>CAJQUW010013181.1:0-346146 GCA_907163375.1 Prostheceraeus crozeri
CGAGAATAATTATTCGAATGAGAGTAATCCGAATTTGCAGAAACTTAAGCCGAAATTTAAATTGGAGATAGAGTTAGAATATTTAAATATAAGAATAAATTTGAAAAAGGCTTTGTTGGCTATTGGACTAAAGAAATATTTGAAGTTTGCAAAGTAAATCAAACTTATCCGATTACTTATGAAATTAAAGATTTAGATAATGAGGATATCAGAGGTCGTTTTTATGAAAATGAATTACAGAAAACAGAGCTTTAACCTCTAGGTGGCGCTTTAGCTAGCTTCGCTTGAGTTATAGATTGTTTAACTCTAACATAATATCTAGAAATGGTACTCCTTCCTTTGTAATTTGTACAAAACGTATAAACATAATTGTCCACAATAGGTAGTGCCTGGTGTTTGAATTTGAAAACGTATTGTATGTTCCCGTTCCAAGTAATTCTTTTACTTCATTTGTAGGGGGCAAACCGTATGAATCAAAATAATAGTTCTGCTGATGATTTTTAACGCCTGCTGACCAATGTACGCCGTTTTGGTCTGAAGTGTGAAGATTCGTTATGAAATTTACAGTTATTGATGGAACTTTGTTCCGGGAACTGAAGGTTCCTGTTGGCCTATTTTTTAGGAATTGTAAGATTAAATAAAACATAAAGACATAATTGTCCACATAAGTTGTTCCGGTTTTTGAATTTGAAATGTATTGTTGTTCCGTTCCAAGTATTTCTTTTACTTCATTGTAGGGGGCAACCGTATGAGTCAAAATAATAATTATCTCCGTTTTTACTAAAGATACCTGCTGACCAATGTACGCCGTTTTGGTCTGACGTGTGAAGATTCGTTATGAAATTTACAGTTATTGATGGAACTTTGTTCCGGGAACTGAAGGTTCCTGTTGGCCTATTTTTTAGGAATTGTAATTCGTTTCTCATTAGAACATGAAAATTCTTTATTCCTAATCGATTTGCGTTTTTATTTAGGTCGAATTTCGTTGTCGTTTGTGTTCCATATAATTTCAAAAAACTCATTTATGTTGCTCATTTTATAATTAAAAATATTTCTTATAGGAATCCCTAGAAGACAGAAGGGAGGGGGGTATTGTATTGATTTAAAACTTGTTCTCTAATGATGGTCTTTCCTTTACTACTTATTCGATTTTGAAATGATTATTATTATAATTATCGGGAGCGAAGCTCCTCTGGCTTTAGCGCCGATTCTAAATCTATATTGTTTTACATATTTTCATTTTTCTCTTTCATGATCTTCATTTGTTATATGTTTCATCGTTAAAATGATGTTTGAAATTGCCATAACAACTATCCCGCATGTCCGCCGTCCATGCCGTTCTGTGTTCACAAGAAGAATTTTATTGTCCATTTGCTTTTATTGTCAAAATGCACTCCTTATGTGCTTAATCTATTCATGTCTTCACAATGGGAAGTACTTTACTACCCGTATGTGTTTGGCAAACGCTAAATGAATTTTTTGGAAAACAGACTTTAGACAAATGGATTTTTGAAAAACAGACTTTTGCAAATGGATTTTGAAAATAGATTTTGAAAACAGATTCTCTGAAAATAAATTTACGTAGGGGTAAATTGAAAAAGTCAAAACTTTACGCACGCGTAGGTTGAAATGCCAAAAGTTTACCGATGAATAAATTGAAATGACAAGACATAGCACGATAATATTAGGGGAAAGCTTGCTAGATGTTTCTCTCTCTCTCAATCTCTGTCTCTCTCTTCAATTATCAGGCAGTGTACGAGGTTCATTGAATAATTTTGAGTTTATGAGTTTACAATGATTCTTCTAGTTCACACAATTAGTACTTTTAAAAAAAAAACAAAAATTAAATGGGGTTGTTTGAGCATACAATAACGAAGAATGACCTAAAGTTAATAATTGCGTCTTCTTAAATTTATCATAGTGCTCTAATCTTAAATAATGATTGAGAACCATTTCACTTATTTTTAAGTGAGATAACGAAGGATATATTCTTGGAGGTTTCTTCCTTTTTTGTTCCTTCCATTTCTGAAGTTCCTTCCATTTTTGTTTCTTCCATTTTTAATGAAAGAAATATTATTAGTCACATGATATATTTTAAAAACCTGAAAAACGTCGTCTAACTCATGAATTCTGAAAAATTCTCAACTTTTATGATTTTTCGGTGACCGGTCTTTAGATGACCGTTGAACGGTCATGATTTAAGCAATGAAAATCGAACCGAAGGTTCTAGGGCTTCGCCCGATTGTAATTCTCAAATTTTGGAGATTCTTAATCTTCCCCCCCCCCCCCCCTTTCTGATTTTTTCGGTGTCCTAGAACGGTCATGATTTTCAAGGTAAAAATTGTTTAATTTCTCAAAATTTGAGATTTTCAACTTTTATGATTTTCGGTTGTCCTGGATAACGGGTCATGATTTTAAGGGTGCAAAATTGCAATTCTCAAAATTTGAGATTTTGGAAAAATTTGAAAAACTGTGGTATTTTTAAAAACGCTTAAATTTATGAAATTTAGGTCTTCATAACCTGAAAAAAGGGTTCCAAAATTCATGAATTTATGTTGTTTTTAAAAATACCATTTTCTTGAAAATAAATGGTACTTTTTGAATGGACTAAAATTCATGAATTCAGGTCTTAAAAACCTGAAAAAGGGACTAAATTCATGAATTTTATGTCGTTTTTAAAAGATACACATTTTTTTTTTATTTTGATGGGTGTCCTGTTCCTGGAAACGGTCTTTTGACCATTACTTCCGCATTTTGGGTATTTTGAGCAGTTAAAATACATTTGGACGAATATCACTCACGAATTTATCGCTGCTGCTAGCTTTCACAATTCTTTTCGCGCTCTTTTTGTTCGTCTAAATCTCTGTCAGTGTACCATTGGTCTGAAAGAATTTTATGCGCAGTGTGTCTTTCAACATGAGTAACGTTTACTTTGCCGGGGATCTCAGTTATAGTACTTACCGTGGACCATAGACTTCTAAGAACGCTTCCTCTTTAGATGTCTCTTGGAATGAACGAATTCATTTGCATCAGCAAAGCTTCCCATAATGCTAAGCAACTCATGGATAGGTAAATTGACAGTATCATTATGTTCGTCATATTATATTCAACATAAACTTGTGAAAGCTATCTGCAGGATACGCTATTCTCCAGGCCTACCTGGCTCACATTTGGCTTTCTCTTTTGTGAAACTGAACGTAGCAGTCGTGGTGGTAACGCCGTCTGATGGCCACTAAATCAATAACATGGCAAATTCTTTGAAGAACATCATTGCCCCATTCAATCATGGGCGATCACGTGCTCTTTTTAAGATTTGTGTCTCTTATACTCAAGGTGCGTGCCAGACGCACTTTTCTTCTTCTATGAACGGCATGCTCTGAATTGTCAGGCTATTGCAAAGTTCACCGCAAAAATAGGACAATCATGTTTGCAAATTTAAACACCGGCTTTGCTTGTCTGATCTTAATCGTGCAACCGTTAGCGGGTCTTAACCGTTTTAGATGGCGCAGTTGTTGGACTTCTACTTCTCTCTCTATCAAACATGGCGTTCGTGTACTTTCTCCTACATTCAAATATGAACCGTGATTTCACTAACGATTTTAAAGAGCCTCGCCTATTCCATCACATTTGCGGCTATTAACTTAGTTCAATAATATTCGCAATGCCTCCTCTCAAAACAGTTACAGTATCCAATAAATCTAGAGAATCCCCACAAAATATACATGTCATGTTTTGATTATGTTATTGCTAATGTCATCGATTTACAATTTACATGCCCTATATGATTTTATAATAATGATTCCAGATCTAAATGCAACGTGAAAACAGATGTGTTCGAAAGCCGAAATCTGTAGCAGATCAAATTTCCCGCGCTCAATTAGCAGCCTTCGCATTGGACATTGCATTCACCATCATTTCCCATTCAGAGGAAACCAATGAGAAGAGAGCTGGATAGAGCCTTTCCCGTTGAACGTCAAGCGACATCGCTACGATGGCTGTTACGCATAGGATGATTCACCAATCATGTAATAAAAATAACTTGATTTAGAGAGAGAAAAAATGTGGACAGCACAATGAAAGTTGGTATCTTTAGGACAACATTACTCAAAAAGCACACAACGCATCTCTTGGGACTTTGGACACGGTCATTAACACAGCATAAAGTTTAAGTACACCAAGTTTCAGCTTTCTCCTAATTTTGTCCGGGTTACGCCTTTATTTAGTCTAATTTTACTGTACTATCTCTCCCTCACTGTATCACAGGCTTGAAGCGACCGAGATATTATGCAACACTCATTGAGGATTCTTCCATTCATTCACAATTTAATGAATGAATTAACTTGCAACCTTGATTGACCAAAAAATTGACAAGCGGTGAAATTCAGGCATAGTCAGAATCATGATCAGAATGATATAAAGTTCACGGTCAAGTTAAGAATTTTGAGCAATTTTTTTCACTTTCATGATTGGAAATAGGCTCTCCCTGCTTTTTTTAGACAATTTATTGAAATTAAAATATGAGCGTTAAAAACCCAACGTTTCGTCCGCCACGGACTTAATCATGGGCAACAAAGTCCAGTCATTATTACAATGGGTTTATATACAGCTAGTGACAGCTCGTCAGTTCATGCTTCCGATTGAGTATCGGACCATACGATTTAATATAGTTCGCTTCAGCGATCCTGGTAAGAACAGGGTCGCTGAAGCGATCAATAAACTCAATAATAAAATCTTCTAACCTAAGGGTCAAATTGCTATGAAATTGGACAATATGATCTGAGATGGCACTCTTATTATCTCCATTTGAAACGCTTCTACGATGATCAGCCATAACGGTCAGCAAACGGGCGATTTGTAGAACCTATGTAATACTCGTCACATGCAGGGCACGTGATATTTATTCGGCAGTTGGAGACAAATACTGCATTGACATTTATTGTTAGGCCTATAAACTGTTCAAATTGCTAATGGTATTTCTACCTGGCTTATTTACAATAGCTATTGGCAAATCGTATTTATTTGTTAATTTCTTTAACTGACGAGTGGAAGCATCGCTAATAAAGTCAAGTTTTAGGAATACTTGATTACTTTTATTCGTCATGTTTTTATATGGAACATTTTGTCCTGTCTTATGGAACTTAGTTAGAAATCCGTTATTCTTTAATTTATTTTCCATTTCTTTTTTGCATAAATCTGAACTTTCTATATCAGAGCAACGGTTTTCAATATACCTGTAGCTATTTCTAACGAAATTAGATTTGACGTGACTGGGAACCCAACTATCAAAGTGAAGGGTATTACTTAAAAAGGTGAATTGAGAGGGTATTGTCTAAAAAAAGCAGGGAGAGCCTATTTCCAATCATGAAAGTGAAAAATCACCTCCCGTATGACGCCGTTAATTTTTTTCATTGCCATCGATGCGTCATGCAAATATATATGAAGCATCGCAACCAAAGATGTTTGACGCAACATTTCACGATTGAATGCATCATCATCATGTAGCGAAAATCACTGAGAGAAATGAGCTAAGGTTTTATTCCAATATATTTATTCCAAGGAAAAACTTGCCTACATGTGCCAGACAGCCGATCGATGACAGTTTCGGGCCAGTCCACTAACATTGGAGATACGTTTTTCTTAGAAATCACAACAAATTCGCTGCTCAATGTGTGTGACAAATCTCTGTGGTCGTTCTATTTCAAAATTAGAGCTCGTGTGAACTTAAGGCCGACTCGCGACAACTCCCTGTCAAACAGATAGACGTGAAAATTGGGGGGGGGCAACCCTCGACTTCAAGACATCACATTTCACGTCATTTTTCGATGAGAACGGTCACAAATTGATATGATCATGCATTTTTACTTCCACATAAGCCATTTTCGAAAAATTTGTTGGCCCCATTTTTTCATGTGGCCCAAGACTTTTTGACGAGGGAGGGGCCCACGACTCATTTTCTCGCGGGAAATGCATTGATCTAGTTTGATTAAATGCGTTCGAATTTCTGCATCAGAAGCATCTTTTTCCACAAGAATTCTACATTTGAGTCTTAATTAGAAACTCTGAAGTTGATTGCCGAAATGTTTGCAATTTATCAGTTTTGCGAAGCAGAAATATTGCCTTTCTGACATCATGGAGGCTAGTTAAATGCTAAAACCAGACATATGATGAAGGTCGCCGTTAACATTCGAGGCAACTGCTGACAGCGGTCGCCAGGCAACGGTCGCCCACTTACAGTCGAGGCGACCGCCATTAGGAGTCGCCGGGCGGCGGCGACTTCAGCGACGCCGAGGGCTGTCGCGGCGACCGCTGGGCGACTTTTGTGGTTGATAGGGAAGTAAGTGGCAAACGTGGTCTTTATTATAACCCTATAAATATACTTTTCAACTAATCAAGGCATCAGACATAGAAATAAAAGTCATTTGAATAATTTGTCAGTACTTAAGCATGAATTCATTTAATTCTTGTTGCTTGCAAAAATTTTGGAATGTAGTGTAGCAAATATGCTACAGTGGGAAGAATCCAAGCTTCAGCACGTGTAGCATATATGCTACAATTTGAAAATCAGTTCCATAATGTACGGATTTGGTAGCACAAATATGAAAGATAAGTGTACTGCGGCTTATTATTTGCCAGTACATATACATGTATTTCCTTATTGCACATACAGTCTATTCAGTGGCGTAACAGCCGGCCCCGCGGTGAGCGGCTTGACTTGTTTGAAAGTGCCCCTCTAGTTTTCAAAAATTCGATAATTAGGTACAGATAATGTCATATCATGATTGACAGCTGCATCTATTAGAATTTATAGAATTGATTCTACGTAATAGAATTCTATAGAATTAATGATTTCTAATGTTTTTTCGTCTAATAGTTTTACTTTTTGTTTCATTAATATTTTTGTTTTGTAGTTTTTTACTTTTTTGTGCGAGGGGCCCCAACGCTAAGTGAAAAGTGCGGGGGGCAACGTAGGTTGTTACGCCACTGAGTCTATTAATTGTATAAGCTTACTTCACACTAAATACATATTATACATATATGACGATACATGTATTATGATTGTAATTTGAATAATTGCTTGTTTTACAGGATCGCCCAAGACGTCTGGCTAAGACTCGTGCTACAGAAAATCTATTCAATATTATTGATCCTATAGTTATTATAATAACAGTGACATTGATGATTCTGATTCCGATGAGGAGACCGCCATACGTCAATCTCCTGACTCTCTTGATACTTATTCTTCGGATGATGATGGAGATGATTCCGACGATTGTTCGTCTGGTCAGGCTGGTTTCGCAGAACCTCGATTATCTTGGAAGAAAGTAAATTTTTCCGACAAATGTTCGAATAACAGCGATGTATTTATTTATCGAGATGTGTTTCCGAAAGTCCTGATTTCCAATATTGTGCATCAGACTAACATTTATTATATGCAACAAACCGGAAATGTACTTGGTACGACCCATAAAGAAATTGAAATTTTCATCGGCATCATACTAAAAATGGGAATTGTCAAAATGAGCTCCATTAGAGATTATTGGTCAACATCAAATGGATATACACGTAGTTTTGAATGTGACATTTCCAGAAACAGATTTGAATTGCTCTGCAGGTATGTTCACTTTGTCGATAATTCATGTGATGATATTGATAAATCAGATAAAATGTGGAAATTGAAGCCCTGGTTGGATGGCTTCAAAAAGAACTGTCAAATAGTTGACCCAGAGGAGCATCAATCTGTTGATGAAATTAGTATCCCATACAAGAAGTGCTCTTATCGACAATACAACCCTAGCAAACCTGCCAAATGGCGTATCAAAATATTTGGCCGTGCCGGTTCTTCCGGAATTTTGTATGATTTTGAAGTTTACACCGGCAGTAGACCAACTGGCTCCCACGTGTCAATTGCTGGTGTTTGCGGTGACATTGTTCTTCGACTTACTAGTAGTCTACCAGAAGGTCGTCCTTTCAAGATATTTGCGGACAATTACTTTACTACGATTGGTCTTGTTATTGAGCTCAAGAAAAAAGGCTTTCATTTCACTGGTACGTACCGGCCTAACGGAATCAAAGTATATTTGCTCGATGAGAAGTCTTTGAAACAAACAGGAAGAGGCTCCTTTGGTTATAGAGTAGAAACACATGATGACATTATTGTCTATCGATGGTTTGACAACCGATGCGTCAACCTTCTGTCCACTTGTAGTGGAGTTGAGCCTCTGTCTTCTGTGAAGCGGTATGACCGCAAGACTCGAGCACATTCGAACATTCCGATTCCACCCATAGTGCAATTATGTAACAAACACATGGGTGGAATCGATCTGCTTGATTCATTATCTTTCCTTTACAAAAATAAAATCAAATGTCACAGATGGCACATGTACGTTTGGTATCATACCATACACGGTAAATGGATGGCTTCTCGCACGACGTTACTATATGAAGCTGCCAATTTTGGCAAGTATCTCACATTAACCCTCATTTGCATGAAATGGGTCCCCGGGGACCCATCAGCTCTTAAAATGTCTGTATATTTTTTTCTAGTGGACGTGGAAGTCCTATATTTTACGTATTCCTTCATTTGTCATCCCTAGGCACGTGGCAGAATAATAGTTGGCTTATCTTTCGTATATTAGATGACACATAAAAAAATATGACAAAAAACGTCTGGGTCTCCGGGGACCCATTTCATGAACTAGATCAATCTGATGTGAAATATCACTTTTCTCTCGCATTGTTTGGATTTGGCAGGGCCCTATATGGAACATAGAAAGCAGACCTTGACAGGAGTTCAGCGCCCGATTCAACATGCAATGGCAGTGTGCGCCAACGACGAGGAACACGCATGGGATGAAGTAAGGAAAAGATGTCACCGATGCGCAAGAGATAGAAAAGGCCTCTCGAACATGCATCGATGCAACAGAACTGTGCGCTGAGCATCGTTGAAGAGAAGAAAAGAAACTCACCTGTACAGAGACTGTGCGATCTAATTATTCATTTGAACACAATAGACGTTTCCCCGACAATAGACAAGTATTATTCTCCTTTTTCGCAATAATAATAACTTGTTTTTACAAGTGGATGTCTTTTGAATTGTAGCATGACAGGGATGACTGATGCAATAAGATTAACTACAGAAAAAAACCAACCTCACTAGAAATAGTCATGTATGAATACACCTAATATGTCTTTTGAGCTCTATTCAGACATGTTTATTTGTACTATCTTAGTGGTATTATTGAATTATTATGAGAAAAATGTCAGGATTACACGTTGGCACAGTTTCATTATCAACATGGGCATTAATTACGATTTTAACGCAGATTTCTGCCAATGGGTCCCCGGGGACCCATTTCATGCAGTAACGTCGGTAAAATATTTCATGCATATGAGGGTTAAAGAAGTTTCAGCTGCAAGTCGCGGATGCGTTGACAAACAAAAATTCCAGAGTTGGCCGTCACTCCTCGGCAGACACATCCCCCGTCAGGAACAAGCCAAAACCATTTGTTGTTAGCGATGTTCGTTACGATAAAATCGACCATTTTCCTATTTATAGGGCCAGTCGGTGCAGATGTAAAATGTGCCCTCCTGGCTCGAAAAGTGGATTCACGCATTTCCTGTGTTCAAAATGCGACGTGTTTCTATGCCTCAATAAAGAGAGGAACTGCTTTTTTGATTTTCATCACAAGTAAACTGCTAGTTAATCAAATATCGTTTTTCTTTGTCACAATCATTTATGTCAACAACTGCCCAGTGTAGCATATTTGCTACATTTTCAAAAATACTGAAAATTAGGCTACATATTTTAGAGTTTTTGACTGCACTATCTTGATAAAAAGACTGAAACAAAAATTACTCTGGCAAAAAATAATTTCATCAAAAATTTCATCAGCACTTGGGCAGAACAGGGTTAAGCCAGAAAATCTAATTTCTCAAAATATAATTAGCATGAAAACTTGACTAAAACTTGAGTTAAGTGGATGCCATACTCAGAGTTAGTGGAGGAAAATGGTCCTAAATCAGTTGAAATCAGTTTTTTTGTAACCCAGTGATATGATTGAGCAACGAATAAACAGAAAGAAGTACAGCATCGCAAAAAAAAATTTAAAAATATCTGAATATGGTATTGGAAAAAATATAAAAACCTCTAGATCATCGCATGTTGATTTCAAAATTGCATGATAGCTATTATTCAGATTTGTTTTCTATTGCAAAGTAAAGCCCTTATCCGAAAATGAACGAAACCAGGGACGCAGTGTCACAAAATGTTCCGAAAATTGGGTGAATCGTGATGGAATATATGACCCATATTTATTCTTTAAAACGCTTGTTAATGGGAACTGTAATTATCATACTTTTTAGACTTATTTAGAGGAAAAGATTATAGAGGCCTATAAACCTTGCAGAAAATCAAATGTCAATTTTAATGGAATCTGGCTTTCAGGCCCTCCGGAGTAGGCATATGACCAGGGTGACTAGGGGGGGGGTGCGCCTTTACCTATTTTCCGCTATGATTCATGTCCAAATATTCATGATAAGCAAATCAAAATGAAATAGAGCTGCAGAAACTATTACACAGAACTCACATGTGTTGCGAGACAAATCATAATGAAAATAATTTCAATCGTTCCATCATAACAATGATGTGATTGAACTAATATTTCTGCATTCCATGAAAAATATTTGAAAACAAACAAGTAGTAGTAAAAGCTGTATTTTTTGTCTTCATTATCATCAAAAATGCCTATCAATATGATAGCACAAGAGAGAGACAGGGAGGGAAGAAAGAAGTTAGAAGAAAGAATACAGAAGACCACCCGTCATTGGGGATGTGGATGTGAATAAAAAGATTCACGGAAACAAAAAATGAAAATGCTTCATTGCTGAAATACAAGTACGGAGAAGGATCAGTACAATACTTCGCTTTAAATCTGGAGGATCGAGAAAATATACCCGTGTCTTAAAGTCTTTCACAAGTTGAACTCTGTTTTGTGAAACCAAGCGTTTAGTTAGACCAATTTGAACTATCATGATGAAAAGGCAAGAAAATTTTGAGTTCAAACTCAGATTAAGGAAGGATGACTGATAATGCCTTGGAAATCTCAAGTTCTCATGTTGTGGTCGGGCAGAGATGCTCTTGTGTTCAGTTCGGGGTCACATTCTAGCTACGTGTTAAAAGTGGCGCTCACCAAATACAAAACATGGCGTCAGTCCCTCTCACTGATTATCAAAATGAACATGCAACAGTTGCCTTCTCTATTTGACCTCGTTCAGCAGAAGTCAGCTTCTTTCTCCAGGTTTCTCTGTCGTTATCTCAGGCATCTTACTACCACTGTATGCACTGATGAAATCGGCTCTTCCTCGTAGGTTGTTGGTTTTTCATTCTTAGAAATATGGACACCTCATCGATTGAACCAATCAGCCGAATTCATCGATTCATGCAATGACAGGAGATTGCAGAAAACGAAATGACGTCACATTAGTCGAGAGAAACGCATGATTGCTAAAACGAGCTCGAGTGGAGAAGTCGGATGTTGCAATGTTCATTACAATACACCTCAGGGATAGAAAAATCTATATATTCGGTGAGCCCTGCCCTACATTTTCAAAATCTCCTTCCTTAAAATGAAATTTGAAGATACAATCCAAGCATACGACGTCACGACAGTCACGCTAAATCTATTAATTTCAAAGGATTTCGATCATTGCACCTTGTGCAAACTTAACAAAGGATTGTGGTAACGAGGATTGACCAATCGAGCTTCTTTCATCATCGAGAGAAGAAAACAATTGAGTGAGAAGTCCGCTAGCAATGTTGAATTGCAAAACAGGAGGAAGAAAGAATTGTAGTTGAAATCAAATGATGTCAAAATGTGGGTATCAGATTTTGCAAACCAAGTTGGTTTCAATGAAAAATACATAAAAAGGAAATGTCCAGAAATGGTCTGGAGGCAGGTAAGGCCTATAATAACAAAGCTATAATCATACATCAAATACTCTCATCTGTCCGAACAACGCCACTGAATAAGTCAGATAACAAATGCGTACAGTTCAAAACTGAGATAGGTCAACGTGGCGTTGTAAAACAGAATATCGAGCACGCGTCTTAGACATAAGAACAAATAAAAAACGTGTACGGTTGAACTATAACCATTTACAAAGTGTACAACACGGAAGAATGACGTTAATTAGTAGTTGTTGTGTTGTTGCAGGACCTCGGAAAGGTATTGGAGTAAAGACAGTTTAGAAATGAAGGAAATGTGGGAGGATTAAGACGGTCAAAAGAAGTCAGTTGTAGGACTGTTGATTCATCATGCTAGTCCTTCTCAATAGACCTGTCACACGTGATCCTCTATGAGTGTCTAGAAGATCCGGCAAAGCAAGGAATCATAAGACAAGTATTGGAAGCTTCACTTTACATGTCCATCGACGTCCCAGAACTATGTATGCAATATCTTGAGTTAATGTTTCTCACTGAATGATAACTTGTGCTATCATAGTACTACATGTACTAATCTATGATCCATTGTTCTCTCTCGCTCTCTGATGTCAATCGAAGTTGATTCGGAGAAGCTTGAATTCCTCACAAACATGGTGAGAAACATTGGCAGAGACAATGGAAATCCACTTTTTGATCGATCATCCAAGTCCAGAGACAATTTTATAAATATATGGTAAGTTTGAGGAAGAATCAACATTCGGTTTCCTTCAGTTGATCGTTCAATAACTTTGTGGTAGAACAAATATCTACTTGTTCGTAGCAGTTTCTGCATTTGACAGCGAAACGAAGTCATACATGAATCAGTCCGAAACAATCACGTCTCACAATGTCAATTTCTATTCAGCTATCGGCTTAATCGCTAAGCAATGCCGATGGCTTGATGAAAATTCGCATTTTGCAAAAAGTGAAAATTCCCTGATGGCTAGCTTCTGGACAGCTTCGCGTAGCTTTGCCAGTATATTCTTGTTTGATGGTTGCTTAGGAATGCTTTTTTAACTCTTTCATCGAATGTGCTTATAAACATTGCATACATAGCTCTGAGACAGCCAATATTCAAGCCAAAGCCAAAACTGAAAATAGAACAGAGTAATGCTTCATTGACAATTTTTGTCCTTATGTTATTCCAGAGGGTTAAACGGCACAGAAGGTGAAGGCCACAAAACTTCAATTCTCTTCCACTTAGTACATGGACAAACAAATGTTCACTTGCCAGTTCTTAGAAATTCCTTGCACTCTTGATAAAAGATCAGACAGGTTAATTTTGTTAGAAAACTTAATAGACATTACTGTCAAAATATCAAATTAATCCATAAGAAGCCAGGTGGAATTGACAGGCAACTGAAGATAGTCAGTCCGTGACTAGTTCAATATCTTTGTGCGAATTGTATGAAAAGCAAAATTCTGACATAAAAAAATAGCAAAAATATACCAGAGTTTCATGCCCTAATTCTTAACATAAAGTCTAATTTCAGAGAAATGAAGACATCAGAGTAGCTCCTATTGTCCTAAAGGAGATTTTAGAATCTCTTAATCATCTTTGGTGAATAGAATAGCTGCGACAAAAATATCTCAATGCAGAAGTGTTGGAAATTCAACATTTCCAAAACAGAACTGCAAAAATTCGAAAATCTTATTTCTCTCATTGATAATGTCATTTATGACTGACTACTCATATAAGTAGTGTGATATCTATCACCGTAAAAACATCAGCAGACAAAAAGATAACTGACTGATTGTGGTCCATTCTATCTCAAAGAAGTCGTTACATCCAACAGTTAAAGATAACTCTCCAGCTTTTTCTGAGAAGGGGACCATTTATCAAAAAGAGGCAGATTAGAGGTAGATAGTTGAAAAGCTGCTTATCGTAGTCCGTTTCTTAAAAAATCGCAAATACACGACACTATCCTCATCCCTCAGACCATTGAGTAGTACTATTCACCAATTGGAATCCTGATGGGAGAGAGAATACTGAGAACCACACGACAATCGCAGTTAGACTATATTTAAAGTGTGAAAATTCCACTGAGATTTTTCTTTGATTGTGAATCTAGTAAATGATTATCCTTTTTCGTAAGGTAAAATAAACAAAGATAATAGAATGTCCATAATAGTGAAATACTGACCGGAAGACATTTTACATGAGTTACGACATGAAACGAAAGAATAAAACATCTGTTCATTAATTCATCTAAAATCATTCCATCCATGTTATGGATGCGTGATCAGCTAAACCACATTGATTACCAAAAGAGATGCTGCTGTCTTAGAAATCCTGAGACAGCAAAACAACAGGAGCGCGGGCAATCTGACTGCTGATATGGGAGAGAGAAAGAAGTTAGGCGCTGATGAAGAGTATTGTGACTGCCTCTACAGATGCATAATTACACGATGTTTTCCATAAGTTTGATGGTCTCCTTATTTACATCAACGTCTCTTTATAGTGAGATGAGTATTCAGATGTAAAAAAATTGCCCAGAGAAGAAGGTGAAGACATCAATGACATCGAAGACTCATTCTATAGAAAATCAATGAAAGAACCCAAAATGGAGACTACGAAGAGACTGATTGCCATAGCGATCAAGGAAGAATTGGATAATATCGAAGATAAGTAACATAACTAGGAAGCAAAGACAGAGTTGGAGGTAGGGCTTCAGGGACTAGTGATTGAACTGCAACAACGATCTCAATGCCATTTCTCACTTGTCAATAGTCGGGCAGAACTTTCAAGCGCGGGCGGCGATGATTGTAGATAGGTTGGCTATCTAACCAGACACATTGACTTGAATAACACAAAATATTCACTCTTAGAAAACCTGCGTTCAACCGTTTGATTTATAATTATTATTCTGATGGGAAGAATTGGAGTTATTGGAGACACCACAGGTGAGAAGATCTTTCCAATAGAATTCTGGATTGTCACCGTGGGTGAAAGTGGGTACAGGAGGGTCCACATAACTCCATCGGCCACGTCGCTCTTCCGCAACCACAGTACCGCAGTATGGCACATGAGCCGATGCATTGCGTAGTTCTACAGGCTTCTTCCGAGCTGATCGACCTGTTAATTGGCGCGTGCAGGTATCAAGAGATCCGGCGTGTCCGACGATGAGAACATGTCCACCTGAAATCAGAGAAATTGATTCATGATCACGACCACTTGAAGTTCGTCGATACAATGTCATTTTGGGTCATCAATTCAATCTTTCCCCCACCCAAGACACGAGGCCATACTAGCAAGCTCGGAATGACACAGCCTTTGCACACACGAAACCTGGATAAGCATACTCTGTGAGAACGGTATTATCTCATGAGCCAGACAGATTCGAACCCGGTACCTTCTGCATCTTTGTACAAAAGCGCAGTCCTTGCCCAACTAAGGTATCCTGGCACTTTCTAATGGACTTATGCGACAACTGGATTAACAATAACCTGATGATTGAGGTTCATCTGTATACCATGACTGAATGCGGCAGTAGCGGACTTAACTGTTCGTTCTCGTCTAGCAGTAATATAATCGTTTGTACAAATACAAAGCTTAGTCGCTGAAATTGCTCGAGTAACGACAATTATTTTAATATTTGTCTCGGCGAACTGACATTCTGCTATCTCTTGAAAAATAATAGTAACTGAATAACAGACGGTTATGAGAGACATTCGTTTTTTTGGAAAGGAATCATGTAACGATAAAACTTTTTGGGTTATGAATTTTTGGCTGGACCATTTTTAATTATAAGTCAAACTCAGTGTGTCTGATACTTATTGATACTGCAAGTTCAACTCATTAACCGGTCGATGCTCGTAAACATTATAATATAAATAATCAAATTGGATGCCGATATTGTGCATGCCATGTGTTCATAATTCTCACTAGGCTTTGGCTTTTTGAATCAGACGTTCTTTAGCTATGCAAGTACCGCTCAACACAAGACAGATTATCAAGTGAATGAGTAGGATG
The DNA here is from genome assembly GCA_907163375.1 of Prostheceraeus crozeri. Lineage (NCBI taxonomy): Eukaryota > Metazoa > Platyhelminthes > Polycladida > Euryleptidae > Prostheceraeus > Prostheceraeus crozeri. Next base: position 15,954 of record CAJQUW010013181.1, read on the forward strand.
GCCTTCATACTCTATCGCTTGGTTAGGGTCGGCATCGTCAATTGAATAATGGACAAGTCACTCACTGGAGTCGGGTAGAGTTTGATACAATATTTTAAAAATTTATAGCTGGAACATAAATTCAGTAGAGCATACACTGTAGTTGAATATGTTTTGGGTCTACTAGATCTTGTCCACCTCATGACATGTGTTATTTAGTTCAGGGCTCTGTACCTTTAGAATTTTGACAGTTCACGGGTCTTCTGGAGCCGCTCTGAGATAGAATCAGCTGCGTTCCAGATCCGTGTATTAGCACCTCAAACACGACTGCATCATTTCATTATGACTACAGCATGCACTTCCTAGCACACAGACATTGGCTGTGCTAAACTTTCATCATTAAAGAACTCAACCAAGTCTTCATTTGATAGCTAGGGCGAGACGAACAGCAGGAAACACCTGGACACAATTCTGTACCAAGTAGTATGTTGAAGGCAATAGGCAATAAGTGCACCATGCTTGTAAGTGGATTTATATTTACGGATAAATGCAAACTTGGATGCGAGTTTTGCAAGTTTGAAGGTGATGCAGCCACTGTGGCTTCAGGAATCATTGATCGAAGTTAGATGCAATACCTCCCCGAAATTGGTAGTAAGCTTCGTCAGAGGTTTATCGCTGAATACCTTATCAAATTCAGTCTGAAAGTTCCAATGGTGTGTCATTTTACTTGGATGCAAAGACGAAGTTTACCATCGGTAATGCAATTAACTCCACTGCAGCATCAATGGAACAGGTCATTAATCATTGAGATTCAATACAGCGGCTTCTGTGCTTTGAGAAAGCAATGCATGTTCGATGTAATGGAATGAAAAGTATTATTTTTGACGTATATTGATTCGGTTGATTCTAGTAGAGCGGTTTCAACTGTGCAAGAAGTGATTACTTAGAATTAATTGAGATTCATTGGTAAGACAAATGCACGTATTCGCATGTTTGCGTTTCCCCTGAAATTGATCGAATGAATGCGCCAAGTTCAAATTAATGAATTCCGGATTCGGGTGGGGTGGGGTTGAGTCAAATGTTTCGACGACAGCACAACTCTACAGCTGAGGGGGGTGGAAATTACGAGGATAGTCATCTATGGAAATAAAAAACTGATTTATTGAGTGATTCTTCTCTTTTACTTCTTTCTTATCGACAGTTACAATTGCAAGGTATGAAGACAGTGTAGATTGAAAAGCCGAAGCTTCTGTTCAAGACACAGAGTTCAATTCGGCTGCCATCGAAGTAAACGTGAGTTTTGATGAGAATGAAGACCCGGTTTGTCTTCTTGAACGGTTGACGAAGCTCGACTTTCGACCACTGCACAATTCATTGATTCATTGCGACAATTTATTTTGCATTAGAATACAAGTAACTTTAACTTATGACAAGTCCAGTAAGTGCTTTGATTTAGGGCTCTCCTGTTATCCTACGCAAGCTGATGATGATGCATAACTGTCTCAACATCGATATCCAACCTCGAAGAACTCTCTTATCGAGGGACGTACAGGATTGGATTGATATGTATTTGATAAAATTGGTATTCTCTGCACCACAACATTCGAGGAGGAACAAGTGACATTTATTGATTGATAGCATACGAAAAATAAGTGGCGGAACTAAATCATTGACGTCGATGGAATGCACCATCTGCTTTGATGACGTCAACCTTCACTACAACCTGTTCACGAAGAAACATGTGGGCAGAGCGATTTATTTGACTTGTCAATGTCAACAGCATACTGATTTATAGAAATCGTTCGTATGCACACAGCGGCAACCTTTTTGCAGCACGCCCATTCATGGTCATCTCATCAAATTTGGGTACACACTGGAATCTGCAGCAGAGATGTTGCTAAAAGCGATATCTTCGCCTTATGTATGTTGTGGTCTGCGTGGCACAGTGAGTAAAAGCTATGCTGGAACGCTTCCATGCTTATATCCCGAGTGCCCTTCCTGCCGACTTCCAGTCAGCAAATTTATAGCATGAAGAGTCAAATAGTGTGAATACTATTTCAATATGATGAATTTATCACTAAGAAAAAATGATTCAAAGATCAGTACTTTTCACTTGACATACCTGCCTGCAATCCGACCGGTAATGTTCGTGGATTCGCTGATGCGAGCCACTTCTGCAAAGCGCGCGCTTGACCAATCACATAGGTCAAAGAGAGACGAATATCTATCGCTTGCTATTATTGCATATAATAACTGGGATAGGATTATGTCCGGTCTAGACTAACCCACACGCAAATAAATCCATCTCTGTGGATGTTGATGACAGAAATATCCAAATTCAGTTGATTAACACACCATCTTCGCGTTCGTAGCGCTATCGACGTCGGCTATCGAGAAGCTGTCATTAGTTCGACGATTAGTGAGCAATTCATCGTAGATTAGACGTACTTCGGTTTATTAAACTATAGAACTAGCGAAATTTTCCAGATAGGTTGTACTGTAAGTTGAAATTCTAGAAAGTTTATCTACATCATCTGCCTCTTGAATCAAATTCTAGCATCCAAGCTTTCAACAAATGCTTACCTAATCGGTTCTGGACCAACTTCAGCTGAGTGCTTCTCTAAACTTATATTCAATTTTCTCAGTCACAATTCAAATGATTTATCGAAACAGTGTCCTCAAAACTATTTCGCATCTGTGACCCAAAAACGAAAAGTCAAAATGCTTCAAAATGGAACAAGAGAGCAATGGATTAATGTGCCAGAGTGAAACATTCATAGTGACACTGTAGCTCTGGTGCTGCAAAATAATGCTTTGCCAACTTCGAAAGACATGAAGTTTGTATTCTTCTTATCCTATTCCTCTTCCTGGTGACATCTAAATAATTAGCTTTTGCAAAGGAAAATGCCACGAGTTGCTTCGAAATCATCATATTTAAGAAAAACACAAAAGAAAATTAAAATTACACTCAAGTTTTTCGTCGGGTCATTTCAAGGTGGATTCTAAAGTGACTGATTAACGAACTTGAAAAATTGTGACAAGTGAGCACATTCTACATTCACCACGGCAGTGAAAGCTGCAACACGAATTCATTCTGCGAACGTAAAGTCGGCCTTTGTCTTTCGATGAACAAAGTCTTGAGAATGGACAAAAGGCTCTTCGATCGTGCACGTGACAAAATGATAAACCTACTTCTTTGATCTACTACTTCTTATTGAGCCAAGGAGCAGTCAAGGAAAGGATGAGTCACTGACGTCAAGGCCTTCCCCATTCGACCCCGTGTTGCCCAAAGTGGCACATGTTCTTTGATTCGCGTCGCTAAATACCTACGAGCTCTGCTCATGTGACCATCTCCACAGTTGCAGGTGCACTTCTCTTTGGAACTCGCAGACATCGGCAACGCATCTTTCACTGAGGCCACAGGAATACGTCTGGTCGAAAAAAATAATAGTTGGTCGGGAAGCAGGAAAAAGAAAGTACAATCTGTTGACTTGAATGCAAACTGACCTTGCTGATTCATCCCCATAAAATGGGAGTTTCAAAAATACAGCTTTCTTTTCAGGTTGACATGCAGTATCAGCAACAGGCAATTCCGACAATTGTATTCTTGAAGAAAGTCAAGAGGATAACTATTCTTGCTCAAAATGTTGGCTAACAGCAAAAACTCCGGAGAGCAAAGGCGTAGTGCTCCTTAAAATAGAGTTCTTACAATGCTTATCTTGTACTTGATCGGAACAAACATGTGAAAGCTGGTAGGAACATGCAGTCCGCAGCCAGAACGAGTTTCTGCAGGGAACGAGGCCGAAAGTGAGACAGAATGATCACAGAATGATGTACATCCTATGCCTACTACAAATCGGTACGTCTGCCGAGTTCTAGTAAGTTCCTTTTCTTGTCAGACAGAATCAAAGAAAAACACATGTAAATCAAATGGGACGCAGACTGTAGCTTTTGACAAAAATGAAATTTTCTATGTTTTCTCCGATTAAACGAAAAGTACTAAGCCCAGAGTCACAATTTTTGGCATGGAATGTCTTCAAGTCATTTCCTTCCATATTCAATTATTCATGCATCCCTGTCTATAAAGCTAAGCGCATTTAGATTTGGCGAGCCTCCTAATGTCGGCAAACACAAACATTTTGAGCGAATTTATCCACTGACATTCTCACATACATTGTCGATCAGAAGCATGATAAGAGCACATGCACATTATAGGAAATGACCTGAAGACATTCCATGCCAAAAATTATGACTCTGGACTTAGTACTTTTCGTTTAATCATAGAAAACATAGAAAATTTCATTTTAGCCAAAAACTGCAACCTGCGTCCCACTGGATTTACATGTGTTTTTCCTTGACCTTATCTGACAAGAAGAGGAACTCACTAGAACTCGACGGACGCACCGATTTGTAGTAGGCATAGGGTGTACATCATTGTGTGAAAGTCTCGTTGTCGGCCTCGTTCCCTGCAGAAACTCGCTGTGCCTGCCGGACTAATGTGTTGTTTCGAGAGACAAAGGCCGACTTTACGTTCGCAGAATAAATTCGTGTTGCAGCTTTCACTGCCGTGGAGAATGCAAAATCTGCTCACTTGTCACAATTTTTTTCAAATTCGTTAATCATTCACTTTAAGGTTTACCTACAGATCTCGGTGCAATTTTCTTTATTGATTTTTTTTAAATGTGATGATTTCGAAGCAACTCGTGTCTCTTTTTATTCAATCAAGGTACAGATTATTAGCTATCGGGATATTCGGCGCAGCTCTTTGAGCTTAGTTTCCTACATCTTATCTGGTCATGAGCCTTCAGCAATGGTCGCTGTTCCTATTTGGAGGTGCGGTGTGGGACCAATGGAGCTACTGCCTCCCTCGGATAATCCCTGTGTGCATAGCTTTATCTATGAACAAATGGCAGCAGGAGTCATTCAGGGTTCCTACGCAATATGAACAAAAAAGTTCCCTGACATTTCCCTGACAATTTTCAAAAGTTCCCTGACAAAACTTTTTGGACAGTGTATTAAAGTATTGCTTTTTGGTAGTTCGCTTGAATGTCAAATTATTGCATTCTTCTGTTAATAATATGTAATAAGATAATGCTAAGCATTTTTTTTGTTATCATCACTCAATTTTCAAAGAAATACTTCGAAAGCATTATTAAATATACACAAAGTACATTTTTAAATGCAAAGTGACCAAGCCGGACCGGCGAAATCGATATTAGTACATTAATTTAGTGCGTTGAAAGACTGGTTTAGTTATAAGTATTTAATATATTTTATTCAATAATGCGAAGTATATTAATGCAACGAAATAAAAGCCGAAAGCTGCTGTGATCTTGTAGGGTGAGAGGAAAGAAAAAAAATGAAACAATGCATATCGTTGTCAATGACACAAAGGAGAAAGAATTTGTTTTCGGTCAAGACAATGTCAGCTTATATTGGTCTACGACAAAGTTGGATACAGCGATATCTATATTTCGATAGTCAATTTTTCAGTGAAGAAAACTGCAGCTGTACAGTAGCCTATATTTTTTCCCTGATATTTTAGTTAAATTCTACCCTGTTTAAAACTTCCCTGACTTTTCCAGGTGTCGGGGAAAAATCCATTTCCCTGACATTTCCCGACGCGTAGAAACCCTAGTCATTAGTTTTCTTACTCGCTGCTAAACCAGGTCTTCTGGAAACAATGACACAGAAAAGGGATGAGCGAGTGAGGGAATGGGTCATAACTGTCTCATACCAACTATCCTTTGCGGTGGACGGACCCGGGTAAATTAGCAACCTTATCTTTAGCTCATCTGTCGGTTATACAGTGTGCTAGGTACATAGAAAGAAAATTTTATGTTGATTAAAGATAAAAGTCGGTCAATGATTATACTATGATTGTATGTACAAGTATCACCTTCATAACAACCTTTATTCATCATGTCTTCACTGATTTTCAAACCCGCACCACTGCCATTTCCCACTAGCATCGAGTACTTGAAAACCTTGAAATATTCCTCTATCTTATGAGAAAGTTTCTCTGATGAAGGAAACCGTCTAAAACAATCTGATTTTCGGATCGATTTTCGAGATAGTTCCGATCTCTTCTTTAAAGCATAAAATCACTTATCGCCTTATCTCGTCGACAGTTACCAACACTCCTCTATTCGTGATTTGACGTGAGAATATTCCAGTTAGCGAATTCATCATTGCATGGGAATCTCACAAGCTGTTATTGATTTTCCTTGGTTACGGAGGTCGACAGCAGCATCACTGCACTGCTAAAACAGGTAGGTCAAAAGTTGACAAGTTGTTCAATAGTGGAGATCTCTGCACGGGATGGGAGTTTTTCTCGTCACGTCAAGATCTAAGGGAGCCTATTATAATGCGTGAATCTTCCTGTGTAGAGAATGAGAAGTAATATTCCTGATTTAAGCTTTTGAAACGCAATTTTAACTTCCCATCGCTTTATGAACTTTCGAAAGATGCAAGAGCAAGATGGCCAGAATTATCTTGGGAAATTCAAATTCAAAAATCTCGCGATTGGAGTAAATGAATTGTCAGGGTCAGGAATTTGAAGAACTTAATGCCGTAACTAAAAGAGAATAAGCCAATTGACTAGCTTTATTAGCTTTTTCAACTTTATTTTCAATTCGTTATCGCTTGAGCGTCATAACCACAGAGATCTCTGTGGTCATAACATCCGAAGTTATGAATGCAGCGAGCAGCCTGGTGACATTTACATTCATCGAAATCCACTTTTCCGAATATGTAACTTACAAACTTGAACTGAAGCACCATTCGCAAACGTCGAGAAGCCGAGACCAAGAGACGCACGCCTCGTTTTCGAGACAGGTACAAGTTCAGAGAAAACTTCGGCAGACAATCAAACTGACGATTCCGTGTCTCCTATTAATCACAGAGTTCCAATACCTAGGGAAGCCTCCTTAGGCTTCATCCCGAGCTGCTTTCTTGTGCATCGTCTTGAGCGGCTGATAGAGCGCTTGTGCTACATAAGAATTGCTCCTGCAATCACCAAGTGGTAAATTGATGATGTCAAAGCCTAATTCTCATGCTTGCCCTTTTAAAGAGGCGATTTGAGCTATGAAAACCAGTGCGGTTCCTGAAGCCCTCTTTAGTTTTAAGACACAATTAGCATATACTCGTTTCAAATGATAACATCAGTTTTACCGATTCGGTCATATTGTTACAACAATTAGCAGTTAAAAATTTGAATTCCACTTTTTTCTTATAGTGTCAGTTGGAAAGTGATGGTAGATGAATTAGATAAACGATTATTTTGATCAGCTATAAAACGAAAACGTCTCAAGACAAAGTTGGGAGCATGTCTGATTGCAATGAGATAGTTCAACTGCGCTAAATACAACTCAAATAGAGATTTTTGGAAATGCATGTAAACTAGGTATAGTCTACTACTATCCCCCCTCCCTCTCGGATACTATGTTAAAGGCATCATTTACAGAATCAGTTATGACGAGAATCAGAAAGCAAAGTGGGTGTTCTGTTTTTAAAACGTCGTTGGATACATGAAATTTCCTCATTCCAATCCCGAAATATTTGAAAGTCGTAAGCAAATGATTGACATCACCCGAACTTGCTAATTATTCTACATTCTCAAATATCTTTCCTGCCTAGGTGCATGTGCCCGTCCACTTTCCTCAGACCTTGAATTCAAAGTCAATTAGCTGGCCCTTTTCGATAGAGCAAACTGACTTTCAGTTTCAATGACTTATAGTAAATCTGGAGTTGTAAAACTCATTTTGGAGTATTGATTCCACTGTTCAAGAAGCTGAACTTCAACATTGAGTTTAGGGTATTATAAAAGTGTCAGTAATTATCATGTTTGAACCTTCAAATCAAACTTTAAGTCTCTAAACCTGACAGAATAAAGTGACAGCTTTTTCACGCATGCGTAACTTAGCGAGCGTGTCAAGTGTTGGATCGACTTGACTTAAAACCTTCTCATTGTATTATCGACTTTTCATTTTGATAAGCATCATTCAGAGAAGTACAGATTGTCCATTCCCATTATTTAAATCTCAAATCATCGCAGAACGTGACTCACCACGCTTCTTCGTAGCGTCCAATATCTTCTTTGTTATTCGATATGTCCGCTCGTAGTATCTCTCGATATTTTCGTTCCAATCCCAATCGTTCATAGATGAGAAGGGACGATACTCCGCATCGACGTTGAATCCGGCGTCTCGATATTGCTCGGCACGCATGAATGTGGGATTGTACATCCGATGCCATCCCAACCATTCGAACAGATTGGGTTCCAGACGAATCGGTGTTTCCAGTTGTCCTAATCCTCGCAGAACCTGAGATTGCAAAATCAAATAGGAGAATAGAAGAGCACAATAGTCAGAGATGGGAAAAATTGAGTCAAAATGTACAATAGCAACCGTTTCCAAGCGACCTCACAGAGTCGATTAAACAATTCAATACGAGACATCCTGAGTTCTTTCCACGAGATCGAATAAATATCTTGATGCGCCCTGTTCCTGGCCCATCCACGAATAGTAGCTTGCAAGCTCGACCAGGATTGCCAAAGATCCATGCAATTATTCATCACCATTTGTATAGACTGATTTTTAATTTTGACATTTTTACTTCGATGTTTCACTTCAATGAATATGAGCCTTCACAAGTCGCATAATAGTTTGTCAATTTGAATAATGACTTCAGCTCAGTAGACCCATTACATGGAATAGATAGAACTATATTCTTAATTGGATGTGAATATTGACAAATTTCATTTGCTAAGTTCATACATCATAATTATAGTGATCAATCTATTAGGAAACAAGCAAATAGCCACATGTAGCAATAGAATAGAATATAGAAAATATTGATGTACAGGCTATCATGAACGTGTTGAAACCTAGATGCCAAATATGTTATGCACTAAATACATGTACTTCCTGATTAGAATCATGAAAGCCATTAACTTGTGTGGTGTGCTCTTCCTGCGATGAGGATTGGTGACGGCATTGCAAATAAGGCAATCAATTAAATGAATGAATAGTCATATATTTCATCAATGGTAATCAAAAATACATCAAAAATGCCTTTCCCATATCAGATCAATCAGCTAGTTGCAATTATTCAATGACACCTATCAATTAATTGCAATTCATTGATAGCAGCAATGCAATCCATTTTTGATAAACCACCAGCTGAGAATCGAATCCAGTCATCGAAATGATTGCGCAGAACGAAAACCAATGCCAGAGAAGCACTCGACTCATGAGTGGGTTGGGAACAAGTACAACTTTTCCGCACGCACATCACGTGATAGTCCAGCTGGTAAGTCAGCTTGTGGTTGTGCCAGGAACAATGCGAATCAAAATCAAATATCAGTTGGATAAATCTGTCAAATTATAAGTTAATTGAATATTATAAATTATCATTATAAATTAATATTATCAAATTATAAGTTAATATGAACGATAAACGACATTTTCACCCATTTTTGTTCTCTTTTTTAACAAATTCCGCTTCAATCAACGCGTTATCTGTCAAAAAGCTTGCGCAGACTTGATTGTATGACTATAATCCAAATAATACCACCTCATGTGTGTAGCCTGATAATTAAATACACAGTAGTCGATGCAAATCTGATTCTGATGTAATGTTAAGGCACTATCACTCGCAGTTAAATGAATAAATTAAAAACCACACTAGTAGGGAAGAAAGTTGTTCGAGCTTGTTCGATGCCTTCTACCGCAGACTGCTGAGAGCAGTTTGAACGCAAGTAGAAGCAACGAATGGAAAATCGACCGTGGGCTAAGTCCATTCAATGATATGACCTAACGTAAATTGGTCTTTTTCGGACACATCATGAGACGGCAGGGACTGGAGAGGTTATTGGCAGCAGGAAAGCACGAACTACATTCTTCCCTACTCGTGTGGTTTTTGCTTTACTCATATTTCTGATTCTTCTTCAACGTGACAAGCGCTCATTGTGCTACTGCTGTGCTCCTCATACCAACGCTGTAGTGGTTCTGTGCAGTCATGAGCAATCCATTTTGCGATGTCTTTCTCCCACAATGCTTCAGGTCTTTCTCCGTCTTCTGCCTTCCACTCTTCCTGAAGCAATAACCTCTCCAGTCCCCGCCGTCTCATGATGTGTCCGAAAAAGACAAATAAGTACATTTATTAAGTACTTTTGAGCGTTAGTTGAAGGACTGCTGTACTATAAAAGTACTCAGTGGTAACACACGGCTTAATTGTATTTGTAAATGTTTGCCTTGTCTTTTTATTCATCTAAGGAACTGTATTTTACATTCTTAAATCTATTATGAAAAATGAATAATGACCAAACTAATTCCGGAAGCTTTTTGTGTTATTAAATTAAATGTTCGGCTGCTGTGTTTTGTGAAAGACTGAAATGAATTGACCACCAAATGACAGAAAAATTAGGAATCATAAATCCTTTCTATACGAATGGAAAAAGTGCTATTGGACTTAAACAAATCACTGATACAAATCCAATTGTGTCCTATTTTCATGCTCATTTGTCAGCTACTGTGATTATTGTTGATAAAGAAACTTTCAACTCGAAGTTGTAGTCATACTTTTGAATAGCCCTGTATAGAACGAAGACTTAGAACATTAACTCAAAATACTTTTCGGTCTCGATATCTTTTCAAAACACGAAGTCACAAAATCATTCGAAAAATACTACAGTAGTATTCCAAATAATTCATACCTATGCACCTCACGAAAGAATCCCCTTCTCAAAACTGCTATCTGCCAATATTTGACTTTCGCTTAAACTCGTCAAATCGGATAACTTCACAACTCGTCATAGACAATTGCCCAAAATGAAGGATAAGTCGTCAACGTTTAATAATTTTTTTATTTACAACGCAATTTTCAATATTTTAAGCCAACTTACAACTCATAGAGCGTAGGAGTACGGGTTTGAGCTATGGTACTGGACTTGTGCAAGTGAGCTTTGGTGCATAAATTTCATAATGCAGCAGAAATAAAAGTCTAACTGAACTAGCTTACATGGTGTCCTGTAAGCATAGGCCTATTAGATGTCTACATATGCGGGCCCCATGTACAGCCTGTATGCAAAGAAAATTCATACACGAAATATAAAAACACGTTACAGAACTAAGATGATGGAAACACTTCTACCTTATGCATAAAATATTTCACCATGTGTAGCCTAAGCTGAATATACTACCTACTTAGAAAACCTACGATAAATGCCCTAAAATGCAAACTGGGCAGTCCTACATAAGTAGTAGGGAAAGCACGCTAAGTTTAGCACATACATGTACATGTATTTGATTTCTTGCGCAGCAGGGCGTGTAATCGGTGGCGTAGTATCATAATATATTTGAAATATCAATTAACTTCGATAACTCGTCATGTTTGGCCGCTCGACCGGACGGATGGCGAGTTATGCAAATACTACTGTATTTTGTCAATTACGTTATTTCAGTTCCTTCAAGTGCCAGATAGCTTTTGCTTCACACACCACTTTGTCGCCAATCGTTCCCTTCAGACATGCCACTCGTCTCGGAGATATTAGCCTTGAACCTGTACGAATTTACTTACGTCAAACGATCACGAGTTGCGGTTTAGCGGGAATTTTCAACCACAATTAAACAGCCTTCTAAAAATAGCTTCTGTTCATCTGCTGCTTCAAATTCGACCGCAATACCTCAACTCTTCCGAAACCTCAATGAGATAGAACCGGCAGAAAGCACGTATCAGGTAAAAAATCCTTCACTGAGTCATCCTTCACATCAATCTCTCTCTCTCTCTCACAGTCAAACACAGCGCATGGCAAAGGAAAGGCAGTAGGGAGAGAGACTGAGTCACCCTCCGTCGCTCTATACTTTGCCTCTGTAATGGTCTGCACGCATCTCAATGCCGTGAAGAAGCGAAGCAATGCGAGAAAATACATCCCGGTCTCTGATAAGGCGCGCCCGGTCTCCAAACGCCACTTGGAGACCGATCTGAGTAAGAGGCGTGTGTCTAGAGCAAAATCCTGACGAGACGAGGGGGAAGAAAAAGAAATCCTGGACATGTTCAAATTCATCCTTTTGTACACTCCTGCAAGGCAACGACTCCATCTCATTCGCTATGTATCATTCGAGATGACATCAATAAAACATGAATTTCATTCTTATTCAACTATCTAACCACAAGGATGGACTTACTACACTGAGAGAACAAGCTTTGTGCTGACTTAGATCACTGGGTTTTCGAACAGTAGGTGTATCCAACATCAATTGCGTCAAAATTGAGCTAATTATTTTACACTATACGACCAAAAAATAATAAATGACCAGAACAATTGAATCATTGATCGGATCGATTTTGTATCGTTTATTGATAACATCATCAGGGCATCAAGTTACAAATCAGCAAAATGAGGTCTATATGCAAATTAAAATGATCAAGTAAACACAGTTAAGAACAGCTGCTATGAAATTTACAATAGAATGGAATGGAGAGGTAATCGCACATTTACAATTACCTCTCTGTAGTACAATTAAAAGATATTGCAGCGGAAACAGAAGAATCGCATTCGTTCAATAAATTATCCGCAGTTTTATGCATTTTTCATCATATAGATTCAGCTATCGCGAGTGTGTTTAGTTACGGCAGACAATAGAAAAATCATTGACTATCCCGGCTTTATGAACATGCTTCGTAACTTCAGAATCTTGCGGTCTGCCTTTGATATGTCTCATCAATACGAGTGATGAGGGGTACTGCGAGTCTCACCAAGGGTAGCAACTGTCGCATTAAGCCCACATTTTGGATTTGTAGACTAAATTAGAGTTGAGACTCGTAAGGCACCGAGTCTTTGTTGGTTAATTAATATTAAATATTCCATGCAACACAGGAAGCATTCAATTAATGACAGAACATTTGATGGCGTAGTAATGTCATTGATGTCATAAATTAGAGTGTCATAAACAAACTAATTGAAACTATTTATTGCGACAATTTAATCAGCGGAGCTGCTGACACTTTCTTCCTAAATTCGCCCACAATGGGCTTAATAGCATGGCTTTGTAGATCTTGAAATGCTGAACAGAAAAATCAAATTCTTGAGTGTCACAACCAGTCGCTTTCGGTTATAGGTGCGGTTGAAGGATTCCTATTGAATCCAATGGTAAAATTCAAGAAATATTATGAATTGTGAAGCACCTGGCAATTTTCGTACATTTTCTTTTGCAGAAAATAATCTTTTTATCAGAAACACCATGGAAATTTGAAACATGATTGAGTTCAGCTAACATCAACTTCGATAAAAAAGTGAAGTGAGTCACATGATTCAGTATTTGATGTTTGAGAGCCTCTACAAAATGAGCAAATTTCATGTGTAGACTCAATTTTGGCGATTTTGCTCATATTGCAGAGGTTCTCAACATCAAATACTGAATAATGTGACATTACTTCAACTTTTTTTATCGAAGTTGATGTTCTGAACTCAATCATGTTTCAAATTTCATGGTGTTCTGATAAAAAGTTTATTTTCTGCAAAAGAAAATGTACGAAAATTGCCAGGTGTTTCATAGACATTTCTTGAATTTTGCTATTGGATTCCAATAGGAATCCTTCAACCGCACCTATAACCGAAAGCGACTGGTTGTGACACTCAAGAATTTGATTTTTCTGTTCAGTATTTCAAGATCTACAAAGCCATGCTATTAAGCCATTTGTGGGCGAATTTAGGAAGAAAGTGTCAGCAGCTCCCGGACTAATATATGCATTGTAGGATTTAAAAAATCATTGAAAGAGCGATGCTTTTTTCCCTACGATGGTGAGTGGCGACGACATTGCAATGTCAAAAGTCATCTACTAACTTTACTATTATTTGAAAATCAACCGATCATACATTTTTGACAGTCCCTGTCCTCGATATCTCTCTGCTAGAACGTTCTTGACAGATTGAATGAAAGAATTCTTGCAAGTCACTTTTTGAAAACTGTTGACAACCTTTGAAAGTGTGCCATTTCGCCTCAATATCATGCATCCTCAAATAAATAAAATTCATTTAAATTACAACAAGCAACCAAGTCATATTGTAGACTGCTTTTTAAATTTCTCAAATGATTTCCAATTTTTCAAACTATGGATGCACCCAATGAGCAAAAGTGAAAAATTTACTTGACATTGACCAAACTGTCATTCACTGAGTCCTGATACCCTAACCCTATACCTCCTTTGCTGCTACTTGCGTGAGTAACTGTGCAACTTAGTAAAAATAATTGTTTTGTCAATTTGCGGAAATTGGATACCCTGATATAATTGCATTGCATGTGTACTATAATGGACGCATGACATTTTGGAAATTTCCTGAACTTGAATAAGCAATTACGAACGTTGTGATAGATTTTAAACAATGCAAATTAAAAAGATCGTTTCACAATGTTGACAACGCATCAATTATTTTGCAGAGCTCAGCTGACTGCATTGTAGGATATAAATTCTTGAACAATTAAAAAATGCACACCATCAAGTCTTCGCTGTATTTGCGAAAAGTGCAGATAATATACACTGCTAATGAAGAATGTCGTCCCTCATACATCAGTGATACGACTGAAAACTTTGTAAATTGAATTTCTATAACATTATGACAAACGTTCTGGAAGTTGCCATTCGTTGGATCGGCCTGAAAAATTTGTGCGGCTTCTTTTCTGAGTTATTTTATGGATCCAATTGTAGGGTAATACATTCTATTCTACATTTCAAACATTGAATTGCTGGAAAATATTTGGTTCTCTATAAATCGGACTTTTTGAGAAATGCATTGAGGAAAGATCATAATATACCATTCTAGGTTTAGTCCAAATAAGCAGAAGCTGGCAGGTATTGACAATTTGTTGTCACTCTATTGATCGATCGAGGCTTCATTAATAATCATTAATAATAAGACCTCTATGTTGATTAATATTTCGAAAAATGAGTAGCATTTGACTGATTGATCCAGCGACCTTTATCAAGAAAGCGATGCAATGACGACTTAGGTCCGCCACATGCAAATGAATGAATAGTTGACAGCATTTTGGCAGTAATTGAACGAAGAATATTCCAAAATTAACGATTGAAAAGCATTGATATGAATAGACGATCTATTATTCAAGCAATATTTTTTCAAGTTGGACTATAATTAGACGAGTGAAAAAAACAGATGGATACCTTTATCTAAACAACTAATGAAAACTACAGAAAATTTCATTTCATCGATCACTGATTTGTTTCCAATAAACCACGTCCATGCTGAGGTCCAGGCGCTGTCGGGGATCCACTCCAGGTTAGTAGAACCAAAACAAATTGCCGTTTTGCTACGTCAGTCACACACATCACATGAAAAGCGATGTAAATGATATTTTGGTCACGCGATAACGCCTTACCATGAGGACATGTGACCTTGAAACGGCCATATCCCAGTGCAGCGACGCGCGCACGAAAGGCAACTTGTTTGGTATAGGAAAGTTTTGTTTCAATGACGTATATATAAACCGTTGCCGACTTCATAATCTAACATTAACCACGTAAATTTGACGGGAATGTTGAGGTACGAGCCATTTTGTTCACATAAACAAGCAGAATACCGAGAATTGCTGTGAACAGAATTTCTCCTTGACCTTTCGCTTCACAACCTCAACTACATATTGGGGTTTTGTGATAAAACGGAAACTAGGCATTCTCAGTGCGTCGTAACGCCGTCATCAATGAATTGACACGAATTCACACAAATCCACACACGCACACTATCGTAATCACTACAGTACGGCAGCAACTATCAAAATGCGCGTCCACTCTCATTACAATGTTGATTTTCCAAGTGAATGAATGCTTTTTTCTTCCATGATTTCATAGAGCAGAAACATTTGCAGAGTAGAGTTCATTAAGATCAATAATGCTTGAAGATCTGATAATTTTCGAGGTGACTTAGCAATGTTCCCGATCAGGAGATTCATTCAACGAAAATCCCCTCCCTCCCATCATCTGCACCCAAACCTCTTTTCCATTCTCTTCGCAAATGCACAGATCAAACCTGGATGGGGACTTTAACTGTGACAGCTGTGGATGCGGACTTAAATTGTGACAGCTGTGGATTCTGAGAGTTGTGGGTGCGGACTTGAATTGTGACAGCTATGGATTCTGAGAGTTGTGGATGTGGACTTGAACTGCAACAGTTGTGGGTGCGGACTTGAATTGTGACAGCTGTGGATTCTGAGAGTTGTGGGTGCGGACTTAAATTGTGACAGCTGTGGATTCTGAGAGTTGTGGGTGCGGACTTGAATTGTGACAGCTGTGGATTCTGAGAGTTGTGGGTGCGGACTTGAATTGTGACAGCTGTGGATTCTGAGAGTTGTGGGTGCGGACTTGAATTGTGACAGCTGTGGATTCTGAGAGTTGTGGATGTGGACTTGAACTGCAACAGTTGTGGGTGCGGACTTGAATTGTGACAGCTGTGGATTCTGAGAGTTGTGGATGTGGACTTGAACTGCAACAGTTGTGGGTGCGGACTTGAATTGTGACAGCTGTGGATTCTGAGAGTTTGTGGTGCGGACTTGAATTGTGACAGGTGTGGATTCTGACAGCTGTGGACGTGGACTTGAACTGCAACAGTTGTGGATGCGGACTTAAATTGTGACAGCTGTGGATTCTGAGAGCTGTGCGTGCGGACTTGAATTGTAACAGGTGTGGATTCTGACAGCTGTGGATTCTGAGAGTTGTGGGTGCGGACTTGAATTGTGACAGTTGTGGATGCGGACTTGAATTGTGAAAAAGTTGTGGATGCGGACTTGAATTGTGACATTTGTGGATGCGGACTTGAATTGTGACATTTGTGGATGCGGACTTGAATTGTGACAGTTGTGGATGCGGACTTGAATAGTGACATTTGTGAATGCGGACTTGAATTGTGACAGTTGTGGATGCGGACTTGAATTGTGAAAAAGTTGTGGATGCGGACTTGAATTGTGACAGTTGTGGATGCGGACTTGAATTGTGACAGTTGTGGATGCGGACTTGAATTGTGACAGTTTTGGATGCGGACTTGAATTGTGACAGTTGTGGATGCGGACTTGAATTGTGAAAAAGTTGTGGATGCGGACTTGAATTGTGACAGTTGTGGATGCGGACTTGAATTGTGACAGTTGTGGATGCGGACTTGAATTGTGACAGTTGTGAATGCGGACTTGAATTGTGAAAAAGTTGTGGATGCGGACTTGAATTGTGACAGTTGTGGATGCGGACTTGAATTGTGACATTTGTGGATGCGGACTTGAATTGTGACATTTGTGGATGCGGACTTGAATTGTGACAGTTGTGGATGCGGACTTGAATTGTGACATTTGTGAATGCGGACTTGAATTGTGACAGTTGTGGATGCGGACTTGAATTGTGAAAAAGTTGTGGATGCGGACTTGAATTGTGACAGTTGTGGATGCGGACTTGAATTGTGACAGTTGTGGATGCGGACTTGAATTGTGACAGTTTTGGATGCGGACTTGAATTGTGACAGTTGTGGATGCGGACTTGAATTGTGAAAAAGTTGTGGATGCGGACTTGAATTGTGACAGTTGTGGATGCGGACTTGAATTGTGACAGTTGTGGATGTGGACTTGAATTGTGAAAAAGTTGTGGATGCGGACTTGAATTGTGACAGTTGTGGATGCGGACTTGAATTGTGACAGTTGTGGATGCGGACTTGAATTGTGACAGTTGTGAATGCGGACTTGAATTGTGACAGTTGTGGATGCGGACTTGAATTGTGACAGTTGTGGATGCGGACTTGAATTGTGACAGTTGTGGATGCGGACTTGAATTGTGACAGTTGTGAATGCGGACTTGAATTGTGACAGTTGTGAATGCGGACTTGAATTGTGACAGTTGTGGATGCGGACTTGAATTGTGACAGTTGTGGATGCGGACTTGAATTGTGAGAGCTGTGGATGCGGACTAACGGTTCGTTCAACGAGTTCAATATAAAGACGACAGGTCCTTTTGATAAAACTCGGGTCTGACCCCGTTTAACGTGGACAAGGACAAAAACGGTGAAGTAAGTAAAGTACACAAACGAAAATTTATCATTGGCGATGTCTTGGGGTGTTTTTGTTTATCAACAGTTATAAATAGAACCGCCTTTGATCTTCCTACTACAAACTCTTGACTAGACGCAGAGAAGCATCACCACATCTGAGGAGTTGGGATCCACACGGCTACAGACAGAAGAAATGTTTTTAACTGCATCACAAATACCATGACTTCACCTGTCGCCCCTAAGGAGAGTAATCAAAAACACATTTTTTTACAGTAAATGCTAATGCCATTGAATGATCATTGAGCTTTCTGCGCCATCTGTAAGGAAGCGCACTTACACTGAAACTGAAGTATTGTGAATGCACATTCCTAGATCAACATCTTCAACTAATGTAAATCCGTACTGCTTTAACGAGTCAATGATTGATGAGAGAAATATGAACCTGAGGATTGGTGAGACTAATAGAATCTCGATAACAGGAAAGCCTCGATCAAAAGCTTTACAATTAACGTTGCAAAAACATAACAATATAACAGGAATCAAAGAAATACAAAGTATTGAATATACACGTACTCTGAAGCAGTACAAGTATTAGGAAGCATCTACTAAATTCATACTTCTCAATTTTGATTATTTTGGTTGATTATCGATCACAGTTGCAAGTATTTGCCGCTTCTTCCATCAATCGTGCAATAAGCATACTTATGTGTCAATTCATTCAAGTCTTGAGACTTATGACGTTAACGTGTAATTGTTACCGGGTTAGGTTCACAGTGTGCGTGTGAAATGTCAATCAGGCATGTGTATTCTGATGAAAAAATTCAAATGTTCTCAATGCGGAGGTATGATACAATAGGGACTTGCTTATACCTAGCAACGTGCATGATTCGCATATATCGCATGCGCCTACTATGCGAACATGTTTAATGCTATTGCATAGAATAATGAATTCCTGTGATGTGTGGGAATTCCTATAGGATTCCCATAGAGATTTGCTGTGATGTGAGAATGAAAAGTCGCGTTACACGGCAATTCTTATCCTAGCCATACATCATTTGAGGTACGAACACCCTCGCATTGGTGAGTTCACGGAGGTGTCACATTTCTATTCAGTTCAATAATCTCAAACGTTGATCGAGTGAATCGGAAAAAAGCCACATTTTTCCTCATCACGCAAATTTCATTAACAGGCCGCAAAACAAAATCGCACGATTCCAGCTCATGCAAGAATCGTGCGGTACTTTCCATTGAACGATTAATGATTATGCAAATGATAGTCTAACGTCATTACTCCTCAAGATGGGGCATGGATGGTGCCTACATAGTCAGACTTAATCTGGTTATATTCTTTTAGTCCGAATGCACCTCCTGACGACTTCTCATGACACCTGCGGAGTTCGACCTCTGAACCGCAGGATCGTTAGGCCAAGCACCTAACCATTGTGCCACGGAGACCAAAACATATCGTGTGATGGTTCATTCACACGCTATGAAAGCAAATACCACGTGGATACCTCATTTGTAAGAATGCACAGCACTGTACAACACAGGCACATTAGCTATATTGGTTGGAAATGAAGAGGAAGTCTACAGTCTACATAGAATGTTCATCTAGAGTACAAGCTCAATCCGGAAGGATCCTCAAGAGAAGAAGAATTAATCTCATTCACTGGATTAGGATTACCAACGACTTGCCATAAAACCCTACATCTATTCCTCAATCAGTAGGCAGGTCAGCACATTGAATATCTTCCACCACACTGTCTGCTATTCTTGCAAGTCCAGTATCCGTCCATTACTGCCGCTCATAAAAGATTGCACAGTGCCAGTTCGCCTGGGCATAGAATAAAAAGATGTCCTCCGACTTGAACAGATTAAGGATAAAATTTCATTGGCAGCAGAAGACGCTGCATTTCAACCCGACAAGGGCTCGTCAGTGCGGCTCGGGATAGCTCAAACTACCTTAAAATATCCGGAATATCTGAACAAGCTAAAAGACTGCAACAATTAACTGCTCTGCGGCTACGGCTGCCAAGGAATTATAATATAACCAAGTAAAAAAAATTCGGTTTACTGCTATAGTAACTGTATCGAAATGGCCACTTTCCTGTCGACAGAAACCAAATTCTCTCCACGAAAAACTTGAAATTAATTAAGGAAACCTGAAGACATCACTCCCGTTATCATGTTCTCGGCCAATCTTGAGCCTGGGTCCTTGCGCTTGCTATTTGGCTTTTCTGTCAATGCGCCACGGACGCCAAAACAGTGAATATCGGCATCTGATTTGATTAATACTTCTTTTCAGACAATAGCTGCGCCAACTAAGAATGGATAGTGAGATATAGATATACGAATCAAATGAAAATGTTAGGCGCATGCAAATGAGGGTTAAAAGATCATCATCAATCCTTACTCTTATCAAATACGAAGGCTAACTAAGGCTGTGCGATTATTCGGCAAGGACGCCTATCTTAGATGACAAATGGGTGCCATGGAAACGGAGATAGGATTGAGGCGTTAACTGAATTTTATATCGAAGGATAGACGCTGTGAGCAATCTCTCGATGTGTGATGAAGTGTTTCTCAGGCAAATATATTTGTAATGAAGAAATGGCGTAGATTCGATTACAATCATTCAAAATCCGTTTTGACTAATTTAGTCGTGAAAATTCTTCAATATCACATACAAATCTACTAAGAGTTCAAGAAGCGTTCAACATTAGAGGAGCAATGCAGAGGCGGGAAATGAAAGTCAATACAATATTTGATCAATGGTTTGGTTCTATTTCCATCTGCAATTCGTTCGTGTGTAGTTTCAATCAACTGATCAATTTCGTCATTGTTAGCAGAAATGTCACCTCCTGACAGGAGGATCGGGCTACTCAGTAAAACAGAAATTAATAATCAGAAGACAACATATTCAAGTGGAAAAACTGAAATCAATCAATTCACTAATCAACACTGAGTAGGAGTAGAGTGACAATCCATTAACAATCAAGCTAGGGTTCGAGTCTGTCAGACAGGTCGTCTCTTCGTCTGTTTAACTAGAAAGGAAACATTGGAACATGTAACGTTAATGACATGGCACAATCTGCTGACATAATACTATAGCAATCGAACAATGAGCAGCCAATTCAACATTAAACACGCCAAATTCAAAGTTTCAGTGACTGTTATCAACCGAGTCACACAGCAAAGAGACACAGTCGATGTGAAATTCTACAGAGAAGTTTGTGAACGTTTTTTCGTGCGCCTGCTAACTTTTTTAATAATGAGCGGAGGGCCAAACATTATCGAGAAAAACTTTAGCGAAATGATATAAATTCTACGAAACTGAAGGAATCGTGACGATCGGAGCATTTTGAAGGGATTCAGAGCAATCCGCAAACGGCGCGCGACTATTTTTCTTACCTCTGCAAGGTATTAAAAATTTCTTTTTGCCCACTTAATAGTAAGTTCTTCCATGTGCCTGCGTTTTGAATCAGCTTGCACTTCTAGCAAAGTGACACGGTCAAA
This sequence comes from Prostheceraeus crozeri, assembly GCA_907163375.1. Classification (NCBI taxonomy): domain Eukaryota; kingdom Metazoa; phylum Platyhelminthes; order Polycladida; family Euryleptidae; genus Prostheceraeus; species Prostheceraeus crozeri. The sequence continues at coordinate 37,489 of CAJQUW010013181.1, forward strand.
CAATCTAGTTCTGTGAGTCTGTCCTTCTGAACAGCCACACGTGCATTGTACACGAATGCACTGATAGCACAATTGATGCATGTTCACTGTTGCAAGTTGCTCCGGTTGAGTAGATAGGTTATCTATTGTGAATTCATGAAATATATTAAGACCATCTGCGAGTTTTCAGCCATAATGGAAGACAAGTAATAATAGAACTAATTGATAGACAGGGGTCAACAAACGAAAATAATTGAACGATTTTTTAGTGTATTCTCTGTGATCAATCAATTTATTGCAACGATTCGGAATCCCAATTAATTGGTCATCAACTTCACATTTATCAATTACAATTGTAGTAGCCTTCTGGAGAATGTTCCCCCCTTGCCTCCTCAAAACGTGACCGCAGAGGCGGACTGCATTCGATTTCGCCAACTGTCCGATTTCCTCTTTCAACCCAAGCATTCTCATCAAAATATTGCTATTCTTTCTCTCCATGAGTTTCATCTTACACATTGCTCTGATCATCGCCCCCTCAAAATACTCATTTCAACCTCTCGCAGGCACCAAGTCTCACTACCATGTAGTATCACTGGCCTTACGCAACTCCGATATGCCATCCCCTTCATTTTCAACGAAAATCTACGTCCAAGTAACAGTTTACCTATCTCTCGAAATTTCATCCATCCAAGCCGCGCGCTCGCTTAGTTGACATTGTGTTTCAATGAGAATTATAGTTCTGGTCAATTCGTGTGAATGACTGTTCCATAACGATGATAACGTCGGCTAAATTTGAGACTTCAGATCTTCAAGACCGACTATTAGTCATTATAAGCAGTCTGTGTGGTCTCCGTGGCACAGTGGTTAAGTGCTTGGCCTAGCGATCTTTTGCTCCAGAGGTCGAGCCCCGAAGGTGTCATTGGAAGTCGGCAGGAAGGGCATCCGGACTGAAAGTAATACTCGTACAACGCTCCATAAGTCTGACTATGTCAGCACCGTCCAAGCACAGTAATGGGCAAAAGACCGTTCCAGGACACCATAAAATTCAAAAAATGGCATTTTTAAAAACGACATAAATTCATGAATTTGAACCCTTTTTCAGGTTATGAAGACCTAAATTCATAAATTTGGGCGTTTTTAAAAATACCCAATTTTCAAATTTTTCAAAATCTCAAATTTGAGAATTACAATTTTCACCCTTAAAATCATGACCGTTCCAGGACACCGAAAATCAGAAAAGTTAAGAATCTCAAAATTTGTGAATTACAATTTTCTCGCTTAAATCATGACCGTTCCAGGACACCGAAAAAATCATAAAAGTTAAGAATCTCAAATTTGTGATTATGACATTTCACCCTTAAAATCATGACCGTTCCAGGACACCGAAAATCATAAAAGTTGAGAATTTCAAATTCATGAATTTTATCCATCTTTCAGGTTTTTAAAATATATCATGTGACTAAAAATATTTCTTTAAAAATGGAAGAAACAAAAGTGGATGAAACAAAAGTGGAAGAAACCGCATGAATATATCCTTCGTTATCATATGAACGTAGTTCTACTTTAATGGACATTGAAAAGATAAACATCGAAAAGATGAATAAAGAAAAACATAAAGACAGAGTTAGGTATATGAAAGATAAAGAATCTCAATTATTATTAAGATTAGAGCATTATAAAAAAATTAAGAAAGAGATGGACTAAAGTTAAGAATGTAACACAAGGAATTGGCATATTCTTAACAATAAGTTTAGGTGCTTTAACAATTGTTATATCTTCAGGTGTTTTAGTAATTCCAGTAGTTGCTACAGCTTTAACAGGTACGGGTGTTTTTTGCAACTTCACTTGTTACAATGTTAGATAAATCTTTAATAACTAAGAAACGAAAATCATTAAAAACTAAGCATTTACATATTAAAGAAGTCTATGACAAATTGCATTACTACTTTCAAAGAGTATGTGATGATAATGTTATTACGTTAGATGAGATTGAAAAATTTGATCAAATAGCTAATGAAGTAAATCAAATATCATTTCAATTACAGTCAGAAAAAGTTGATGATAAGAATAAACAGGATGGCAAAATTTCGAGTGATGGTAAAACTTTTAGTGATGGTAAAATTTCTAATGAAGAAAATGACAAAATTTTTTTAGAAGAGCTAAAAACTTTAAGCGAAAATTTAAGCAAAACTTTATTAAACAAAACTTAAAACGAGAAACCTTTAAACGAAAAGATGTCAGACAACAAAGCAATAAAAAAATAATTTGTTCAGTAAAATGTTTTTGTTGTATTCCAATGTTACCACAAAATTCAAATATTATATTTTAAAAATGGATAAAATTAGAGCTGATAATAAAAAAAGAATTAAACAATTAGAAGAGTTAATAAAACAAAGAAATATTATGAAAGAAAATCATCTTCAACATAGAATGATAAAAGCTGGTATTCAATCTGATATGTTTGAAAAAATGCAGCAAACCGAGCAAGTAAAAACTGATTTTGAAAAAACTATGAAACCATTTAAAACTCTTGAAAAAGAACTTACAAATAATGATAAACAAATTGATATAACAGATCCAGAGCACAAAACTATATTAGATGACTATGGATTACTAGAATCAAACATTAATAAGAAATTACCAAAATCTATGCAATTTGAACATTCTATCTCATTTATAGATGGAAAAACAATACCTAGATTTTATCTCGGACAAAAAGAAATATTTCCACAACCTTTTCGAGGTTTAATTTTTTCACCAGATAAATCTCCTTTTAATTTAGATAGAAATTTTGTTGATCTTTTAAGAGGAGCAGATTTAAATAATTATGCTGTAGAAGATCTCATAAAATATAAAGCTATGTTAGATAGAGTTGGTGCAGTAAAATCTCTTAGACGTTATAAACAATTAGAAAATTTATTATCAACGGGAGTTAAAGTAGGAAAGGTTCATCTGAAAAACAGAAAATAGAAAAAACTGTATTTTTACCAGATGATCCACAAGAATTACTAAATAGATTAAATATTTTAATATCGGCAATAAAAGAAGGACATAATTCTAGTTTCAATGAAATTCATGCTATATTGAAAAGACTGTTAGAAAAGAAGATTCTAAATGAAGAGGATCATAAAAGTATAACGAACCGAATGTTCTAGGGCTTCGCCCGTAGCTGAAATATGTTCTTTCTAATTTTTATTTATGATTTTTATCTATGATTTTATCTACGATTTTTATCTATAATATTTAGTCAAAATTTTAACTAAAAAATGTGTTCAGCAGATTTAGACAAAATTAATAATCATTTAGAAAATTTGACAGAGATTTTGGGTTCATCAAAATTTAGTACGACGTTAAAAATTATAACAACTACTTCATCACACACTTGTAATTTAGAACCCATTCTACATTTGGAGCATAATAAAAATTATCAAATTGCATTGACTAGTTTCTCTACATTTAACACTATTCAAATGTTATAAAAGATGTGAATGATCAATTTAGATATTCTACTGATAAAGGCAAAACGTGGAAAGTACTAACTTTTCTTCCTGGTTCTTACGAAGTTGAATCAATATCGAATGAAATTAAGAGACATTTAGGTATACCATTTAAAGATAAGAAACAATTACATTTTGCAGTTGAACCGGCAGTTAATAAATTTTCTCTTACTTTGGACGAAAATCATCAAGTTGATTTTAATCATGATAGATCATTGTCAAAGCTATTAGGATTTAATAAACAAACCTATAGTGAAGGTTATTATTTAGGTGAGAAGATTCCAAAAATAACTGAAATAAATTCAATTGTTGTACATTGTGACATTATTGAAGGAGGACATATAAATGGTAAATTATCAAATTTAATATTCAGTTTTCCAGCTTTTACTGTACCCATTGGTTATAGATCAAATGTAATTCCACAAACATTAATATATTTCCCTATTACAAGAAAAACTATTAACAACATTAACATGAGAATCACTGATGAGAAAGGACAAGAAATAAATTTTGGAGGTGAAGAGATTATGATAGATCTTTTGGTTCGAGAGGTATAAACTCCCACGCGAAGCTAGAGAAGTTTAATTTTCTTCTTCTTCTTTTAAAATAAAAATAAAATTTTTTATTAAAAAATGAGTGAAGTGCCCCCATTAAATAAAAAAAACTCAAATTTAATCATCATCCAAATTTATCTAATAAATTTTTGTCAGTTATTTGTGGAAGATCAGGCTGTGGAAAAACATATCTATTATTTAAAATTTTAACGACTCCAAATTTTTTGGATTATAACAATCTTATAATTTATACAACAACAGCAGAACAACCCGTCTATCAATTTTTAAAATATGGATTTGAAAATAATCTTAAAAAAACAGCAATTGCTTCATTATTCAAAGAATATGAAGAAGAAATAAGTTCGTGGTGTGAAGAAGCAGCAAAAAATAATCAGTTAGTAGAATCCAATAAAAATAAGCATATAAAGATACAATTAATAGATGATAGCGGTAATATGCAAGATCCTAGTAAACTAGATAAAACAATGAAACATTGTGTAATTTTTGATGATTGTGTTAATGATAGAAATCAGTCAGTTCAGAGAAATTATTTCACACGAGGTAGACATAATAACTGTAGTGTTTTTTATTTAACACAAAGTATGTATTCATTAGACGGAAGTGTTATTAGAAAGAATGCAAATATATTTATACTATTTGAAATAAATGCAAGAAACTTAAGTGATTTGTTAAGAGATTTATGTGTAAGAAATAAAGATGAATTTAAACAATCGTGTAACAATGCTTGGTCAAAAGATTATGGCTTCATTACAATTAATATTGATAAAAATTCATGATAGAGTTATCGAACAATTGTTCTCTGACTAGGCTTCGCCTCGAGGGGCTTCGCCCCGACTGAAAGTCGATAGAACATTTGTTTACCGAGTGATAAAAAAATATACAAATATAGTGTTATAATATTTTATTATTTTTTATTTTATGTATATATCAAATTTGTCTATCTTAGAAATTAGAAAATTAAAAAGGTGAAGTAGTTATTCCATCAGCTAAAATTTTTCTTTTATCATCAAATGGATCTAATGCTAATTTATGTTCTTCTTTTAAATAGATTTTATGTTTCTTTGAATTAAGTCTATAATTACATGCTGTTTTTATTTCATTATTAAATAATACATTTTTATAATCTTGAAATGTTATTTGATTAGCCACTGATGCCTTTGAAATTCCTTTTAATGTTTTATGTGTTTTAATATTATTAGTTGTGTTATAACAATAACATTTAGATTTTAAAAATATAGCTTCTGTTATGAAATCTTCATTTCCTTCTAATTCATCTTTTACTTTACATAAATCAGAAGGATGAATGATATCTTTTATTTTATCTATTTCTTCATCAAGTGTAGAATTATACGGTATTGTCAATTCTAAGAAAACAGAATCGGTATCTGTAAAGTGTAATTTATAGTTTTTGCCATAAGCAGGTGCTAAATAATCATATAAAAATCTATACATAAATAGTTTAGCTAATTCTAATATAGTGAATCCTATAAAATTAAACTTATCATGTTTTACGCTGATTCGACGTAAATGTACAGCACATAGTTCATCACTAAATCTAGTAGTTCTTTTATATGTAGGTTTCCTTGTTAAATTTTGAAACCTATCTTTATCATAAACTATTTCAATATTTTGTCTATTACGCACATTTTCTAAAGTCTTACCATAAAATGCATTATTCATTAATTTGAAGAACACGTTTCCAAAATCATCTTTATTTCTTTTAGCTATTTTACGTTTTTCAATATTGAACTCTATATAATCTTTTAACCACCTAGATTTTCTATACACTAGTTTCCGGTGAATTTTGGTGAGAATCATTCCATGTTCTAAATACCAATCTAGCATTCTTCCTTCAACAACATACTTTCCTTTATTGCTTTGTGTTAACATAAGTTTTTTTGTTGGTCTGTATTTCTTAGGAATTAAAGATTTTTGATAATCTGAAAAATCTTCTATATTGGGAATTTTGTTTTCGGGACAGAAAGGAAAATATTTTGTTTTATCTTTTATTTCATCAGGATATACTAAATCAACTTCATATATATAACCATGATTATAATTTCCATCATATGTTTTTTGATAATCAAGAATATTACACCATGACATTTCACCTGTTGGTAATTCTTGTATCATGCAAGAAGAATATAAGCTATTAAAATCATAATATAACAAATAGTTTTCTCTCATGAATTCATCAATTGCATTTTCACGTTCTACTCCTTCTCGTTTCGTTCGAAAAATTTCTAATATTTTTTCTTTTTCTTCTGGAGATAAAGGTTTCATTATTCCATAATCATCAGGATTTACTTTTTTATTGTAACACTGTACATAACGATTACCTAAAACTGATGAAACTCCACCTCTAATTCCAGATTCAAAAAATAATAATTTATCATATGTATTTTCTTTATAATGTTTAAGTTTAACATTTGTATGTTTTAATCCTGCTAGCCATGTTAAACCTGGTGTAGAATAACAATAACATGGATCTATTCCGTAATATTCTATGCACATGTCACGAAAGTTTTCAAAAAGATCAGTAAGGATTAATACATCTATCTGAAGATATTTCATTGTATAATTAACTCTCTCCAATTCTTTTCAGCTTCTGCATAATCTTCTTCAGATAATTGTGATTGTTTTAATGTTGATTTAAATTTATTTATTGGAGGAAGTTGTTTTTCTTCCATAATTTTATTCACAGAATTAAAATCAGTCTTCGACTGTGAACCACAGGTTTTATCTCCAGTTGTATATTCATACGGAAATATGCCTTTTAAAGGTTTTAAATTATATTTATTTAATATTTTACATTGTTCAGATTTCAAAGTTTTTCCCATAACATCTAATGAATAAGGAGTAAAAAATCTAAATGCATCTAAAATTCTAATACAACCTAATTGCATTGAAAAATATTCTTCTTCTGTTTTACATAGTACATGTTTTTGTTGTTGTTGTAATTTTTCAGATGAAAATAAATCTTTCATTACTAGATGGAAATCATATTTAGAACCATTGTAGAAATATAAAGGAACAAAGTTATATTTAAATTTATTAGCATTAAGATTACAAGAATTATGTGCTGCACCTCTATATAATCCATTTAGATGATCATGATCTTTTACCTTATCAAGATATCTACCTCTGCCATTTTTATAATTTTTTGTAAATTCTTTTCCACAGTAATAACATTTTGTTTCATTAATAAAATTTAATTTTTCTTTTTCTGTTAATGGCATCATTGGAATATTTGTTTCAAGCAATTGTGAAAAACGTCCTTGTAATTCTTCTACATTCTTTGTAAACATTTCTGAACTATCTTCACATAGTATTGATAATATTCTGATTTAAATAATTCAGGATAATTTGAATGAATGTACATTCCCCAACATAATGGTTTTTGTTCAAATAAATATTTTTCTTTACTTTGTTCAGCTGCACTTTTTTCAGAATCATCATTTTCAGAATCGGGCGAAGCCCTGGAACTTTCCGTTCGATTTTGTGTCATATTAACATTATATGCTTCGAAATCACAATAAATAGTAAACGGTACTTTATTTTTCAAATAATGTCTATTATATATTAAATAATCATCTCTAGGAAAAGTATTTTCAACTGCTTCATTTTGTTGACTTATTCATTTCTGTTGTTATTCATTTCTTCTTTAGTTCTAAAACTTGTCATACATTGAAGACAAGGAAAATTTGTATTATCTGAAGTTTTTGTAAATATAGATACATCTTTACACAATATAAAATGACCCTGATAATATAAAATATTCGCTTGTGCTGGTTGTTTTGTTTGTTTTAATTTTTCAAATTTATCTTTATATATTTCATGTGTTTCATCAATTTGTCTTTGTAAATCTTTTTCAAACTGTTGATAATTTTGATTGAATATTTTCAGCTGTTGTTCATATTCATTATTATATTGTTCTTTATATTGTTGTTGACATTTTTTTTAAACATTCATTTAATTCTTTTTTTCTTCATTATTTAATTCTTTATTGTCTATATTTAATTCTTGAATCGTTTCTATCTTATTTTGATATTTATGGCCAAATTCTTGTACTAATATTTTTATTTGTTGTTGATAATCTGTTTTAAATTTTTGTAAAATTTTATTTTAAATTTTGTAATTTTTGTTGATATTCTAAAGATAAAGATAGATAATCGGAATCATAATCATAATTATAATTACGTCCTTTATAATTATTATGATGAATCATTATTGGTGATAATGTTTTAACAATTTGAAATTTTTCAGTACATATTATATTTCCTTGGTAAAAAATATTATGATGCATGTAATTTCCTCTATCATTATATACTATTTCTGATTGACATAAATTTTTATTATTCAAATAAAATTTTTTGAATCTGAGTAAAGTGGAGTAATTTTACCAATAGAAACATAATTCACATTTAATTCAAAAACATTTACTTCAATTAAATTTTTATTCTTTTTATGAAACTTTATTAACCTATTATAATCATATGGGAATTCATGTAAGCCATCAGAAAGATCAAATTCCTTTATATATTCTTCTTTATTATAATGACTTAGTCTCTCTTTGTGATATTCTGCAGGATGTAAATGTGCTATAATACTCCACAGAAAACAATAATCATCTTCATTTTTTATGGTGATTATTTGTGGTGAACTGAAAGGGAAAGGAACATAACTACCACCAGTATTATTTTTATATTTATCAATTACTATTTTCTTAGATAGTATTTTAACAAATCTCCAACCAGATTCACGTAACTGGGCTTCAATTATACAATTTTCTAATTTAAGTATCATTTGTTCAAATATGGGTTGTATATCATTTACATTATGAATTTCTTGTGAATTTGTAAAACGTCCTTGTATTATTTCTTCAGGAATTCCATCAGGTCCATTTTTTGTATAAAGTACTTCTACATTCATATAACATTTGAAAGATTTGTTAAATATTTTGAAAAAGTTTTTTAATACATTATAAAAAGTTTCATCGGTTTCATTATGTTCAACCGATTCATTAAATAAATATTTTATATCTGTTACCGCTTCATCGGTTTTTTTAATTTCGTTTAATTCATCTACTTCGTTAAATTCATCAGTATCGCTAAATAAATATCTTCCATCTGGTACATGTTCATCTTCACTATTAAAAACTTTTTTATATTCCGAATGTGAATAATCATCAAACATTTTTTTAACTTTTATATCAGTAGGTAATGTTTCTAGATAGTTTTTATAACTATTTAATTTTAATATATTTCCTTCATCAACCCGTTCTACATTTTGTAAATGCAATTTACTATTTAAATGAGATTGATAACTTCTTTTTGTTTGCAACTTTTTTTTACATAAGTTACAATAAAACTTGGTATTTTCCATTTTTTTTATTTTTTAAAGAAAAAAATTGTGTTTTAATTTTAGATATAAACATTCTAATATCAAGGTCTAGAGAGTTAATATATATATTATTATATATTTCACGTTCTTTAGTTATTTTATTTTCTTTATCATATAATGTTTTATAATATTAAGTTTTACAATATTAAGTTTTATCAAAAGATAATTTAAATTTATTTTCACTAACTATTCATTCTTCATCATCATAAATTGATTCTTCATCATCATCATAAATTACATTTTTTGGGATTGGATACCATTCTCTTATTGGAATATCTAACTCTAAATTACATCTTTTATCTGATAATAATATAATAGAGAAAAATATTGGTCTTTGATCTCTTTTGGAAAATTTAATAACACCACCATAATCTGAATCACTTTTAGTTTTTATTAAAGATGATAAAATTCTAAATTCATTAGATGTAAATCCTAATTAAAATTTTGTAGACCCGACACATAGTTGTCTAACAGTTTCTTCAACTATTCCATCATTATTATTTTCAATTGTAAGAAAATGAAATTTAGATAAATTTTGATTATATGTAGTATTAATATCATGTACATCAGTATGAGATATAAATTTTTCTTCACTAAAATTTTTATAATTACTAATATTTTTATAATCTTTTTTACCATTTACACCTTTTTCAGATGTTTCAGAATCATCGTCTATGTTATCATCATCTATATTATTATCATCTATATTATCATCATCATTATTATCATAAGATTCTTTAAGATCGGGCAAAAACCTAGAACCTTTGGTTCGTTTATTATTATTGGATTCTTTAAGATCGGGCAAAGCCCTAGAACCTTCGGTTCGTTTATTATGATTATGGTCATTGTTAATAGTATAAGGTGTAGTCCACATATGAATTTTTTCTTGTTGAGCTAAGCCATTTATGTAAGATTCTAATAAATTAATATTTAAATTGGAATACAATCATATATATGTATCATCATCATATCTTTGCGGCATTTCTAATGTTTCTTGTTTATAAATTGTATCTCTATAATAAACTTGGCATAATAATTCTTCATTATGTTTTTTACTCTCTATGTGAATGTTATATTGGTTTTGTTCATCAACAAATAATCTAATTTTTTTTCCTTTGAGAAAGATTTTAATTTTTTAACTAATTCTTTAATATTGATATAATTAATAATTTTAGTTTCTATCCAATCAGTATTACTAATTGGTAACACTGCTCTAATAAATCCATAAACATTATTATGACCTATTATAACCATATTTTCTTTACTTAATTCAACATAAGCCACATCATTATATTTACTTACAATATCCATAAATTTAATAAACGGATCACCTGCAAAAATACAATAGTTAGTTTCTATAGAAGGTAAACCTTTTGTTTGTTCTCTAAATATTTCGGCTTGTAATTCGAATAAAAGATTTACATCTATACATGGATTTGTAATAGTATTATTATTATTATTATTATCAAAACATTTATTTTCAAATCCCGTTGATCTCGTCGAATAAGAAGAACAGGATGATGCGGACGAATATAATTTTTTTAAATTTGCTTTATCCATTTTTTTATTTTTATTAGAAAAAATTTTATTTTTTTATTTTTATTAGAAAAAAATTTATTTTTTTATTGTTAAAAAATGATGTTACCAAATGTTGGTGGAGGTGCATATATCCCGAATAATCGTGAATTAGAAATAGAAATAGAAAATTATATCATGAAAACTGGAGACGTTTTATCTGGTCCATTGCATCTTTCTATTCTTCCGCAACAAAATACAGAGTTAACAAATAAACAATATGTTGATACACAAATCAATGATTTAATAGAAAAATAAATAAACGATGTTTTGGTTCCACTGATGAACGAATTAAAGTTGCTTAAACTTAATGACAAATCATTAAACGAAAAATTATTAAAACTTGATAAAAAGGATAGAGAGCTAGAAGCAGATATAGCAAAACTTTTTAAAAAGATTTCAGAACAATCAAAAATTTTAATATTACTTTCTATAAATTTAAAATCTGCAGTCATTAAGAATAAACATCAGATACAACTATTGAAAGAACAATTAGAAGATGAAATAGAAAAACTACCTGAAAGAATTTAAAAAAATTTAAAGCAGTTACACACTACATTCCAAAAAAGTGTTGATGAATTGAGTTCTAAAATTACTCAACAAATGAAAAAGATGAATAGAATAATAAATGAAGTAAACTCACTTAATGAAAAAGTTGATAAAATGAAAACTCTTAAAATCAATTTAGAAAATGAATTAAAGAAAAATTTACAAGAAAACTCTAAAGAAAATAAAGAACAGTTAGATGCTGTTAAAAGACAATTAGATGTTCTTAAAATTAAGTTAAATGCTCTTAAAACGGCGTTGAAGATTAATCAGCAGAAAATGCAAGTTAATAGAAAAGAAATTAAAGTACATCACACGCTGCTTGACGCAATAGATAAAGTGCAACAGTCAATTAATAAAGTTATCTCGAAGTTGTTCTCCATTCACAAACGTAAATCTTGATCGACGAAGTCTTGGGTTTCTAACCTATCGGAGCGAAGCTCCTCGAGGCTTTAGCCGATCGGACCAAAGGTCCTCAGGTTACTAACCAATCCTAAACGTAAATCTTAGCGCAAATATTAACGTAAATATTTTTTCCCAATAGTCAAATTTAATCCTAAAAAATGCCTATAATTTATAAACACAATCTTAAACATTTTGCTTCAAATCAAAGAATTGCTCATGAACCACGTATGAATCCTGTTTATCATTATGATAATAGAGAAACAGTTCTCACGGAAGGAGCTGGCATCTTCTCTGGTATTGGAAGCATCGTTAACTTAATTAAAAATAATAAAGATTTTATTACATCTGCTGCAAAAGGAGCAGCTGCTATAGGTAGTACAGCTAGTGCAATATCAAATGCTTTCAAGTCTCAAAACGAATTAAAACAACTAGAAGCTATTCGTAAACTTAGGAATGATTCCGAAGAACTAAAAAATTTAAAAAAACTTACAGAGGAAACAAAAAATAAAATTGCTAACATAGCTGTTGGGGAAACCTTGAGGAGCGCAGCTCCGTCTGATAGTAAACATAAGAAGAAATCAGGCGTAGCCATAAAACGCTCAATTGAAGAAATAAGAGGAAATGGCGTGAGTAGCAACCTTCGGTCTAACCAGCAAAGCTGTAGCGGAGCTGGTCTAGCAAAATTCTAAAATTATGTTTTTTAGTAAAAATTTTTTAGCAAAATTTTCTTAGCAAAATTTTTTTAGTAAAATTATTTTAGCAGAATTTTTTCTGTGTGTGAGAAAAACAAAAAGTCAAATTATTTTTTATAAAAATGTCTTCGCTTATCGAAAATAAATTTAGATTAGACGATCCTCCGTTCGTCAGTTGCAATCAAAAAAAGAATGACTATATAAGAATTGCTATGAATCCCGGATCTTCCAGTAGAGTAAATACTGGAGGTGATTTAATTTTTGAAGTTGATAATCAGCAGAGTTATATATATCTACCTGATTCATTTTTACACTGTGAATATTCTTTGTATAGTGATGCCAATTTTACAACACCATTACCAGAAACCGATAATATTGCACTAGAGAATAATTTTTTTCCAAGATTATTTACACAAATGCGTTTAGATATTGCAACTCAAAATATAGAAACAATAAGTGATTCTCCAGGTGTAATTGATACAATGCTTAGATTTGTAACAATTGGTGAAAATAATAAAAAGTATGAAATCGAAGGTTGGTTTCCTGATACTAATGATGGTATAATTGTTGATGGTTTAACTCACGCTGGAACAGATGCCGCAGGAATTGCGAAAGATGTAGAAAATATTGCAAAACATTTAAATAAAACAAACAATAGTGCATATAAAGAAAGACGTGAATTTAACAAGAAAAGTAAACAGACAGTTAATTGGTCATTGTCTCCATTATTCGGATATTTAAATTATGATAAAATATCATATCAATTAAAATTTAAATTAATAATTCATCGTACAGCAAATAATGAATTAATCTTTTTTGGTAAGACTGGAAAAAAAGCATATTTAAAAATTGGTAGACTTGAATGGTGGATTAAGCATATTACTCCTAGTTTAGAGATTGAAACAGCTATTGCAAAAAGATTAAATACTAACAAACCAATTCCAGTAAATTTTCTAAAGCGTACTGCTAGTTCAGTAACTTTTTCCGAACAAAGATTTAACTGGTATTTTACTAGAACTTCGAATACTCCAAGATATTTATTACTAACATTTCAAAGAAATAACTCTCCAAGTTTTGATAAGAACAACAATCTTTTTCATATTAATACAATTCGAAGTTTACAAGTTTCATTAAATCAAACCCGATATCCAATTGATCCATTAAGATTCGATGATACCAATCAATTTATGGAAGGATATGATTCTTATCGAAATCTTTGTATAGAATTTGGAGTTGAACCACAATTAACTCCTGGAGATTGGAGACATTTATATCCTGTTTTCTGTTTAGATTTAAGTGCACAATCTGAAGATATTATCAAGACTGGTTGTGATGTAACAATTAATATTGAAAAGAAAGATTCCACAACTTCATTGATGGCTTATGGTTTATTGCTAGAAGATGTAAAATATTCTATTGAAATTCTTAATGGAAAGATGGCTAGGATCGGCTGAAGCCTCGAGGAGCTTCGCTCCGATAATTTAATTAAAATTTTTGTTAACTTAAATTTTTTTAGTAATTAGTAATAAAATTTTTTTGTAACTCGAATAGATTAAAAATTCCTAATTTAAAATTTATTCATAACTAGAATAGATTAAAATTTTTGATAACTTAAAATTTTTTTATTAAAAATGTCGCAAGCGAAAAGTAATAATAATGAAACTGTTGAATTAAAATTACGTAATATTGTTGACAAAAATACCCCTAAAACTATTACGATTAATAAAAAAAAGTATTACATAAGTAAACCAATGATAGAAAATATTCAATGACAAGAAGAAAAGAATGGCGGGATTCTCCCATTAATTCCACTAATAATAGGTGGCATAGCAGCAGCAGGAAGTGTTGCAGGTGGGACAGCTGGTATTGTCCAAGCAGTAAATAAAAATAAATCAGAGAAGGCAGCATTAGAAGAACAAAAAAGTCATAATAGAGAGTTAGAGAAAGTTGCTAGTGGTGAAGGAGTAGTAGATAATTTTATTAGTAAATTTTAAATTAGTTGATGAAGGAAAACGAGTTCTTAAAAATATTCTCCACAATGTTGATGATTTAATTGAAATTAAAGAAACTAAAGATGGTTCTGGAATATATCTAAGTCCTAGTATGATAAGGTAATAACCTCAGGACCTTTGGTCCGATCCGGTAAAACATTTATTTTATCTTTTAAAATGAATTCTACAAATTCCGAAAATTTAATTAAATTAAAAATTGCTAATTAAGATTTATTGAATTATCTACTAAACAAAAATAAAAACTCAAACTGTCAGCATATTGGAGGTGACATACAAAAAACATTAGAAAACTTTCCTGGATTTATTTGGAGTAAATATTCGAAAGAAAAACATCTTCCCGGTCATTCATATACTGGTCCAGGAACTCGATTAGATATAAGACTAGATGAGAATAATAATCCGAAACCAGGTGAAGAACCAATAAATAGAGTAGATGCCGCAGCTTACAGGCATGATTTAGCTTATCGAAATCATGACCTAAGTTCTCGACATGCAGCTGATAAGAAGATGATTCAAGAATTAGATAGTATTCAAAATCCTACATTTAGAGAAAAAATTGAAAGAATGTTTGTTAAGAAAGCTTTACAAGCTAAAATATTATTCGGTCAGGGTTTTAAATGAAACGACAGCAAAGCTGTCTGAGAGCAACGCTCGAACCTACGCGTCTGAAATTCATAGGGAATACAGAAGGCCTAAATATTTATTGAAAGTAAAAGTATTTAATAAAGATGATATTTAGAGTGCTGATCTTATTCATATGCCGAATGAAAAAGATTATAAATACGCATTGACCGTTATAGATTTATATACACGATACGCTTGGGTAAAGCCTTTAAAAAATAAAAGTGATCTATCAGTTAAATATGCGTTTGAAGAAATCTTTAAAGAAAGTAAGAGAAAGCCAAGGAAATTGTTTGTTGACAAAGGGTCGGAATTTTATAACCGAAACGTTCAGCCACTATTTGAAACTGTTTATTCAACTGAAAATGCAGGGAAGGCCGTAGTGATAGAAAGATTCAATCGGACGTTAAAAAATAAATTATTCAAGAAATTTACTGAGCAAAGAAATCAGAAATGGTTGAAGATATTACCAGGAATTGTAGAAGAGTACAATAATAAAGTTCATTCTGGTATTGAAGAAACCCCAAAGAATGCTTCTGACGACCCTGATTTAATACGAAAGAAAATATTCGAGAATAATTATTCGAACGAAAATAATAATTTGAATGAGAGTAATCCGAATTTGCAGAAACTTAAGCCGAAATTCAAAATTGGAGATAGAGTTAGAATATTTAAGTATAAGAATAAATTTGAAAAAGGCTTCGTCGGTTACTGGACTAAAGAAATATTTGAAGTTTGTAAAATAGACCAAACTTATCCGATTACTTATGAAATCAAAGATTTAGATAATGAAGATATCAGAGGCCGTTTTTATCAAAATGAATTACAACGAACTGATTTTTAATTATCATTATTCGGGAATGAAATTTCCTTGTTAGGCGCAGCCATAGAACCTACGGTTCGTTCAATTCTAACATAATATCAAGAAATGGCACTCCTTCATGTAATTTCAATAAAACATAAAGACATAATTGACCACAATAAGTAGTTCCCGGTTTTTGAATTTGAAATGTATTATAAATTCCATTGCCAAGTAATTTTTTGACTTCGTTTGTAGGTGGAAGTCCATAAGAGTCGAACCAATAGTTCTCAGCCTCTGGGCGGTCGAAATAGTAATTATCTCGATTTTTATTAAAGATACCTGCAGACCAATGTACGCCTTTTTGGTCTGAAGTGTGAAGATTCGTTATGAAATTTACAGTTGGCTTATTTTTGATCAATTGTAATTCGTCTCTCATTAGAACATGAAAATTCTTTATTCCTAATTCATTTGCGATTTTCTTTAGGTCGAAATTTGTCGTGGTTTGCGTTCCATATAATTTAAAAAACTCATTTATGTTGCTCATTGTATAATTAAAAAAATTTCTTATAGGGATCCCTAGAAGACAGAAGGGTACAGGGGGGTATTGATTTCAAACTGTTCTCTAATGATGACTTTCCTTACTACTTATTCGATTTTGAAATGATTTAATTTAATCTAAATTAAAACGTTACATTGTTACATTTTATTTTTATGAACTCTCATTAAGAGGATATTGTTTGTTTTATCTGTATTAAGACAATGGCAACATCTGTTACCACATTTCTCAAACCGCATGATTGTTTTAGGGGATCATACGGGTTGTGCATTCATAACATGGCGTTAATAGCATAAAAGCAATCTATTAATTCATTCTCTGCTTTGAGGGAATATTCTGTTATAGCAATCATTCAATACAATATCGCAGTATCGATAGTCGAGACCAATTGTCGAGCCAAAACCGCAACTTTTCTGGTTTTGGTCGGTAGTTTGGTTTTGGATCTGGCTCGCGTTATGGCCGATGAAATGATTTACAATGCGGTGCAATTTCCTCATTGTCATTCAAGTACATTTAATCATACGCGTCATGTCATACCCGTATGTTGTCAAGCAAACTTCATACACCTACAATGCCGCTTTGCTTAGATCACCATTCATAATTTTCACTTGCTATTTAAACACGCACATTCATAAAACGTGACACATTACAATCTTAGTTCAAATCTTATCATCACAATGGTTGGATCTACTGAAAGATCTGTTCGATTGGAGACAAAGCGGAGAAGAATTCAGAAGTTAACAAGGGCATCATACATCTGCAAGCACAAAGTAAAATATTCTTACACTTGGATATGAGAAGAATTTTTGCATACATCGGAGACCCGCACATCAATTATAGGACATGATTTAAGAGAGAGAAAAAATTGTAATTCTCAAATTTGAAATTCTCAACTTTTATGATTTTCGGTGTCCTGGAACGGTCATGATTTTAAGGGTGAAATGTCATAATCACAAATTTGAGATTCTTAACTTTTATGATTTTTTCGGTGTCCTGAAACGGTCATGATTTAAGCGAGAAAATTGTAATTCACAAATTTTGAGATTCTTAACTTTTCTGATTTTCGGTGTCCTGGAACGGTCATGATTTTAAGGGTGAAAATTGTAATTCTCAATTCTCATTTGAGATTTTGAAAAATTTGAAAATTGGGTATTTTTTAAAACGCCCAAATTTATGAATTTAGGTCTTCATAACCTGAAAAAGGGTTCAAATTCATGAATTTATGTCGTTTTTAAAAATGCCATTTTTTGAAAAAATGGTACTTTTTGAATGGACTAAATTCATGTATTTAGGTCTTAATAACCTGAAAAAGGGTTCAAATTCATGAATTTATGTCGTTTTTAAAGATACTATTTTTTGAATTTTATGGTGTCCTGGAACGGTCTTTTGCCCATTACTAAGCCCAAGGTATGGGGAGCAGTAACGTAAAAGCTTCATCATCATCATAAGCTCATAAGCAAATTCGTCTTTATTTGTGGAAAGCGGATACCATGTTTGAAATATTAATCAGCGCACATAGGTTACTTTTCACGTGATTGTTTCTCGCTACATCATGCACGAGCGTCAGGCGAAATATCTCATTATTGTAATTTGCACATTTCCATCGATAGGCAGGCCGGAGCAGTATGCGATAGTCTACAAAATTCACACATGAGGAGCGCTAATCCAAGTGGCTAACCACAAGCAGCTTGATGGTAATAACCCTAAGTTGCAAAAAACGGAAAGGAGGGAAATTCACGAGGCCTGTTGTCGGAAAATGCTGTGAATTATTTGAATTTTCGTATTTTTCTATTGGTAACATTCACTAGCAGAGAAAACATTGTGTTTGATATACTCGTAGTAATGAAGGTAGGGCAAATTGACAATTAGGAGGACCTGTACTTGCTTATAAAATAATAAATCATTGGTAAACCGCTCCTTAAATCATCTTCAGCTGGGTCTACAGCAACCAGGCTTATTTAATTCTCATCAATCTCAATAAATTCTTAAATCATGCTACTCAAGGGAAAGCATTTGCTGCATAATATTTCAATTACATATTTTCTAACTTAACATCCGCAATTGGTAGATATAGATTTTTATGTTAAAATTTGAACATGAAAAGCAGCAAGTACTAAGAACTTCCTGTTATATAGACCATCCTTCATAATTATCTACCTGTTAAGTCCAAAAACCTACAATGAATCCAAAATACTTCGTTCCTTTAAAATGATCAATTATTATCATTAATTGCAATAATAGACTTCCGAATTTCGCAATTGTAACTCATTGAACGACGTCAACCAGCTTGTTGAGGTAATTTGTAATTCTCATGGAGAACGTCATGTATTTCTCACTATTGCATTTTTGGCTACGTAAGATGAAAAATAATTGATGAATAGTATTGTAAGCATTTTTTTCATCTTTTATCTCAGCTGACCAAAAAAGCAAGAGAGGAAAGACATTGTGCTCTGAATGAGAATTATCACTGAATGATTTTTAGCAAGCTATCTAATGTTGATCGAGTGTGTCACAAAAAGGCTTAGTGAAAGAATGGAAAAAAATTGAATGAATAAATGTCTTTTTCAATATCTATAGTGAAGTACTTGTAATGGAGGCTCATAGTGAAAAGGAAGACGTTCTGCCTAAATGAGCCTAAATGCAAATAATATCAAAGTAACGGTTGCAGATAAAGAAAACAAACAAACTCGGATCATGATAAATAACGTCCAACTGGAAAGAGCTCAGGAATAAGATTATTTGGGTAGGATACTTGATGTGAATGTGAAGTGGTTACCGGAAATAAAAAAGAGAACATGCATCGCAAAATCTGCCGTTTGGAAATGTAAGGAAATTCTTCGACGAGGTGCATCAATCGCATTGAAAAAAGGCTCCCAGACTGCTATGTCAAGTCAGTATCGTCCTATTGCAGTGAAGCTTGGACTTACACAAAGCAAATAGGTTCCAAGATAAATGCCTTACAAATATGGTGTTAAAAAGGAGACTTGAAAGTTAAATGCGTGGAGAATGTCACTAGCAGAAGAGTGAAGGAATGAATGAAAGCCAAGGAGGAATGCTGGGCACTTGATTTCGCGAGGAAGTTAAAATTTGCTGGTCACATTTTGAGAGGAAGAAGTATATATTGAATGTCTTTGACGCGTGTGTTTTGTGCGGCAGCGAAACCTGGCCTGTGAAACGCTGCGACATCGAATGAATGGAAAGTGCTGACATGAGGATGATAAGATGGATGGCTGGCGCGTCATTGAGAGATCGCCACAAGAATGAAGATGTTCGACTTGCTAGTGAAATCTCTTCATGTGCACTGCAGCAAAACTGCTTGCGATGGTATGGGCACGTGATGAGGAAAGATCGAGAAGAATGCATCAGAGTAGAGTGTAATGAAGATAAAGGTGAATGGTGTTAACAAGAGATGAAGACATGGTCGGAAGTGGTGAAAGAACACCTAAAAGCTGCAAGGCTGCAACCTCAAGACGCGGTCAATGGAGATCTGTGGCGCGCTGCTCTCCGAAAAATGGGAAAACCCTCCAACCCTGCGAGCCAGGACAAACAGACGTTAAATGGCCAGTGAGTGCGAGTTCTATATTCA
This sequence comes from Prostheceraeus crozeri, assembly GCA_907163375.1. NCBI lineage: Eukaryota > Metazoa > Platyhelminthes > Polycladida > Euryleptidae > Prostheceraeus > Prostheceraeus crozeri. The sequence continues at coordinate 57,738 of CAJQUW010013181.1, forward strand.
GAGATGCAATTTGCGTCTGAAGTCATGACTGTTGGGAAAAGAGAAAGGGGAAGACAGAGGAGAGCTTGGTGGGATGGCCTGAAAGCATGAAGAAGCATTAGAACCAATGGTGAAACTATAAGAAAATGATCCAGAAAAGTGGCGCAAAATGGTGCACAACCTTCGAAGATGCGACTTAATGATGACAATGACAATTATTGGATACTGATGGTCCTTGATGATAGAAGCATTTTTCGACGATTTGACGGGAAATCATCATAATTACGGATAAAGCATATAATCGCTGATTTATAAAGCTTAAAGCTATAAAGCTTAAATTTTATGATTTTAAGTCTTCATTTTCACGAACTTATGCATAGTTCTTCATCACGCCTTTCCCACGAACTCATGGAATGCAAAAGCAGACACTTCGAAATGACCTGTACTTTGTGATTATACTGCGTAAAAGCGTTTTTAGTAGATCTTTAGACCTGCAGCTTTAATTCAATAAAAGTTGCAATTTTCAATCCCACTCCAGCTACGATTGCGATACTTAAAACATAAAATATTTTTGAAATGTCAGTACCCTGTTCCATGCTGATAATTTATGTTCGCTAATCACCACCACGCACCATGGGAGACAAGAGAGAGAGAATGTCATTCCTCGATTGAAATCACAAAGATAAATAATTGCTCAACCTCTACAAAACCTAGCTTCAAGTACAAATGAAAAACATGAGATGCTACTGCCAATCCCTGGAGCTGAAATACCATCAATGATCCATATGCAATGGTAGAATTCTCAGATCATCAGACTTATTGAATAAATATTATCAGAAATGAACTTTTCATGTCCAACGTTGAAATAATTATCACCCTGTCATTCTGCTACTGTCAGTGAGTCATTCCTAAAGGAATATGTAGTTCATCTCTCCATACATTATTTCTGGTGTTCGTCATTGCAATCTCGTTTCACGTGACTTGATCTGACATTGAATGCTGCATCAACAATCAGTAGAGCTACTTTCAAAGTACTTTAATTTTCTAAGTTCATTCACGAATTACACGCCTTTCTTTCAAGCTACTCTTCACAACATTTCAACAACACCTTACATGGACTGTTAGATTTACTCAATGTGCTCTCCTCTTCTCAATGATGATGAGTTTGAATTGCTTCAGTAATGCATTCACTTCACCTGGTCAATCAGCTTTCCACGGAGTCCGAAAGCTCTCCCAGTCGACAGAGCTCAAAAATATCGATTACTATTCACATGTTGATCATGGTTGAGTATGATTTTACAGGCCTGAACTTCATCTGTCAATTACGTTTATATGTCAATCATCACTAGGCCCTACCTTCTTGTACATGTTTGACCTTTATCGACTCTAAACGTCACTTCATCTACATGGTGAGCTGTGTTGAATTCATTCTATGCCCGCCTCTGCTAAAATAGTTTTCCACATTTGAAACTACTTTGTTAAAATGCCTCGTTAGTCTGCGTCTCAGTAAAGCTTCTGGTGTTATCCGGTAATTGCCACTTCTAATTGTACATGGATAAGAAATTGATTGACTGACAATCAAAAAAGCAAGTCAACTAACTTTACCTGATGACCTTCAGAAAATGTGACAAAGGTGACTTCAGAATTGGAAATTTCTTTATAGAAGTTGATGCACATATGGATTGCACGATGTACGTATGCTGACTGTGTTTTCATACATTTCTCTATGATATCCGGTCTTTTCACTGACCATCAACTTTAAATATAAATAGCATGACACTGCACCGACGATGTATAATCCTTCTTGCAATGTTGACCACATCACAATAAATGATGACTAACCGCATAATCTTTCTTGAGTTATAATGCGAGCAATAATTGCCAATAGCTTCTTGGCATCGAGTTCAGGACACAACAATTACTGCCTCGAAAGCACGAGTGCACCGTTTCACGATAAATGCTGTTGACAGAAATTAAAAGTTTAAAGAACAAAAATTGTAAAAGAGGTAAATCGTTAATGCCAATCAATTCTATTCAAAGTTGATGATTGGCCGCGCTATTCCAATTGTGTAATTCCACAACTTTATTCCAAAATATTCAATTTTTCCAATTCCTGCAATCGTCCTGTTCACTCTTTTATCAACTCTCCATCTAATTTGTCGATTTGTTCATAAAGAAACGTAGAAAGGTAGCACCTTAACAGCAGACATACTAATGGACTTGGCAGCGTTTGTTAGTAAACGTGAGTCCATCAAGAGGATATTTAATCGACAACAGTCTGAATAATGAATCAATTAACGCACTCATCAATACGTGGGATGCAAAAATTAATTTAAAGTCATCTGCAAAAGGGACTAAAAGCTCACCTTTCTCATCAAAACACTTGATCAGCCAATCTTTTCCGAAGCAAAAATCAACTCGCTCGCCATGTCTCATGACGACCAGTTGCCGAAACTTTGAATCATTTCCAATCGGTCGTGATAAGCGTGTATCATTCAGACCACCAGAGAACTGAAAGGAAGATATAAAAATGTTTCAACAATTGAAAACTGAGTGCTACTGCAAAGTCAACAAGTATTAAAGTAACGTAGGACGCATATGTGTGTGCCATCAAATTCCACATTCCCGTTATTCGCGCTCAGTGGTTGGTGTCGAGTCAAAATGGTCCAAATTTAATTACAATGTGTCGAATGGTTGGGAAATCCAATTAGTGTAATGATCTAAGGTGAATTTACAAAATTTCAAGAAGTAAGCCTACAAACGAACGTTTTGCATTGGTCCACGTTTTCAATCTAAATGAGTGGTTCCCTTGACCCAATGATCGTCTTCTTTTTTACACTGGATGTCTGAGCGATCAAATATCTTATTCAAACAAAAACCAAAGCACATGATTTCTTGCATTTTGCTGCTTGTATGCTAACTGCTTTTGACGGGAGTCTATTCAATGTGATTGTAAAAAAAAGTTACTCAGCCCCTGGATTTTATTGCAGGATGAGGAAATTAAAATAAAAACAAGTGACTGAGCAAAAATCCGACGTTTCGTCTCACAGAGACATACTCATGGATAGCTGGTGAACACGAGAATGAGAAAATGCAGTCATTATTTACAGCAATTGATGTTCATCAGCTCATGTTTTCTGTTCAGCTCAGAATTTAAGAAATCAATGCAGTTCGGCTCATAAATCCCAGCACGCACATCATCGGCCTGACTGTCAAGAAAATCTATAGCAAAATCAGTAATGGTCATCAAAGAATTAGAATGATCAACAAGAACATGATTGGAGAGAAAGAGAGAGCATTCGAATCGTCGAGATTACTAACAGATCTACGATGCTCATGATGGTGCGCAGAGAAGAGGCAATTAGTCGAACCATTTTGTACGTAATGCTGCAAATGTTGCACGAAAACTTGTATAGAACATAACGCATGTTACAGCTCATGTTATTGGATAAATATTGCAATTGCATGCCTTAGAATTATTATATAAAACGAAAAATATTTGCTTAATTGCTTTCCCGGTTTATCGAAAATCTTGATAGGTAGATTGAAATTCTTATTAAGATATTTCAGTTTAAGAGAACAACGATCATTAACAAAATTTGATTTTCGGAAGACCGAATCGTCTTTAGTACTATTACTGTCTTATTGGTGATTTTGGTTTTACTAGTAGGCCTACTAATGGATTTGAATCCATTGCTAATCATAATGTTATAAACAGTTTTAGGTATACTAACGACAGCTGCTCGAATGATGTCAATCTTAAAGAAAATGATAGTAATCTCAATAACATTACCAAACTCTCATTAGGTCTAACACTACTCTGCAAGTGACACATGGTTCGTGTGTAAAAGAGTTATTAATATGAAAACATGTTAGCTTTGTAAGCATGGTCTCAAACAATGACCGCAAACAAGATTTCTCGAATCTTATGTAGCGACTGACTTCATTAGCACCAACTTGGGTCCTGAATTGTTCCTTCGATTATAAGTAGCGTTGTATGTGCATGTCTAACTTTATCAACTTTTATAAAGTATCAGGTCGATCCTTAGTCCTAGCATAAGGACCCTGAGTAAAGAAATAATCGACGTAATCAAGACTAAGCAGCAGGATTGGACAGTGTGTGGCCTACATCGTGAGGATGACATCGAAATTCAGAAATTTTCAACGATTGCTAATTTAGCAAAAGTGTGTCACACCACTTTGGAACGTCCTTTCACTCTCTTCATCAATGTAGATTGAAGTTATAATATATCGAAGTTACATATCAGACGAATGATATCGATCTGATTGTCTAATACAAGCAATCATGGAGGTCGGATTGTTAGATATCTATTAATCTCCAACATGCATTTATGAAGCTTCAACGTCACTACTCCCCATACTTGGGGCTTGGAAGGTGCTGATGTAGTCAGACGTTTCTGGAGCATGAAATATTCATTTATCTGAAAGAGAACGTCTTTATTCTGCGCGCAATGACACACGTGTGAGCGAAAACAAGTGTAGATATTTTTTGGAACAACATCTTTGAAAATATCATCTAGTATCTTCACTTCTGGTGCATTTGTTGGATTAATCAATGGGTCGGAAATATTCTGCGAGATATTCTTATTCAAATTACTCATTGATAACATGTGACAGGTGTCTACCTTTTTAATATGCACTGTACGACTTATATGCGCATGTAAACACAGCTAAAATCAATATTCGAATGCAAGCATACAAATACCACGCGCATGAAATTGAATATATATTGAAAACTGCTCGATCGACATAAATTTTACACTATATCAGATGGTAGGAATTCAAATTATAATTTATATATACATAATATAATTATATATATATTCAATTATAATTTCCATGCATTTTCAGTGGAAATAGAAATGTTAAGTGATCGAGTTCCACAGAACCCTCTGCATATATCATGACATCCCCTGTCATACATTAACAATATCTCAACTAATATCATTCGGAATTTTGCAATTAATTAATTTGTAATATTTGTACCGTTCAATGAAGTTTCGATCCACTTTAAACGATCTTTGAAGAAATAGGGAATACGGAGGTATCAATCCATATGACCTTTCTCAAGTATGATTGGATACAGATCCCCAAACGTCATTGTGATATTTTGGTTTTCCAGATGTTACTTGACAATCAGCTTTATCTAAACACGCACTTTAAACGATCGAGAATAAATCAATCATTCTACTTATCACCATTTTATCAATATGCCTCCGAAAAGTCACAGTCAAAACTGAAGTGAGAGAAATGTAGATCAAACTTGAAAATTTCTTCTAAACCCCAATGGGTAGCAGGATGTCTAATCCAATACTCATTTTTAGGATATTTTGAACCAGAACCTCTGGTCTCTCATTTCATAGATTGACCAGCGGCCCATGAGCTACCATTGTGATTTGGTGTGAATGAAGGTGATCATTGATGATATTCCTTAGTCAATAGCGAGATCTGATTGATTGACACAACGTGCTCCGATGTATAAACCCGTATTTCCTCTAATAAACGCCGCACCGGTGATATCTAGAAAATTAGAAGAGAATAGCTAGATATGATGGACACAGACCGGTCCTCTTGAGAGGTAGATTAAATGTCATGAATAGTTAGTCACCAATTGGTCCATTTATAACAAGTCTAGCTCCTTATTTCGTTTTCTTCATGGAGTAGTTACAGGTGAGACGTTGTAGGTCGATTATAGTAAGTTCAGGTACCTAAACTGCTATACTGTAGTTTCGCATGTATTTTATTTTCTTTTCTTCAAAGTTGATTAAAAATTTATTCATTACAGTTATATTTTGTACAGTAGGCTTACTAATCTTAGTTTATTTCAATCGATGTTTAATTGAGCTTCCTAGAGGATGATGACTTTCATCTAAATAAGTGCAGCACATATCTCGTCCATTTAGCTGAAAACAAGGATATAGTTTTCAAACGTCACCGGAATTCTCTTATTTTAGTCTCCATCGTGATAAAAGAAGTAACATAATAAAAGGTTCACACTGAAACCATTTCGATATTTAGTTATCTTCTATATGTCTAATTTCACATGACCATCGACATCAGATTCTGATTTAGATTCAAATCTGGTAAATCATTATAGCTGCCTGTAACGGCCAGCACTACGTCATGTCATGACTCATCAGGCTCAAGTTTTATGTGAGTCTCGCCTCCAAGTGACTATGGGAAAGAAACAGCGAATAGAAACACTATGCCGATAATTCAAAGAAATTAGCCCACCCTGTATTCAATCAGCATCGAAGCCAACACGCCTTATCGACAATGAAGAAATCAGTAATGCAGTAGGAAGAATACTTGATAAGTCTTCAACTGTTTTTGACACATCCGAAAAGGTCATATGTAATTGTTGCTGTTCAACTTGGAAAATATCATGAGGAAAATCGTACATTTTAATAAACGCCGCACTCAAAAGTGGGTGGTTTTAGATAAACACCGTGGCGTTTATTGGAGGAATACGATAATAACTGATTTAGTTACAAGATCAGTGGAATTTACTAAACGCAGAAGAACTCTGAAAGTTGAGAATTAATTAACGCAACATGGGCCTTGATAATGGAATTCCGTTTTGTGCATTAAGCTGTAGTTGGCTTTTGAGGTTTGAATCAATTGTAATTAGCTATGGCGCGAGTTCCTAGGTCAGATAGAAAATGGGAGAACAGTGCACTTACGATTGGATCGTGGAAGGTAAACTGTAAGAATTACTATATAATCTCTTGGTCAAACTAGGATTATATAACTGCAGAAAAGCAAGCTGTAAAAATGTTGATGCATTACGTACTTTAAGAAGGACTTCTTTAAAGAAGAATCCTGAAGATACAAAGTGAAGATTGCATTTGGATAAATGTTATCCTATGAGGGTAAACAATAATCACATTCACCTCGTGATACACGATTCACAATGTCATTGAATTTGCTCCGATGGTTTCAGATCGTCTCATACCAGCTTGTTGCTAGGATCGCCGAGAACTGCGCCCAACAACATACTTGATTCGCAAGTCAATATTTGTGCAAAATATTTCTCTGACAGTACTTAGCTAACAGGATTACTTTACTTGAGCACTTTTGATGGAATCATGCTATTTATATGAGATCTAGGGAGTAGGGACTAACCATGAAAGTAATCGATTCGGTGCTCGGTGATGGTTTTAGATATATGTGACTAAAACTGATCATCATCACAGCTTGACACAAAAACCTTCGTTTGAATATAAAAATAATCAATTTATTCATAATTAAATGAATCAAATATTTTTATTCATTGGAAGTTAACGTGTGCATCCTTGACTGAAGAGTTTGATGTCGACTGAATGCGGTGCACACATGCTTATATACAACTGTTCAAGTGTGAGGACATCTCTTCTTCAGGTGAACTGGAATTCTCCAATCCTTGTGATTATTAGTCGCACGTCAAAGCCCGGATGAAAAAGCACAGCAGCCTCTTGTTGTACAGTTCTTCAGCTTGTTCAGCCATTCTATACATTTTAAGCTAGTTTGGGCCATTCCGAGCCTTGCAGTTGAGAGTAAAACGGAGCGTCAACGGCTGTCAAGAAATTTTCGTGCTTAAATGGTTCAATTGTCAATGGTGGTGATTCTAAAATCAAAGGTAATTTCTTTTCTTGTTGGAAAGAATTCTTGGCTGAATATAGAAGATTTTTTGTTATATGAAACTTCTTTTAGCGAATGAATCCCTTTTGATGGTTTATAGATGGAAAGATCCTCCATGATTTGCTAAAACGATTGTAGCACTTGCTCAGAGTAGACGAAAGACTTACTAATGTCTTCACTTACCATTGCAATCAAATAAAAATTGCATCCGACATTGATTCCAGTCTAGGGAAGCCAAGTTATTGACGTCAATCATTTTCAACTCGCACATTTGTTGTCTATATAATCCAGATCGCAATGAAAATGATGCTAGAAATACGTATCTGATATTTATGCAAAATCGTGCCTTATACTGGTGTTGTTGCTTTGTTAAACAGTATTGGCTCTGGTGCGGGAGTAATGGGGTCAAACCTACGACTTTTAAAAGAGGCAAACTCTACATTCCTGATGAACATTCAGCTCAAAAGAATATGAGAGTGGGATAAATATAACTCGGCCACACAGAGGAAAAGCGCTTGTCTAATGTGTTCTTGAGTATAGACTAGGTTTATTCATGCTAAGAATATGCTCATCTAACGTAGGCCCTAAAGAAAACATGATGAGTGGCCACTTCGGGTTTTGCTTTAATGCACCTGATCCGCGTGCTGCAACATTTGTGATCAATAGTTTCTATCAGGCCTATTCTGAACGAAGTATTGAAGAACTAAGCACTCATATTGGTCCAGTCTGTTGAAATCATCCAACCATAAGCCCTGGAGAATTAATGACTTGAAATTTTTCATGAATGTTATGAACATCATGATTAGATGAATTACAGCCCCGTGAAGAATGCGTTTGATTCAAATACTGAAAGATAAGTATTCTCTATCACAGATGTGTATTTATTGAATTGACGATAGAACTTGATAAAACACTGAATTAACAGAAATAATATTGCGCACTGGATTAATTTGACCTACGACGACTGCAGCGCACACGTCTGCTGTTCTCATCACTTTAGCTATTGTAGTTTGATTTTATCATAATTGCGTATCTAATGTAAAATGAGCGCAAACCACCCACAAATTTGCCTCTGTTCTGCTTTACCTTGCAACTTTCGACACTTTCTCTGATATTTCCGCTGCTATTTTTTTATGGCGGTGACTTCTGACTGATTCTAAACAGCGCACGGTCGTTTCTCTCAATTACTGCGCTGTAGTCGCACAACAGTACATACGGTGTACTTCACCATGAACGCTCGAATCGATGACCTTTAATTTTTGTTTCTTCTATTCTTCCGTAAATTATGACGTCACCATTTGCACAGTTCTCCAATTGTCTCCACACCATCATATTGTAGTGAATTAATAATAGACCACGGGGAAGGCAACAAAGCGTGCATTTCAATTGTGTGACACAATATCCTAAGTCCAGATGTTGGGGAGATATTTATTTAGGCCAATGGACATCTCATTCATTAACTGAAGCTTTCAGAAGCGAATTATACGATGTTCAAATTATGGAAGCAACGCTTCTGTAAATCTGATTTTTTTTATGAAAAGGGTTCTGTTTATGTACTCATTTCTAAATTTTCTCAATGAAAATGTTTTGTTGATTTAGAGGTCTGTGGCTAGGAGAACATATTTTAATTGGATCGGCATAATGAAGAGTGTAGAGTGAAAATCAAACCTAAATTTAATTTCCATAATTAAGAGCCTGTAGAAGTTGAGCTACCATGTTTCTTCAAATAATAGCTTCTGCCATTATTGGCTGCTACTCTCATATCCAACAGAGCAATTTTTATGAAAACCACAATTTTTCACTGTTGTGCAGGCGGTATCTTTGACAAGATGATGCTGTTGATACAACATTTACAGGCTATTTCGAACTCATTAACGTAACTTAGCAAAGTCGAATGTATCTATGTAAAATCATAGAGTCGTATCGTATCATTTAGAAAGTGGTGTGTAACAGACAGGTTGTGATAGCAGCCAAATGACTCAGATACAACAGTTTATATTGATAACACAATTTAGACCTTCTAAATGTAAGAAGTGGCTGCATCTGTTTTCATATAAAAGTTAAGTAACGGGTAAAATTGACAACAGTAAAGCAGGGGCGGCATGGGTCAAGGTTTCAATTGGGGAAATCGATTGGATCTGTAGGAACTTAGTAGGTTAAGTTCTTTATATGTAACAATACATCTGTTGAGATTTGATAAATGTAGCACTACTGATGCAAAAGTCAAGCGGCAAGTGCCAAGTTTCTGCATGGATGTAGACGGCACCATCTAGTTGCCAAGATTCACCGCTTCGAATCGCAGCCACGGATACTACATGTATTATTTACTCCTAAGAAGTGAGTCGTTTTCAAAACGATATTTGATGAGATGCAATAGTGTCAAAAGACAATATAATGCTCGAACACATCGTTAAAATGCAAAGTCCTTTACAGGCAACTTCTCCATTTATATGGACATCAAAAATACCCAGAGAAAGTCTATAGATATCAAAAAATTCACTTGTGAATGAGAAGCCTTTGCTTATGACATAGGGAGTGCGCACTTCTTTGGAAAAACCATTAGTCTATATTTGTTATAATTTTCCGCAGATCAATCAAACCATGAAAGTGATGCTGTGAAAAACTACATCTTGAAAATTTGCAATAACCGGCATGACTTTTAGTGATGATGCTTCATCACTGGTGCTCGAAGATAGCGAAAATAATACTTGTCGATAACAGCAGTTAAATTGGATTGTCCAGATGCAAAAGTAAGCGAGCGAAATTGAGCAGTATTGATAGTATTTTCGCTGAAATTCCCGAATTCGGCAGTCACTCTACTATCTCAGAGACACCAATACCAAAAAGTTGCATAATGTCGATGAAAATGTTGTTAATATTACGTTAAGAATGTTCCTTTCATCAGTACAATCGGATTACGCGAACGAGAGGCCGCAGTAGTTCTCATGCAGAGGCATTGGCATGGGAAGACCGAAATTTAATCAAAGAAAACATTCATTTTAGGCCTCAATCATCAAAAAAAGAAACAGTCAATTGACATTGAAATCAACTAACGAGCCAGTCTCATTATTTCTTCATTTGCCATCCTCGCCGCAACTCCAAGCAACATCTTCGACTTCCATTCAAATGAATCAATCGGATTTGACGCTGTGATCAGTTGGAAAATGGAAAGATTAGGAATACATTAGCTACAGCAAATGAAACCAACTTTTCCAAGCTTATTACATGGATTTCCCAAAGTCGATGGAGATGACTATTCGTCGCCAACGCATCGTTTCTCCTCGTACAGAACGATAATCACAGTTTATCATAACGGGAGCTGATTACTTGATTATCATTAAGATAGCGAATACCAATGCAACGAAGCCGGAAGTAATTTCAATGTTATTTTCCTTATCATAACAATTTAGGCACGCGGTCGGCGTGTGAAGTGACAAGCATGAGTTCTCCGTTGTAAGGGGACATCAGTAGGGCGGACATTCGACTGGGCAGATGAGACGCAGGGAGAAACAGGGGACGGTCATTCCATGTCCACTGCGGCAGATGAGAGGCAGGGAGAACTGGGGGACGCTCCACTGCGGCACATGCGAAGCAGGGAGAAACAGGGGACAGATATTCGATGTCAAAGATTCACTGCGGATCTTTTATGCAGATGTTGGTTGAATTGTTGGTATTAGCTGTTCCATGCATAAGTTTGTTGTCTCTTTTTCAAGATTGGTTCCAAACATGATTTTCGTACTAATAAGCTGAAATTTCCATACAATTTTTTCCGAGTGTGGCTGCATCTCCAGCCCAATCAGGGCACGGCCCGCACGCATGCCGTTAACCTTCAAGTGACGAAGGTACCACTATCCTCCAGGCGACATGTTTTGAAACCATGACCTCGTGTGCACTGATCTAGTGCGCTAGCCTGCTAACCGGACACCAATTCAGTACTCACTGAGAACTGGGCTATCCAATCTAGTTGACTTACATAATCGACTTTTGGAATCAGACGAACAATTTTGCTATCAAGTCGATATATTTTGACCCCGAGCAAAGGTTACAATCATTAAGTGCAATTTTGCAAACCTTGAACCAACTTGGAGATGAGAATGTAAATAGATAACAGAAATAGATGCACGCTTCATGACGAGAAGGAGCATAATATATCAATTGCGTGAATACAATTTAACATTAGCTAACTGATGCATGCATTAAGTTTTTCAGTTATGCTTTTTATGAACAAGAAAACGTGTTTTGGACATCAAGGAAATTAATGCGCTTTACTTTTGGATTGTCTTTTGTTAATACCAACATTGGCACATGTCTGCTTTCAACGTCTGTTTTACTACACTGCCCAACACACAGTGTGGTAGACAGGCAGGAGTTCTCGTGTAAGTTATCAAATTTTTTCTCACTCTACTTATATTTACACAGGCCTTTTTTTTCATTACCTACCATTTGAATACTATCGGTATTTACATTTGTGCTTCATTCTTATTTTTCATATTGGTTTTACTTACTGAATAGTTCGATGTGTGATTTAATTCATTATTAATTGTGTTTCGCCTAAGGTTAGCCCTTGCTAATTTGATTCATGTTGATTCAATCATGCTATAAGCCATTTGCTTTCTTTTATGAATACTTATGACGATTGATGCTTTTTCAAGAACTTTTTTAGCGCGTCAGGGAAGCGTGGACTGGAACCTTTGTCACAGGCCATTATGATGAGTGATTGTAAAAGCATGAACTTAAAATACACTCTGTAATATTAAAATTTCATCAAATCGAAAAGTCGCGTCCACAGCCCTGAAACCAATGCCGTACTATATATTGTTTGATAAACTGTGTAAATGACCGACTAACTTAAGAATTCACTTGATAGGCTTGATGTGGCTTCGACGGTTTTAACTTCTATAGAATTCTGTTAAGACCTCCTGATGGGTGGTATTTATTAATTTTGCTTCTGTGGATGGATCCATTCCAGTAGCTATTTTCAGTACAATCCAATCATCAAATCCCTGGCCAAATGAAGAGCTAAAATTCGAACAGCATGCTTATCTATAATAATGTATTTTAGGGTAAAATAATCAAAACAAAATAAAAAAATGACTGAAATGAGCAGCTGAAAATTTCGCGTATCCGCGCAGGTTCATGCAAAGCCGCGCAGCTGTTGTGCTTGAAAACGAAAGCATAGTTTCAAAACTATTAATTAGATCAAAACGTCATGGAAAACTAGATCACTTAGATGAATTTTCCAAAAATTTCTTTTGTTCAGAAAATGTTTGCACTAATAGTCCTTATTGAAATCATGTGATGGAATTTCCTAAGTGCTAAATGCGAGTGCGGATCACATTCTCCGATGATGACTACTTTTCGTCACTGGCGCAAGGTGCAATTTAGTAGGACAACTACACAAGATTTGCCTGTATTATTTTCATCAAGAACAGCTGCAATTTTTCTCACAAAAAACGCTACTCAAGAATTGTGAAATGTCTACCGATGTTCTTATCGTAATTTGTTGCAATTTCTACATTATCGTAAGGACACGCTCTTGTAGAACGTACTAATTGCCTGTTCTGAAAAGGTCTTCACGAGAAAATGCAAGTTTCATTTTATCAATGCCTGACTTGGAAATGCATTTTCATTGCATATGTGTTGAAATCTGTCTTATCACACTTGACGTTGACTTGTATTTATTTGAATGCAAACAAACAATCACGACTGAATTATCAACAGAATTCACATTACAAACAGAGATCAAGTACACAACTTCTTATCTCAATAGTACGATAGAACCGCGAAAGACAGTCAACGACAGATTCTCAACATACAACCTGATACAGCACACAGGCATGCATGTCTCACACGGTCTCTCGCAATAAACCGTTCACTTTCATCAACATAGGAGATTTCTACAATTCAAATATCGGATATAATGTGTCTAAGCAGCATATTTCCCAAAAAGTTTCGAGAAAATGTGCCTTCTTTCATTTAGAATTAGATATGAAGGTAAGAAAAAAGCAAAAGTTGCAAATGCATGATTTCTTACGATATATTTCAACAGCTGTGTGCTTTTACAACATGCATCTGCAAGGTCAATAACACACCGTAAAAGTTGCCAACTTAACAGAGATTCTCGATGGCGCCAGTGACCTGCACGACTAAATTGAGTCCATTGCAGGTTGAGCAATTCATGTCATTGCATAAACATTGCAGGTTGAGCAAAAATTGAGAAGATATGGCTATTATTTGCAGCGACCACTTGATGCTAAATGTCCGCCGCACATCCGTATACATTGAGATCGGACTGCTTTATCTTTGTAATCTACAGTACCAATCACGGCAACAACAAGAATAATTCAAACCATAAGTCATCTGCGAACTTGTCATTAATGCTGCACGTTTTGCAAATCTGCCTGTACTCATTAGAAGGAAACTACAGAGGACATGATTGCAAGAATCCGACCAATTTACAATTAACAATAGAATGAAATTAAATAAATCAAAAGATGTGCGGCTGGCAGGATTCGAACCTACGACCCCAGGTTTACTAGACCGAGCTTTGCCAACTGAACTACCAGTCGCTTACATGCGACTGTGTCAATTGGCAGGATCAAACCCTCAACACCACACGTCAGTTGTCATAGCAATTATTATCAATGAATAGATATCTCCTCACAATTGTGACTGTCGACATTTCTTATTGAAATCATCTCTTAAAATGGAACTTCCCAAATTATCTAAATCACAAGTGCGGATCACATTCTCCGATGATGACTGCTTTTCGTCACTGGAGTCAGGACCATTGTCATTGACTTTTCATCAACGCATCAATGAACAGTAGCTGAAGGGACATCCTTCTGTGTTTATCATGGACAATAAATCTTGAAAACCTAACGAATAGAACAGAAGTTTCTTAATGAGCTGGTAAACAACGCACATGTACGATCAGATAGATGTGTTGCAGCATGAACCTGGTGTTTTAAGAGTTCCAGGAGGTCAAGGTTCCAAGCTGAATGACCAAAAAGAAATCATAAAATCTTTGATAGACACAAAAATACTAATTTGATATTTCGACCATCTGAAGTGGCCATCATCAGAATTGTACTAAATCACAGGCACATACTGAACGATACAAAATTCGCGTCTGCTTGGATGTCTTTTAATTTATGAAATGTTACTCATAAACCTCCGGTCACCATCTCTTAACGGTCAAAGTGACTCATTTAGACCTAAGCTACTTGATAAGTCCACATATATAGATATCTCCTATTTTTTAGCATAGTTCTAAGTTATTTAAGTATAAGAAATTTCGATTTAATTCCACAAAACTTTAAGAAATAAGTTACTAAGTGCTGTAGTCAAGTATCTATGTATTTTGAATTTTGTATAGCTCAGTAAATGCCTATGATTTAGTGCAATTCTGATGATGGCAACTTCAGATGGCCGAGATATTAATATGGCATTCTTAAAGATTCTATCGAGGCTTTTAGTGTGGTCTTAGAATTTTCACCCATGCTACAAACAATGACAAGCCATGAACGAAGTTAGAAGTTACTACATGTATTTGAAAAAATAACAAATTAAATTATTTCTAATAAATAGAAGCAAAATGGCAAATCTTTTCATCTGATTAAGTTTCCCCCCAAAAACCTTTTCTTGAATACTTTATTGAAAGCATCAAGATTGTTTGTATTGATAAGGGAATGCGATCGGGGAAGCTGATTCCAAAGCTGTGTCGTGTGATCAAAATAGATTTTCGAGCGACTCACAGTGCGTGCGCGTTCTAAGCTCACATGACAGCATGCGAATCCGTTAGCTCTGAGTCTGCTTCTGGAGAATATCTTAGGTTTGGGCACGCACTCATTTACTGCAAAACTGCTTCTACCGAAATAGCATCTGTAGAAGAGACTGAGTTACGCAACACTGACGGAGAGCAGCTGCAATTCGCCAGATATTTGTTGATGCGTTTCTCACCACGTTCGAGGAGATGAAGTTGTGGTTGTGGGGGCGCCGGCACACAGATGGCAACAATGTCCCATCATAGGACGAAAAGTGGACTAGTAAAGACAGTAGAAAGTCTGTGCTAAACTTCGGATGGTTAACTTAGAAGAGACGTGCTGACTCTCAAGCATCAGTTAAAGAAGGCGCTACCATGTCGCGTCCATGGGAACACCTGTTTGAAGGGCCGAAACGCTCGTGAGGCATTGCCTTTCACATGCACGTGGTGGTAGGTGAAGAACATGTGTGTTGTGTGATGTGTCCAATCTCTCACAGTGACATAAGTCTTTATTCGTCCTCAATTTAATGAGAATTGATGAAATTGATAAACTTATCTTGTGAATCAGCTATCATTTATCATGATGTAATTCGTCCATCATTAATTCTTCCATTACATCAGAAATGTCCATAATTATTGCCTTGGGAATCTGAATTAATTAAAACGAGACTTGAATGAACATTTTTCTTGCTAATCATTCCTTCTCAGAGCGTAAATAACAATGGCAGAGAAATCCCCGTCCTCTGCAGAAAATTTCCTTAGGTTTAATTAAAACTTTGTTAGAAACGGTCGACGCTCGCCAAATGGTTGATATTAAGAGGATTGCTTTTCCTTTACGTCAGCAATTGACCGAGTTTCAGTGTTAAAAGTAGAAAAACACATCGAACGACACGAAGGTCCGAAAGAGACAGAATCACGCTCTAGAAGAGGTGAAGAATCGAACCGGTTATTACGATAGCAAAGTAGTGGAGAACGAGCATTTGATGGTCAGTGGCAGATTGTCAATCATGACTTGAGTGACGTGCGAATGTTTCATATAATGGTCAAGCGACCTGTGAGATCAAAATTGCCGATTCTATTCAGCTCATTGCTTACTCGTGGACAACTGTGGGGAGAATATTATTACTATAACATATTACCCATTCAGTCCAATCAAAGTGTCGTTTAGAAACTTATGAAATTCATAATTTTCATTACTGCCAAAATTGACGATTTCTATGCATGAATAAATCTGAAATACTTTAGGCTACATGTTACTACTTTTGAGATTAAAACAGCCTTTTTTTAAAAAAATGAAGCTTTTGCGTCACTACTCCCCATACTTGGGGCTTGGACGGTGCTGACATAGTCAGACTTATGGAGCGTTGTAGTACTTTTAGTCCGGATGCCCTTCCTGCCGACTTTCCAATGACACCTTCGGGGCTCGACCTCTGGACAAAAAGATCGCTAGGCCAAGCAGCTAACCAATGTGCCACGGAGACTGTAAAAAGTAAACAAATTGATGCGTGAAAACGTAAATGCCGACCGGTGCAAAAGCAATAAAAAAGCATAAGTTTTCGCCATGGATATTTAAATATAAATTCTTCATAAATCGAAGTTAAAACATAAAAACAGTCATTTTATGATTTGACAACCGCGGGTCGAAAGGTCGATGAGTAACACGTTGGGTAAGTGTAAGAACTTCGCAAGTGTGCGAACTTTGATCAACTAGAGATAAGAGAAATAAATTACTGGATTTAGAAATCACCAGTTGTTAGTCTGGACAAGTCCAGGACGAAGCCACTTAATTTCTATCAATTGCTGGTAATGAGATACCCTCGCCATTATTTCTTATCTAATCAAATCAACAATATTCGGTTAATAGCTTCAATCGCGCAACACCGTGCCATCTGCATATCATGGCTGCTTTTGTCATTGATAACCAAAGTTGTTCAGCGCGATTGCGTAGCTTCAGTTGTCTTCGATAATTCGATCTGTTATTCGATAAATAAGGACGCTTTATCACACACACCAAATGAGATCAGATTGACAGATCTATGCTACTGAATTCTAGAGAGGATAATAAATATCTATGATAATACTGCACCTTTTCAAGCTCAAATTAAAATAATCTCGATGCAAGCTAAAACAATCTATTGCTATGAGACAACTAACACATGGAGAGCTGAAACAAACAAATTTCTGATGGACATCGACTAAAAAAGAACCCCTTCAGCTGTGTTGAGAAAGATGACGTCGAAAATGAGAGAGAACGAATACAAGCTACCATAGAAACACTGAGAGACCACGGTTGTCATGACATCGAAATCTGGAGTGATGGCTCAGTACAAGGCAAAATGGGAGCAGGAGCGGCTAATATCTTCTTAACAACAGGCAAGTTACCTTAAATAAAAACATCGGCTCCCACTGGTCCTCGTGCTTCATTGTTTACTGCAAAACATGTGGGCCCAAATGCCGGATTAACCGCAATTAAAAACTCGAGCCTTCATTAGTTTGAAGCAAATTACTCATCTGCACCGACTCTAACTCTATGATCAAGGCACTCCTGAGTGGACAAGGCACACAACGCCAGTCAGAAATGTAACAGCTATTTATTGAGGTAGCAGAGCCAGAAAACATTAGCGTGAAGTTATAGCCACCCATTGTGGTATCGACAGAAATTAAAAAGTCGACAAAGATGCGAGTAGAGCAGTTGAAGAAGTTGACCAAGAAGAGGCGATGGTCCCCCAAAGCTCAGTATTTGCGAAGATCAAGCAAAAGTTGCATTAAAAATGGAGCAAAAGCATTAGGAGATACACAGTGAGAGTCAACATAAAGGGACACAACGGAGAGGATCACCGACTAAAGAAAGCGTGGAAAGGAAGGGACCAATGTCTTCTGGCTCAGCTCAGTTACGGAGAACCTAAATGGCTTGAAAAGTTCTGCCAAAGGATTCGCAAAGTATTAAAGAGGCCTTGGTTATCTATTTTCCCCATAAGTTTTAGTTGGGAAACCAAGTACAGAAGATAGTGATTATTTTATTTGCTTGTAAAACAGCAAAATTTTTAATTTATAAGCAAATTAAGTAAGTACCATCATTTGCACTAAAACTTATGAGATTGGAAAAGGGACCGACAATCTTTGTAATTGGTGCAAACTATCTCCGGAAATCATCGATCATCTGATGAAAGGCTGCAAGAATTCGGAGGTTCTTAGCCTACGAAGGAAATAGAGCATTGCGGATCAAAAAGAAATCCAAAATAACCCTCTTCATACCAAAAAGTTCACGTGGGAGGCCTTCAGCATCGTTACTTGACTTGAGTATTTTTATATGTACCTCGCACCCTTTCTTGTCTCCGAAGATGCGGAAAATTAAAAAAAAAATGAATTTGCTTCTTCTCACTTTCCTTTCATGCTTTGTACAAATTTGTGTTGATAAGTATTAAGTACGCAGTTGACCAAACGACGGGAGATCATTTTGATATAGAGAAAAGCAAAAAGGTAACTCCCCTGTTTTATAGTCGAAGTTCTATTAACGTTAAGTCACTAAATCACGACTGTACTTCGGCGTCCCGCGCCTTCAAAGGTCGATGTAACAAGATGGACAGCGAGATGTCACTGTGTGAAGCTTTATATAAAGATTGAGTGATATTAAGAAATGTGCTGATTGTATGAATGTTTATCAAATTGTGAAGACAGATGGTAGTCTGGAAGTTCACGTCGCCTATTGATTGCGGGTATAAGATGTGTGATTGCTTTAGCCTCTGCTATTGTCGTGTCTCGTGTGATGAAGCCGACCTGAAAGTTTCCAATGCCTCCTAAACCGTCGTGCATATCTTTGATGTTTGACATAGAGCGCTACTGCGGCTTTTATTTTCTATAGCACGCTTGTGTTCCTGGTGTCTAGTCTTAAACATCCGAGCGGTTTTATCTATGTACAGGGTGACTCAAAAGTCTTAATCGGGTTTAAAATCAAGATTTCTCAGTAAGTATTAACACTACAAATTTAATGTTTTGTTTATACTGTAGAGGAACAACCAGAATTTTAGTAGCACTTCGAAATTGTGAAAAAATCAAGTTAATTATGGGTCCATCCAAGCTCACTCATATTATGGAGGTCAACCAATTGATCAGATGTCATGAAAGACGTTTTTCACTTACAAATTTTTTCACACTGACTACAGCCAAAAATACTTTATCATGAAATCTGATTGATTGATTAGCCTACAAAATATTTACAAAACTCAATGTACTGTAAGAAAATGTTCATCAAAGCTATCTTCTGAAAGCATATTCCGACTGGTGTTTAACAAATTTAGCGAAGCGGGTAGCATACTGAGATGCTGAGGGAAGTGGTCGCCCATCCCTTGCTGAGGGTGATGGCTTGCGTGTCAAGGAAGAGTTTGAGCATAATCCATGACCATCGGTACGGGATGCAGCCAATGAGCTTGATATGCCAGGTGAGACTGTTCGACGTTCTTTGAAGCGAACAACTAGCATGAATTCCTGTCATATTTCACACGTGCATGAACTGTTACCGGACTACCATGAAACAAGGCTTCAGTTTTGTGAAAAAATTAACCGGTTATGTGATGATCCCGGTTTCATCCACTAACTCTGTTTTTTTTGACGAGGCAACCTTTCATTTGAATGACATTATTTGAATTATTTGAATTAACATTGACAGTCACAACTGTGTGATTTTTGACGATGAAAATCCACATTTATGTAGGCTAGCGAGGTTCCTCTGAAGTCGAAGGGACTGGTGGTCTGGGCGGCCATGTTTCTGCGACCCGATCATTGGACCTTACTTCTTTGAATCAAGTGACCAAAGACTTATCTTGAGGTGTAGAAGGATTTTTTTATTCCGGAACTGGTGATTAGGACGATTTTCGACGACGTTTTTTAACAAGATGGCGCTCCGCCTCATTGAGGTCTGAATGTTAGAGAATTTCTCAACATCCAATTTTATTCCTTAATCGATGGATTGGAGGAAACGGTACCCTTCACTAACCAGCTAGGAGCCCAGATCTGACGCCTCCTGATTATTTTTTGAGGGGTCATATCAAGGAAGTGGTGTATAAGAATAGGCCAACCAACAACACAGAATTACAAGTGAAGCTTGCTGAAGCAGTTCAGTCAGCGAAAAAAGTCACGATCAATAAGACTTTTGATAACTTTAAAAAGCGCGTCATTCCTTGTACCGAAGTTAACGGAGGTCACTTCCAGCACTTATTGTGAAAATGCAAGTCTTTCGAAAATTCTGGTTCTTCCTCTACAGCAAAAACGAAAAATTAGGTTCTTAGTGTAAATACCTACTGAGAAATCACCATTTGAAACCCAATTAAGACTTTTGAGTCACCCTGTATAATTCACCATATTAAGTATTTAGTGCATTATTTTCTATGCATATTTTCTTTCAATCAGGCTCAGAGATAATCACGTCTGTTTTCTTCATCACTCAGATATCTCGATCTTTAGCATCTTTCAGTTCTAATAATTCTAATTTTAAATTGGCATGGTGCATAACTCATTCATGACATTATGTGATAAGAATGCATTGATTTCGTGCAAAATGGAACTGTTATGATTTTTCAAACTTTTCAAATTGTTAGTGGAATCGCGATTAAGTTGAAAGGAATTGTACCTATTATACTTTCGAACGTTGAACACGTCAAGAATTTGAACATGCTAACAGAAAATATCCAAAATGGATGCTTAGCAGCACGTCATGCTACTACATTATCAAAGAAATCAACATATTTTCCAGTAAAATGCTTCGACAGAGCTTGTCATGAATTATATATCATCGGTATTCAATGTACGTCACAAGGTGAATATGACGAGAATTAAGCTGATAAAAGCATAGCTAGGGGCGTCTTGCCGAAAATGGTAGTTCAAATATGCAAATTGATAATTTCTGACAGTCAGGAAGAGTTCGGTTGAAGGAAGAGATCGGAAATTTGGCGAAGGCAAGCGGGGTACGCTGGTACGGTCACGTGCTGAGGAGAGAAGATGACAATGTTCTGCAGAAAGCCCTTCATCTTCAAGTTGAAGGAAAACGCAAGCGAGGACGGCCCAAGCGTATGTGGAGAAATCAAGTAGAGGAGGAGATGAAGAAGGCCGGCCTGAAGAAAGAAGATGCCTTGAATAGGTCTAGGTGGCGTGAAGGGGTCAGGAAAATTTCGCTGCAGTGAGGTAGATCCGGCCACCCTCGCTTGTCGGGGACAAAACCGGATTCAAATTGGCGATGATGATGATGATGATGAGTCAGACTTGGCTGGAGCGTTGTCGCACATTTCGTTCAGATGCCCTTCGGGCAGACTTTCATGGACTCTTGGGACTCGAACACACACACTCAAAAGATCACAAAACCAAGCACTTAACCACTGCCTCGTGCTATATCATCCACAGAAAAATAACACAGAAAGACGCAATCTTTTGAATTTATATAACTTCAATTAATTGATTGAGAAAGCTCCAATTCCTTCTCGATAGCTGTGCTCTCTTCTTCTGCCTTTCCAGAGACACGATCAGGAGAGAAATATGAAAGATGATCAGCATGCTGCATCAAGAAGACTGCGAATTTCATCGGATCATGACTTCGAATCGGCGACGAGTTACTCAGCAAAACTCCCAACAATGGGAGAAAGTTGATTTATCACTCGCTTTGTTTTGAACGGTGCTGGTGAGAGACAACTAAGTACAGTCGTACCTACACCAGAGACGACGGTTCAGATGGACCTTCCATAAATCGTATCTCTTTTCCCTCTCAATGACTCATGCAAGGGAAGCGAATGAATGCAAGATAAGCGAATGTTTAACTCATTAGAAAAAAACAACGCTTTATCTCTATCAAACTTATCACCAAAGTTAATCAAGCGCTCGTATCTTACCACTTCTCCCGGATATGAAACCCCAGGGATGTAGATTTCACCGTTGGAGGAACCAGGAGAGCTGGGGACACTGTTTGTGAATGATAACGATCTGAAAAGAAAGAATTGGATTGAAATCTACCAGATGGACCTCATCATCGACATGGTAACCTATAAACAAAAATTACTGCTATTCAAAAATCAATATCCAATGAATCTAGCGCTCCCTTAGCCGCATTTTAATTCAATTAATGCCAGTCTTACGAGAATTCATGATTTACGGGATCCGCGACGATCGGTGCCAGATATACTGTATAAACCTTGCGCGCTACACCTCGTGACCAAGGATGACGTCAGTTTTGTTTCAGTTCTTAATAAAAGTTTCAAGAATCGAAAACTGCTTGACTTGTATCATTTGAAGGTGAAACTCACGACTATTTCTGACAATCAGGAGGTCTATATTTTCATGATTGAAATGCAACAATGGCCAATTGAGTAATGCTAATTCAAGTAAATAGTAGTAGCAGTATTTATCATATTATAGCCTCTTGTATATCATAATACAACATGACACGGTCATGGCATCCAGCCATCCAGGGTCCATCTCTCGCAGAATGACACGTTCATGGCCTGGGTCCATCTCTCACAGTGACACGTTCATGGCCTGGGTCTATCTCTCACAGTGACACGTTCATGGCCAGGGTCCATCTCTCGCAGGTGACACGTTCATGGCCAGGGTCCATCTCTCGCAGAGTGACACGTTCATGGCCTGGGTCCATCTCTCGCAGAGTGACACGTTCAAGGCCTCCTAGGTCCACCTCTCGCAGAATGAAACTTTTGTGATCTGCGTCTATTTGGACTGGCAGGTTCTTGCAACCCTACTACAAAACTATTCGACTAAGAAATTCGTACTTTCTTGCTGTTACAATAATGGCAAATAATTTGTACATCTACTGAATATCAGCTGAAATATTTACTTTATGAGCTATGTTATTCTTTTACATTTGGAATTCACGCATTTTGCACCTATCTTGCATGTATTTGGAACTGTAATACCTCCTGAGCACCTCTGTATCCTTGAAGCTGTCTGTATACTATGAGCTTCTGATTTCGCTTGAATTTTCCGATCATAAACATTACTTACTTGCTTACTATTTCTCGGCGGTGTCAACCTTGACACCTCTGAAGTTGGTCAAATAAAAAAGGATATAAAGTAAGAGGACTGGAGATAATTTTTGGAATATCTTCATCCATGAGAGGAGAATTGAACAATTTAAGCAGTCTTCAATTCATCCTATCATCTCTAAGTCTCTTCAGATATTTTCGTCTGTCTGACTGAATAATTACAGTTCATTGGGTTCATTCCATTGTTTTTTCAACCATAAACATGCATGTCATGTAGCTGATTAATGTTATGATTTGATTAATGTTCATTGAAACAAAAGAAAATTAAGTTTTGACATCTGAGTTGATCCCATCATTCAAGCAATCTGTCATCACTAGCTATAGGAATATATGCTTATTCCCACGAACGTCTACAAAACGCTGAGATTATTCAAAGGTCATTGAAAACGGTAAAAGGTCATCGTGCTGTTAGAGATTTCAATTTAGATCAAGCAAGCAGCAAATTGCAAATAGAGATTATGAAATTAAATGATTCTATTAAACTATCATCAAACCTAAGCTTGAAGAGTTCTTGCTTACAATATTGACTTACATTTCCATGATTCTATTCAAAGGTCAATTCATCACAGAACAAAGTCAATTGTGTTACTGTGTTACTTGCAGAAACAAAGAGTTGACCTTCAACAATGCAATTTCAATAATAGAAATTGAAAGGAAAGTTACTTATTAGATTGTTTGAAGGGCAATGAAGTTCACTGAATTTGAGAAGAAGCAAATCATAGCTCAAGCTTTATGTCTGCTGTTTATGTTAACTGCTAAAGTTGTATGTATATTTGGAATAATCGAGCATATATTACTTCTCTCTCAGACCTGGTAGATTTTGGATAGTGCAATCCCGTTGTGCTAGCTAGATCTGGTCTTAAGACTGGAAACAGACCAGTCTTCTTATCATCTGAATGGGCACACTGCTAAATAGAATCGTTTCAATAAGAGGGCCTTAAATAATTTAGACAGAGCGACTTACTTCTCAATTCATTTCATATGAAGAGAGGAGAACCATTGCTTGTCCTTCTAGCAAGTATCTTAATTACTTTTTAATTTTTGTCTACTTTTTTAAGTACTTTTTAGGATACAATAATTTTCTTTTGAATGATACTTTGTACTTTCTAAAAATTGGCTAGTCGTTCGTTTGTTCTTTAATTTATCTTGACGCACTTTCTTACGGTGAATACAGAGTTCCCAATTATGTCCCAGAAAAATTCGGGAAACACCAAAACTAGTGCCTTACGGATTCATTTGAATTTTATGCATTAGAATATATTTGTTGAACTCCCTGAACTCCGTAATTCTCAGAAGAATTGGGAATCATCATGTTTCAAAGCAGGTTGACATTCAACTAAGGAATGTTTCCTCCTCAACAGTGTCCGACTAACTACAACTTACACTGTTCCAAGCATCGATGACGTACACTGTCAAGTCGTTGATGTAGGCCTACAGAGATGTCGTGGGAGACCATTTTACATCCCCACAGCTGTTCCACATCATAAACAAATCTCCAAGGGAATCATGTGGGAATTCCCATACACCGTAGGAGTGCCTAGTTCTATGCAGAGTTTAACATGTACGCTTAATGCACGAAATATATGTTGTATGAACGTTCGTTCGTAGGTATTGCAGGCCCTAATGATAATATATCTCCGCACACCCATTGATCACACAGATGAGGAGATTTATTTATGATGGTAGGCAAGATGTCATTCCAGAATACAAGTTAGGAAATACAATTGAATAAGAAGGCATACGAATATACGTTCATATGATAGGGATATGAGAACGCGCAAGGTGCTGTTGTTGAACATAGATCGCATCATGGACATCTTAATTGCCGGGAGCAAAATGACCATGCATACGCATGCTAAATTTGAGCATCCTGCTACCTTCAATTGAGATGCACAGAATGACATCCATGTAAGGTATTCACATCAGCAGAACACTACCATATGCGTAAGATAAATGCCAACATCAAGCACTGCTGGGATGCAAGATGAAGCATTATGACGATTTCGAGAAATCATGAAAGTTCGCTCAAGAAATTCCTAGTTTTTCAAGTCAATTACCAATTTTATACTAATTTCACTCAATTACTGATAACTGGGGTTGTATAAACTGTATCGCAAACCTCAAAAGCTATATATTTTGATGAATGAAGTAAATGCACCAGTAATGTCGATAAGTTGCATAAGTTAAATAAGTTACATTTGTTTATCATGCTAGTTTCCGGTATAGTTGCTAACTACTCAATTTCTGAAAAGCATTTTATAATTTCGCATTCGCCTGTCTAGCAAGCTTTGAATAGACGGTAGGGTTGCTGGTTCACTAGTCTTAATCTGTTTTGCTCTGAAGAGAAAACATCAAATAGCTCAACTACCACTCTATGTCACACTTATCAATTCCTGGAATCTAAATGGTTGCTTAAAACAGGGTTAAAAAATCATGGTTGAAAGAACGGTTTTAAACGATGCATTGCGAAGATTTATTTTTACGACAGTGCAGCTTTCTATTGATATTTGAAACCCGATCCAAGTGTGCATCCAAACACCGAAACTGGGAGCATGTCATAAACCCAATATTTATCCACACACAACAATCAAAGTGTGAGGTATTATCCAATCGATCATCAATTTTCTACAATATAATCTGTCTCAATATGAACCTAAAACCTCAGGAATGCACATCTGAAGAAGTATTAAATCAAATCAATAATTGAGTTACAGAAGTCTCTATGTCTGATATAATCTAACTGAAGATGAAATTCCTGGGCATTTCCACATCAAACAGTGGACTCTAATGCCGCTCAAGGCATTATTTTCCTCCAAATTCAGATTGAATGAAGAACTCGATGTGAAATCTGCATAGAAATTGTGCAATTTACACACTTGTAAGAGCGTGAATTACAAAAAATATCCAAATTTAGTACACAAATTGGAATTTCCAGCAATCACTGTTTATGCCATGAATTTCATCTTCATCGCGTTGGATATCTTCCATCTGGGAAGTTCTGCATTCACAGCATATTCGATAGCAGTGTTTAGTAGCTCCGTTTTGTTACTAATGAATCAATTAGACGACCCTCTTCACAAAAAGTGAATCTCAATTCGATTAGAATGAAGACTTTCTGCAGTATTTCTGAGTAGTTGAAGTCGAGATGAACTGCATCAAAGAAGGATTCAGCGAGATGTAGCTTGGTACTTCTAAAGTTGATCGGCGGAAGTAAAATAGGCAGGAATATGACCCCTGTACGCATTAGAAGGCTCTGAGGATGGATGAGGGATTAGAGCACTGGAAACCTGCATGTCCCGATCTACCATCATACTTCATCCATTGTTCAAGCTACAGACCACTTCTCTCTTCCTAATTACTTGTCAGATCCGTTAACTTTGAGATAGCAAGTACATGCAAAGTATGAGAACAATGGAATTCAACCATTCCAGCTGACGCATGATTTTTTGTCAGATTATGAAGGTGTAGAATCTTTCTCAATTACAAAAGTGCAGCTCAGAACTCAGAGCTTTAATTTGAAAACTGATTGCCTCACCATGGCATGAAAGAAGTTATGAGAGGTGAAAGTTGATACAAACATAGAAATAAATTGCATGGTCCATCACAGTAACTAGAGCAATTGCCAGTGAAGACTTCGATCCAGTTAGCATCTAAGCAAAACATCCACAGAAGTAAAGCCGATCCTCAATAACTGAGATGAAATATTCCTATGTCAAGCGTTATTAAGTCTTCATTATTTCATTTTTCTTTATTATTTAGTCTTTGTTTTATTTCCGTCTATCAAAGACATTTAAAAGTAGTTTATCGATCACAAGATCGGGAAATCACAATTTGCTATTTACGAGAAATTTTATATTTTCATGCTAAGATATAATGCTTTCCAAAATTGTTACGGCAATTTTAACGGCACTATTCCCGTTACCCGTTCATGGTAGCCTGGACGGTGCTGACATGATCAGACATTTTTAGTACGGATGTACTTGCTGTCGACTTCCCATGATACTTTCGGAGCTCAACCTCTGGACCAAAAGATCACTAGGCCAAGCATTTAACCACACTGGTCCATGGTGATCAGTAAGGGGTAATACTCCTTCTTATTGAATCATATTACAATATTGCATGACAGATAGCATATTATACAGAATATTGGCATCAGATATCAAATCATTTGGTAAAATGGTATATTTTATAATGACAAGGTTGACATTTAGACATAGCAGACTCCGCTATTTGAAATCACCTCAGCAAAGGGCAAAGTGAAATAATTTTTTTTAACCGGCTGATTTCATAAAACGAATTTACTTTGACCATAAACAAATAAACCCGTCTCTTTCTGACTGACTATAATACACGGCTTATTTTAGTATCTGCGATTTTAATCAGCGGAATCTGTTGTTATGGTGAGCGCAAAACATTAAAATGTAACAAAGCGCAACGTAATTTCTGGTTTGACGTCATTTGCTAATGAATAAGAGCGACCCGTACAGAAAAAAGTGGGTGTGATTCATAGTATGAAAACGTGTGACATTTGCATGCGTATGAATACATGTAACGGTATGCTATTTACATACTTCTTCATATGTATGTCATGGTATGAATATATCATACTTATTTCATTCCTATGTGACAGTATGCTATTTGCATACATGATCCTACATACTGTACATCGCCCTCCCTTACGAAGAATGGACAATGGACGTAAAACGAAAAGTAAAAGTAAGATCATGCGTACATGGCATGTAAAGATGCATGTGTACTATGTACAAACTCGGTAACACGTTTCATGCGGCATGATTATTCATACATGACGTAATCGATTTGGAAGTGCATTGTCAAAAGTCTTCATGTTGAAGCCCGTGTAGCTTGAAATGAAGAATTGTAAGATAAATTTTTCTGTACGTACTGTCGAGTGCAATCACTTAAATTAAAATACTTGGTTACTGAAAATTCGGGTCCGGTCGGGTTCTTCGGAAATTCGGTACTTGAAAATAATCGGGAATTCCGAGGAATTTTCGGACCAAATTATCTCTGGACGAAAACCAAGTCAAAACTGTGAGTGAACTGTGCATATCCCTGCGACTAATTCAATTTTACAACATGTTTCTTTCTTTCATTTTTATAACTGCACGACTGTTTGGCTACAATACTTTGACAGGTATATATGTAAAATGAAGATGCAAGTCGATTACCATGTTGTTTTAGCTCATAGATTTTTAAATCATTAAATGCGAACATAATAAGGCCTGAGTCATTTAGATGTATCCTTTAACTTGAACCGACCAATGATTGAATCATGGATTCCAGATGCCGTAAGAATATTCGACCACAAACTTTTGTCGTGATTTGAGCAAAGTGAACATTAACCTTACTTTGACTTTGCTTCATGCAAATGATAAATATAACGTAGTAAAATGACCATTAAAAAGTGCAAGGTGGGATACGATGCGAGTTAAATGAGGGTTATATTTTAAAAGTGACCGCGCAAATAACAATGCAAATCATTAAGAGCCAGTTGATTGTCATACGTAGTGCCTGCATTGTGCATATTGACGCACCATCCCAACTACTTTCATTAATTAGTGGCGGAAATGATATCGCAGATCTCTGTATTTCTGTAGGTTGCACCATAAACTTTACATTAAATCGAATATAGCAGAGACAATAAGCAGACTGACATTCTTTAACATTAATTCTTGACATACATGTGCGTTTAGCTGGTAAAATGCTCTCAGTGGCATAATGGTTAAGTGCCTAGCTTTGGTCTAGAAGTTGAGACTCGAAAGTGCCGAACGTTAGGAGTCGGCAGGAAGGTCACCCGAACGTCTGATTATGTCAGCACCGTGCTAGCCCCCAGAATCGAGTGCTGACGCTAAAGCACTAAGAGATAGGTAGCAAGCCTGAACTTAATAATATCTTAACCCTTACGCTTTGCCTCCTCGCAAGACACATTTGTGAGAAACTATCTACAATAGGACACATGAACTATCAATTCAGAACAACCTTAAAACTGTCTTCATTCAGTTGTCTGCACCTCAAGCTTTCACTTGCAAAAGTATTCCTGCACGAAAACCTTGAACAAAGCTGTCATTATTGACGGCATTACCAAATCATTTACGTCTTCTTTCCTATAGTTGATAGCCATGAATGCTCGCATTCAATGGCAAGTTGCCTTCCTATCGTTACGAATTAACCACTGTGTTCGTTCAGGGTTCCTACCGAATTCCGTAGAAAAAAATCCATGACTTTTCCAGGACTTTTTAAATTACTACACAGGACTTTTTACAGGACTTTTTTAATAGGACTTTTCCGAATTTTAGCTATTACAGTTATATTCTATTTCCTTAGTTTAGAACGTGATACATGATTAAATCAAGCAAAAGCCATCTATTGATATTTCATTACTTTAGTGTGTAACAAGAATCTGAAAACTTCTAATATCTCTTGCTCTGATGATAAAAACATAGAAGGTAGCGACAAGCATACCGATAAAATCTATGTGTACGGAACTTATCAAGCAGTTTAGAATGTCATCATGTTAAAGATAATAACAATCCTTGGTCCAACTGTACGAAACAATTACTTCTATACTTTTCGATGAGACATAAATCTCCTAATAGAAATAGATTAATAGAAAAATGTAAGTACATTATCAAAATTGATGAAATCGAATTATTTCATGGAAGCAAGTGTTTTGGAGATTAGAACGACACAGAGAGCCTACACTCTGCATGTATAGTTGATGGATTTCGTCGGGAGGTTCATAATATGAGAAAAACAATAATTTGTCGTTAGTCTCTCCCCAATACTTTTTCCAATATGCAAGTGTTTTGAATAAAAAGGCAGATGTTATGCGCCAGACGTTTCGCGTACCAGCCGCTTTCTCAATGGCAAAAATGAGATGCCAGGACCGGTAGGATACCTGTCAATGCCAAAATCTTTCAAGTAGATTTCTCTGCCAGCGTTGAACAAAACTTAATTCAAATATTAAGGATACATAAAAGTTGTTTCGTAATACTCGCTTCCTAGCATTCGATGCATGTCTTCATAATTGCCTTTGTTACGCAGCGCTGTGATTTCAATTATACCGCAGATCAAACGTGGGCACCTTTGTTGGACCGCCAAACTCATAGATGGCCACCTTCAAGTATCAATCCTGAACCAATTGCAAGTATCACTGGCGGCTCACAATTACACTAAAATTTTATTGATTTCCTTATCATTATAATTTTAGGAAGACCATTACTACATTGTGTTCCATCTTTTATACTTAAAAGACAATAAGAAAATATTCATTGGTTGCAATACAGAGTGAGCAGATTATTCTAAGATGACAGAGCAATGATATGATGTTTTTTACCGAATTTATCAGCAATAGAATGTGCTAGATATATCAGCTCACATACTAAGACCACCTTTATTTATAGAAATCGCTAATTCTTCTATTGATTCGTAGAGGAAGTTCATTGTGTTCATTCTCACTAAGTAAGAATTCGTGAATATATGATCGACGAGCGTCCTTCAGCGATCAAAACAACAAGTATTCGAGGATTCGAGGCACCAAGTATTTGCTTTACACAAGAAAATATCAATTAGCGCACCAGTGTCAACAAATCAAATACAAGATAATAAATAGAAACAGAACGTCTTGAGTTCGCTCGAGAGTAAATATACCAACCCAACGATGTATATCACCAAACTATCGTATTACACAAATACATTAGCATGGAAAAGCAAGTCAATAATTGAATGAGTTAACTACACGACAGCTCGACCAAAGCTTGCTATCAGTAGGTTCAAGGGCTTCAAAACTCACTGAATCATGGGGTGCAATTGAAGGTTAATTCTGAGTACGAGGATATAAATAATTAATCATTATCATGGTCACATGTCAGAAAGCTCAAAAGTATTTTAGAGACCTGCAAATTTTCGACTGACGCCTTTGTCAAGTACAATTCATTTCAATTCAAATGCGCTTTGTTTGTTTAAGATGAATAATAATGCAAGAGAAAGATGTCGGATCTCGCGTCCTAACTGGCGCAGTACCATCTGTAGAAGTTCTGGAAAGGTATTTCGATGGCCTTGTCTCTCCCCCGAATTTGTGGTTCCGTCGGCTGCCGCTGAGGAAGTCGTTGGGCCGACTGAGGACACGACTCCTCCGTACGAATGAGATCGCTTATGAGTGCTAGGCACGCGTTACGCAACCTCTCACTCGGCGGCAGTAGTCCGGCTCATCGATGGGTCTCCGTTAGGCTCTAGCTGTGGTCAGCACACGTTAAAAGAAGTCCTTAGAAGATGTGAGTGCAACAAACCATTCCGTGATGGCATTGTACAGCAAGGGTACGCTTACACGTGCAACTTAAATGTTGACCTTTTCGATCCATGATGAGTCAGAAAAGAATGGACAAGCAATGGAAACAGAAACATGCCCTTCAATAATCGTGATTCGTGCGTCACCAGACAATAGCAATTTAGCGAATGGTGATAAAAAGACATGCGTTGATCTTATCAGCTTGTTATCCTCTGAGTGTCAGCTTAAGTTTCTCCTTGTTCACCTTTATCAGCCACTTTTCACTGACCCTCATAGACTGATGAGATCAATGCATTTCTATTTCTCTTTATCATCATTCACTATATTGCTATTTTCTGGTGACGCACGAAGCACGATTATTGAAGGCATGCCTCTGCTTCTATTGTTCAAGTTGCAGAAATGTCAGCATTCAAGTTGCACGTGTAAACGCACCCTAAGACAGTCTTGTTTGTTGCACTAAATCGTCTTGCAAATAGTTCGTTGGATAGGTCCTCAGGTGATACAAGAGTTGAAGGCCTTCCATGCACTGTCAACGCCAACCACTTCCGGTGCATTAAATCAGAAGCTAAGTTCTCGGCCGCTTAAGTGTGTGAAACTCCGGCAAGTGCTAAGGGGAAAAATGTCGATCCAGGAATACAAAGTACCTCCAGTCTTAAGGCTGGTTTCCAATGGGTCGCGCGTCTTACGTCGTAAGACCGTCTTCCGCAATAGCGCGCTCTGATTGGTCAATGCTTCACGCAGCTGCGCTTCAACTCGTGAGACGGATTCCAATCAGAGTCTGCTGCTTTATCGTGCGTGTCATCATCTGTTTCGGCACTATACTTCTTCCAACTACAAATTCACTAGCAGTGCACATGCCAGGCAAGGAAAGCGACAGTGAATCATGCCGCCGTGGACGCAGATTGACAAAAGGCTAAAAAACCAAGAAATTATGGAGACAGCTAAAGTAAATAAAGATATGAATAGAGTTTCCTGACATCAAAAAAAATATCGCAAAAAATATTTAAGTAAAAACAGCACTAACGCACATATGTATGTACTACTTCAACAGATTGTCTATCGTTCAGTGAAGATTCAACAACCTTTGAAAGTGTGAAGGACGTTAGAAATATAAAGCTCATCTGTGTTTAAGCATCTTTCGCACTTTCACATAATCGTGGACCCTCACTATGGGAAACACAAAATACAAATTACTCCTGTCAAGGAGGATTCTTTCATCTAGTACCCACACATTCTAA
This sequence comes from Prostheceraeus crozeri, assembly GCA_907163375.1. Classification (NCBI taxonomy): domain Eukaryota; kingdom Metazoa; phylum Platyhelminthes; order Polycladida; family Euryleptidae; genus Prostheceraeus; species Prostheceraeus crozeri. The sequence goes on from CAJQUW010013181.1 coordinate 90,708, forward strand.
TGAATGAATTCTGCGGACGACAGTTGGATATTTACCCTTAAACTATCCCTTTGCTTGTCTTCATTTTATGACCCTTCTTAGTCGCTTTTCCATTGTTTCATTCTACTTGTGTAAAACTTTTGATTAGTCTGTCAATTAATAGTGTTGGCAGTTGTATTCAGATCTCTACACTGTATTATATTTAGCAGTCAATGTGAAAAACACACCAAGAGAAAGTGACATAGTGCCGCTTTCCTAGCCTGCCACGTGTACTACCAGTGAATCTGCACTTGACAAAGCCTCCGGCCGATAATGTGCACGTCTCTACCTTCGAGCTCACCAAAACCGCTTTCCTTACGTAGTCTGCTTATACATCTGGATGACACCTCTCGTTGACACTTTGCACCATAGTCATTTATGCAGTTATATTCCCCTCTCCATCATCACTTGAAAATTGCCTGCGAAAATTTGAAACTATACTTCAAGAAGACCTTATCACATTACCTCAAAAACTTATGAATTCTGCAGATTGGCTATATACTTCACTTCCTATTCACTTGATTATATATTCACTTGAGTGGCCAACGATGTTGATACGAAACGAGCTTCAGCGGAAATAAAAGTTCTCCTGATAGCTGATATATAGGGAAACCTCAGCAAAGATCAAAACATCGTTAATTCCAATCCCTTGCCACAAAAGTTTAAATTATTTCCTAATCAATTAAAACTGTTGAAGAATGAGATCTCAGCACTCGACACTGATTGATCATAGAAGAGTGACCTCACTACCGGTCGAGAGATCACAGAAATTCTTTACCTGTCATTCTCCGTCCGGACATGACTTATGAAGTGTTGATGCATTGTTAAGTAATCCTATCTAATAGTGTATGTTCCTGTGACGCGTGATAGTCCTGGAAACAGCATCAAGCAGCAATACACAAATCATTTCCATCACTGAGATTATGACGAGTTATCCAAACACCTCAGTCATCGAGTGTATTCAGTTTTCATCTACTTTAATATTTCCCCTTTAATTCAAGTTCTCGGAGAGGTCGTTAGAGTACGATCTCGACAACAGACGACAAAATTTACTCATTGGCGATAAAAGAGTTGAAGGTCAGTGAAGCAATAATCTGAGATTGCCTCATGAAGAATCACTAATCAATAATGAATCAGTTTCCAATTAGCAACTATCACAGGCAAGTAAGTTCACATATTAGAGCGCTGGTGCCATGGCTTGAGACATTTATGTGCGGTCCTCCATTCTTCAATACTGGTACTGGTTCTGACGAAATCAACACAGGACCGGTTCCATTCTTATCATCTTATCATAGGAAATAAAATATAGTGGTCATATTTGAACGATATACATTGCTTAGCAAAATAGTATTGAGATGTCAGACAATATAATCGGAGAACAGGATTGCATCCTCTTTCTTTAATTAACGGCTACCAAGTTACCAGCGACTTGTCATAGAAGCCGTAGCAGGCAGCTCAACGCATTGGTAGCTTTCATCGTGCCAGCAACTATCTTCCACCACAGACCAAGTTTCCAAATATATGAAATCATGATGTAAAACTCAGTTAAAAGCTATGCTTGAAAGCATGATTGACAAAACGTTGAAAAACCAGACTTTACAACTATACTTATAGCATAGTATGAAATCATTTTCAAAAGCGTGGTTTTAATGCCATCTTCAAAACAATGTAGAAAGCACAACTATAAAACCACATCTAAAACATTGGCTTAAAACCAGCTTTAAAGTATGGTATTAAATGAAACACGGAGTTAAAACTGATAGCTTCGTCTCTTTGACAATGCATCTATTCAATTGATATTAGAAGCCTTGCACTATTTAGTGAAATACTATATGCTGTGAATGTACAATGTGCTGAGCATTACCGCATAAATGTACAATTAGCAGGCTTGCCGTTGGGATTGGGATCCTAATTGGGTGGGTTGGAATTTGGCTACCAAAAGCCCACCCCAATCCCAATATATACCAAAAGATCCCAATAAGCTCTCTCCCAACAAAATATACATGTAATCGCTGACATTGATCAGTACAAATATTACAAATGTGTTCAGGTTGTACTGAGCAGTTCATTTTGCTATGTGTTCAGTCTGACCTTGCCTCTCTCGAATTCGAGCATTGAGAGCTCTTAGTGTGATTCACACAAATTGACACAGTCAGCCTCAACCCTACTGTATGGATTTAACTTCCATTGAGCCACTAAAAATATTCTGAGGCCTTCTTGTGCCTCGACTCATGCTTTGCGCGTGCGTATCAGGCATTGATTGGAGCGGGTAATAGTATGACGCTGTAACAGTGTCATGCGCAGGAGCAATGGCTTCAAAAAGAGCCAGTGTGGCGACCAGTTTATTAGCACCGCATTATCGGATATAGGTTGAATTAATATCCTTGGTTGTAGCTCGTACATACATGTCAGCTATACACGTAGGCCCCTATAAGCTCTTACGTGAAGGCAGTCTCGGTGAAAAATTTAGCTATACAGTAGGCCTATTATGCATAATTGTGTAAAATCAATTAAATCCCCTATTACTATTAAGGCCAATATAGTCGTAAGCCTACGTCCGTGGACTTCGTCAATTCAAAAAGTATCACATATGGTAGGCCTGAGCGGTAAGCCCCGATATAGTTTGTGGTCAACTTGCGGACGTTTTTAGCTCTAAAACTGGCTATTGGGATTTGGGATCCCAATGGAAATTCTCATTGGGATTGTATTGAAATTGGGCTGGAAATTCATCCCAATGGCATGCATGTGAAAATGGCTAAGTCACATGAATGGCCGAAGTAAAGAGATAATAAAAAAAGTTAACAATTTCTACTTGACTTTTCCAAATTCTGAAAATTGATCATGATAATTGGCTGAGGCATTTTCTCTCAAATCTGCATTCAATGCATTTTCTAACTTGACTATTTCATAGTTATCATTGAAAATAGGTGTTGTCACAAGATTTTAGCTCCAGTAGGAAAAGTGGAGAAAAATCTCTTGAACGGCTCAGCTCGACAACGAGGATTGGTAACGAGGTAGGTACTCAGTTCTTCAAATTCATCTGGTTAATGATCGAGGGCGTGTGAATTACAAGAGGTTCATCAGAACGAAGAGCATGATAGCTGCGGCAGAAGACGAAAGGCCGTGAGACTGCTCTACGATGTTCAAGCGATGTCATACATGAAGAAATAATAGTATCATCTATCAAGACGCTTTCTCAAATAATCTGGCTACTGATGAATTTATCAAGATGTTTCGGTTTATTGAATCGGTTAGAACCAGCGTCAGAGGCTCTTATGCGAACTCAAAACAGAAACATTCTGCTAAAAAGATCAAAAATGCGAAGTTCTGCTTTCCATGTACATGAATCCATTAGGTTGCGATGGACATCCGTTGGAGAGTGTCTTTATTATAAAGAAACAACAGAACATCTGCAGGCTTACAGTGTATAGCCTACTGGTTGCTGACTAACCTTTTAAAGTGCGTTCCGTTTTTCTTTACGTAACAACTTCCACGTGACAAAAATGGAATAGCAACGATGTTTCCATAAGACTTACATTCATTTAACGTAATAGTTCTTCTCGTGTTCTGATGTCCGGCCGTAACTCTTTAAACCTTGATTGCTGAGTAACCATCCACAACAAGAAATGAATCTTCAAAGACGCAAGAAGTCATCCAAACACTTGTTAACAGTAACATTTCTTTAAACTTTCGCTCTACTTTTTCATGGTCAATTGCGTAGCAACTTCAAAACATCTGTTAAAACATTTTGAAAACCTGTTTCACCTCAATAACTGTTAAAAACACAGTAATCGTTGAGTTCAGAGAATATCGAAATCGATTCAGGTTTGAATATTTTCCCTTGTACAGCTAAGACTCAAGAAGACGTATGATGCCTACAGTTATCTTCAGATGTTCCCCAAAAGTCAATCAGCCCGGTTATCTGAATACCGAACCGAAACTGCGATTTTTGCAACAAAGCCGAAAACCGATCGATAGGGAATGAAAATCTAGTCGGCTTTGGCTTTTTCATTCCCTGTTAGTAATCGCTTGCCTTAACCATAAACGAACAGTATTACAATTAATGATCGTCACAATAAACAATGCCGCAAATTGAACTTGAAAGTTAATTATTAAACCATTCAGAATGCGCATGCACTCTTCTCTCACTTGTCCATTATATAATTTTGTATATTTCATGTTTTGTATTTTACAATGTTTCACTTTTAGTTATGTGCGCTCCTCTTTGCTCAGTTATAATCTGCAAGAATCAGCTGCAATTAGAAAATTGGGTGTGGCTCGATTATAACATATTTCTGAATAAATTGCATAATCACAAGGAGCAAGAATTTGTATCATTTCGTTCATTTGTAAGTAGCCAATGAATGATCAATGCAGATGAGAAATTATGTATTTCCGTAGTCATATCAATCCTGATGGAATGGTATCGTTCTACCGCCTGCCCAATTAACCCACGTCCAAAAGGAAGATAGCTCAGCTGGTAACTGGCTATGCAAAATGTAGGGCCAACACATCAACACCATTCAAGTATGATTTATGAATAGTTCTGACCATGAGTTAACAACGAGTCATAGTGTGCGTGTATTTCATAATCACTGACACTTCATCCGTGACATATGACCCCTCGCGTGCTGATAGTTGCGTAATAATGGAACACACCATTCACAAATTCATTCTTACAATCAATCACAAATATTACATGACTGGAAAATACACGTTGAGCGGTCTCTACTATCCAACTCTCGGACTCATCTTTAAATCATGCATTCATTTATTTTAGAAGATAACAGTTCTATGGTGGAATCTTCCTCTGCCATTTTCAGATACATTTACACTTATGGGTGTTGGGATAGTAACAACTTCCGCGATTGCCGTCAGCACAGTTTAAGAGAGCAACAATGACAAGTGAGAAAAAAATCAATGCCAAAAATAATCATTGGATGAGAAATTTGAGCCTTTACTTAATCTATAGATAAACAAAACAACAAATTTATCAGAGAGTGCTTTCGTCCATTCTGTTTCATGTTGAACATGGAACTGAGTGTCAACGGATGAGAATTTAACTACAATGTTATACAAATGAATGACAAAATCGTGCAATTTTCCGACACTTCAATGAACATTCTCAAGTTCACGTTCTGGGATTTTCGTCATATCTGTAGATATAACTGTCTGAAATATGCGATCACAAATGCTCTCCAAAAGAAATTAGGTTTCAAAACGTGCTTGTTGATGATAGTAGGTAGGGATGAGAATGGGATAGCGGAGTTTCGACGGAAATTCATATTTCAAGGGCTCCAAACGGAAAAACACATAAGGCAGACTTATTGGGGCCCCGTAGAATTCCGCGGAAAAGAGAAAATTCTCATCCCTGTATTAAAAAAGCGATTCTCGACACTGCATGTTATTACGTCAATAATGCGGAGCATTACAAAAAAGTGCAATGATGATACAATAAAACAATTCTAATAAAAAAAGACCTTTTGTAGTAGATAGACAAATCACAAGTCTATTACTTCTATAACATTATCACAGGATACATTGAAGTAGGGAGCGCCGCTTGCAAATTGGATGCTGGGAGAATATTGAAATGCGCATGATGAGGATGTGCTTGACGGTTCGAGGCAATCTCTGATGACATGGAAAGAATATACATCGATGACATATCCTTGTGTGATTGCAGAGAAGATTGCATCCGCTAATATTAAAGAAAGGGTGATCTTGAAAGACAAGGGGCCTTAGTTGCCGCTCGTCTCAAAGGTTTCAAACCGGAGGACGTCTGTAGTCGTTAACGTAAGCACTTATCTGTGATGCATCAAAGTTGAGGACATCTAGCAGTCCTACAAAGTCGGAGAAGCGACTCGCATTCAACCGGACATTGAATACATTAGTAAATAAGAACATTATTCAACCGGACATTGAATACAATTAGTTGATAAGAACATTGTTAACAGACACGACCGGCACGATCTAGGCACAGCATCGCTGTTCAAAAATGGGATAATGTAAACTATTTGCTTATCCAATCACGTAAGTGATTATACGGCTTCATCCAGCAACGAGTCGTAAAATCGTCATCCGTCATCGCACTGATTCCGAATAATTTACTACCGCATTTTTGAGATAATTTCACAGCAGCAAGTTGTAGAAATTTTACAGAATTTAAATATTGAAAATAAAATATTCTATCCATGAAATGCGAAGTTAGGCCGATGGAAAATCTAGCTAATAACAGCTCATCATCACTTTATGTAACTAACAAATTGCGTATCCTCGAACGCATTAAATAGAGCGTCAGTTCTTTACAATTACTGAAAGTAACTCAAACATTCATTCCATCGAACGATCCAAGAATTGAAAAAGCAAGCTTGAATATGAAAGATTGAGGAATAGAAAGAAGTGAACCGAGAAACGTTACGTGAGGAAATGAAAATCTTTCTTTTAAGACAAAATATGAATTTTGAAAAACTGCACCGTAAAATCATTAAGGAAGATGGAATGAAGTGGAAAGATTCTAAACATCAGAAATCAGTGAAAGCAATTATTTGAGAATGATATTGATCCAACATTGCGAAGATAACAACTCGAACTAACTGAACTTGCGCGAAGTTCCTGAAGGAGTTGAGAAAATGTAGACAAACCTAGAAATCATTTTAGTCAATCAAAAACCGTGTAAAATGTACAAAAATGAATTCGTCCTATGTTCTACATCCACTTCAATACACAAAATGGAGGTTTTGGATCATAATGGTGAATTTTTGTGATAGTCAATTGAGCAGGAAAATGAAACAGACAGAAGAATCAAAGAATTCGCAACAAATGTAAAGTTAGTTTCTCATCAAAATGTGTGCTTCTCTGCAGCCCTAACTACCGCAACACCTCCAAATTCACATTTCATAAATCAAATTTTGCTTTTTTTTCAAATACATTACGGGTAGCGATACAGGGACAGAAGAGCCACTACTCAAATGAATATCACGACTTGCTATCTAAGAATAAGATTTTGTCCGCTTTCCGCTTTGCTGAACGACTGAAAGCTTCATTTTCTTGTTTATTCAACATGACGGAATCACTCAATATACACCGGCATAATGAGGTCACAACAGAGTTAAATGTCGGCCGAATTTTCACAGCCCGCCCCTATCTCTTCAATAGAATTGAAGGCTGCGGCCCGCATAGCTGTTGACTCTATCCAACAAAACCAAGTTCAAAACGCTCATCAAAATACATGGTTGCAGAGGGTGGATTACTTATACATGGACGGAAAGTTATAGGCGTGTTTCTTGACCGATGCAAAATGACAAATCTTGTACAATATTGATCAACCGCACTGGAGTAAAGTGATATCAAAAGGACTACATGTAGTACATTTTTCTAATGCAGTGGATCACAGTCATAACTTACATTATAAAAATCATTTGAACGTTTGGGTGGTCCAATCATGGACCCGAAACGTCTGTGAGTCTCGAAACTTTACGTGACAAGTCTCCCGTTGCCTGAGTCAGCGCTGTACCTACATGCACACGATAAATAAACTATATAACTACTTTGCTGACAGAAACATCAATGCAGGCCTTCGAGCATTTACTGCCGCATTAACAACGTGCACAAGGCTATGAAAGAGATAGTGTCTCCGCATCGTCAAGTCTCGAACCCTCGCCCTGTAAGTGTGTTCCTGATGCTGTGGCCGCTTTGCCTACTTAGTTGGCTTAACAAATACTTTTGACTGTGACTCTGCTTTATTGAACTTGTTATCAACATAATAGCAGAGCATGAACATTCAGAGTCAAAGAAAGACTTTGCTAACATATTCCTTCAAGATAGATCTATAATCTGAAGTTTGCGAATGAGCATGTGAAATAGCTCGTCTACTTTCGTTACTGCACTTGAATGATAAAGCACTCTGTTATAGTGTCAATGTCAAATGAATGGATTTGCTTGTGTTGACCCCAGAAAGCGATTTGTCATGCAAGTTGAAAAGGATGATAATAACCCGTGAAACATTAAGTCCAATTGAAACTTTTTACCTAGTGCAACATTGCAGCATTCAACATAACCGCTTACCCGCATGAATTTGAACTGATGACCTTGTTGCCGTTACACTAATTATCAGTCATTACATCTAATGTTATAATCTATCGAAGGTCATTTCTTTGCAAGAGCTGCATTATCTTCCGAAACATAATTGGGTATGATACAACAGTGACATTTTGTGTATAGCATTTAACGTCATTGCGCAAGTTACTGCGATCCACGAACAGTCGGCAGCTACAGTACTAGGTAAGAAGTTAAACAGAAAAATTGGCTTAGTGTCTAATTCCAGGGAGCAGAGATTTGCTGACGTCAACTGGAGCCTTCAATACGTCTGTGCCTCGACGCGCACAGGAATAGATATCAGCTCCGAACAACTTAAGTAAAAAGAGAGTCGCTAAATGATCAGAAAGATCGTTTCAAGGACATGTCATAGTCGCCGTCGCCGACTACGTAATCACGATCTCCCTTACAGCTGACGCATCGATTCGAACTCGATGCGCACAAGGATCAGATTTGCGGTTTCGTATATATTGACCGACAGTGTTCACGTTAGATCAGTATTTTGACAAATCGTCGCGTCCTTCAAGACAGCCCTTCCTGTCCAATTGATTAAAAGTCTACTTGAATGGTTGAAAATAGCGCACAAGACTATTGCTTGTTGTGAATGAACAAACCAATGTCAGAGAACTTCAAACTAAATAACAGTAAACAAGAACAAGCAATATTGAGTATAATTCTGATCCTCTACAATTCTCTCATGAGTGGGAGACAACCGATCAGGAAGAATAGAGAATGCTCGAATCTCGGACTAGTCCTTCATCAGGTCATTGAATTAAACAGTTCATATATTTTTCTTTTCTCACAATATTGGCTATGATCATCTAAACTCTTTCATGGTACTTTCTGTAATCATTAAGCCACGCGGTGAACCATTGAACACTGGACGTTTAAGTGAATGGCGTCCCTACTTCCTAGGTTGTAGGATAGCTCAGTTGGTTAAGGGCCGGGCTCTGGAACGGAAGTGTAGAAGAAACAGGGTTCGAGTCTGTCCACCTCGAGAGGTACCACCGCTCTCAATAGAGGTTGCTAACCACAACCTGGTGAGAGTTGCGAGTGTGTGAAGGCTGACCCATCCCTAGTTTACTAGGATGGTTTCGTGCCTAGGGAGGGGCAGGGATGAGTAAAAAACTGCTACTGCCACAAGAGATAGGTTGATTAAGCGCGTCGGTTAAGGACGCGCAGACTGCCCAATTCTGTGTTCAATGCAGTCGATTCCTCTGTCATTTCACAATGCTGAATGGATCGCTTGGAGCGCATGTCTGGCGGGAAATGACCCAAGAAGATCAACAGCCACGAAATGCCTGCTCCGAAAATCCGAAGAGACGAAAGAAGAAGTGAATCCACAATCTGAATAAGGACCTGCACAATCTGCCACTCGACCGTCCAACTGCACAGAATCGTGGTGCCTTGAGAGGCGCAATCCGTCCACAACCTTGCAATCGACAAGCCATAGTCTCCAACTCTCAAATCTGGTGAAATGAAGAACGCAAAACGGGACAGTAAGTAAGTAATCTGAATGCTAACCTCTCTCGAACACTACACAAATGACAACCACAGTATATAGCGCTCAGGTTCACCTCGATCTCCGATCATCAAGACTTCCACACGTGCCCAATCTCTCAAGGATATGAAAAGTAACCCCTCACACGAGGACGCTCGTACCGACCTAGGCGGTCAGTCTCTCAAGGAAACGGTCATAACCCCTCACACGAGGGGGCTCGCACCGTCACAGCAAGGATATGGTCATAACCCCTCGAATGAGGGTAGTGGTAACGATCCGTGCGGCCCCTCAGCTAAGGTTGTGGCCAGTAACCATTTGAATGAATGCGCTGTTATCGACATAAGCGGCCAATCTCTCACGGCTATAGCCTTTCAGATGGGTGTCAGCATCTTCTGAAGTGCCCAGTCGCCCAGGGTTATGGTCCACAATGCCTACAGTGGTGGACAATCTCGGACGAGTATGATTAAAACATAATTGTTCCCTCTTCCCAGCATTGTGCATAATTGAGGAAGTGAAAAATTAACATGGCTGCCGCAACACAGTAGACAAAGTAGAGGAAAGCTACGTCAATTTTTCGATTTCACAGCTGACATCATGGGGAGATTCAAGGAAATAACTAGAGAATTAATTCAAGAGGAGTTATTCAATTAAGTTTCCATTTAATTTTGTCTTCTTAGTAATGCCATTTGTCCCCGACGTTTATGAAACCGAAATGCCTAATATATTGCTTTTTATGTCAAACAACGAAAGGGTTTCAACAGTAAAAACCTTCAAACGAGAGAACAGATTCGAACATACGACCATGGAATTGCACAGTCTGACTTCTGAGAGATTCAATGAATGCTCGAAAGTGAATTCACATCGATTCAGTTTAAAACAAACTGGATAATTCACTTGCCCTATGTTCCGAATTGCATTTCGATAAGACAACATTATTGAACAGTTCCACTTCTTATGACAGTTTAGTATTCATCTCCCCCGTTCGTCGTTCATCGAGAGGGAAGAGCATCAAGTACGCACGCGTGTGTGCACAAGAACGAAGTTACGGGGAAATAGAGGAAAGCCAACAGATGACAATATCCGAACTGAAATTCGTAGGTGAAAGAATGCACGCGATTTGGAGGGAAAAAAGTGTATCCTATGTGTTCAAAAATTGAAACTCGATAAACAGAGGAAGTTAAAAGAATGTGAACAGTTTGACGCCTATTTCTGTGAACCTCCATATCGTATCCATGGTAATACGACAGAATCGAATACTTCCATTGGTAATTTACTATCTAATTAGGAAAAGGTCGACCAATTATCTGTCCGTGAAATCCTACATTGAGAATTTTCTCTTCCACTGAGACAAGAGAAATCAAAAGAAAATACCTGACTCCATTATCTGAACCAAACTAATCAATAACTAACCAAGCTAATGGCAACAACGTAAATTGAAGGCTATATATTTGAAAATGATACAGCGCTGGCTCAATCAGGGCTAATAACTTATAATCAACTAGACATGAGGTGTCGGTTCCTTGATTCTAGGTCCGAAAGTGAGAACCTATCTCAATTTAATTAATGGAATGCGGACACATTTCACAATTTGAATAACGCTCTTTCTTCCAACATTGACTACAGCTCATTAAATCGATATAAACCTCCCATGCAAGCATATTTCGAGTGGCATTAACTGTCTGCATGCGTCATGCGTGACTCCTATGGCTTTAACATCACTACTACCACTGACTGGGGCTTGGACGGTTCTGACATTGACAGACTTCTCTGGAGCATTGTGATCTTTTAGTCCGGATGCCCTTCATGTCAACTTCCAATGACACTTTCGGGACTCGATCTCTGGACCAAAAGATCGCGAGGCCAAGCACTTAACCACTGTGCCACGAAGACTGCTCTGTCGTTGTTCTTGCAGTTGCATCAAAATTCCTTTTAAAGTCACAACATCGGCATAGTAGATAGAGGTTGCTCAAATTTAGAAAAAAAACTTGTAAAACATCATATTCAATGTAAATGAACAAATGGGCTCGATTCCACGCTGACAAGCCATTATTCGTGATTCACTCAGGAGCCAGACGCATTATTTAATTCGTTGATTATCTGCACCCGCTGTCATCTGTGGTCTTTATTTGTGGAATCGCATTTGCTGTCAGTTATAGAGGTACATAGTATCACTGTATGAAACGCATCATGTACATGCAACTCCCACCGACAGTTCCTTGCAGTTACAAAATGTGGTCACTAACTGTCACTAAATCCTTATATATCGGATAAGAAGCACTGAGTGTGTAGTGTACCTACAAGTAGCATAAAGGAGGATGGCAAGATATCTTAGATGGTAGGATAACTCAGTTGGTCAGGCGCCACCCTTCGGTGCGGAAGTGTAGGAGGTCCAGGGTTCGAGTCTACACTTTGGGAGGTGCCACCACTCCACTAGATGATTCTAGCCCTAGTTTGGTGAGAATCGTGAGTGTGTAAAGGCTTCACCATCCCGTTATAGTACATAGCTTCACTAGTGAGCCTTCGCGTCTTGGTAGGGACATGTGATATAAAAGTTATGTCAATTCGTTGAATGAACGGTGCATGACTTCCAACAGACTAGTGTACTCGAGCCACCTTATTGTAACTTACTTGTGTACTGTCCAGGCGTAATATTGAGGAACACGTTCTGCTATCGTCATGGGGAAGCATCCTTCCAGTCCACTGTTCATATTGAAGCCTAAGCCCCATCCATGACGAGGAGGATCACATGGGCCCATCAGGGCGACGTGATCGTAGGCTCTATAAGACAGGGCGTTCTGATTGCCAGGGGAGTCGGGATGAGCAGGCTCTCCGGAGCCAACATTCATTCGAAACATCTGCAAATAATGCTTCCAAAATAAGAACGAAATCTAACAAAACAAATGAAATTAAACATGCACTGCATCATATCGAACTGAATGTACTTCAAGTCAATGACGGCAAATGAATTATTTTGGACAGGAATGCATCTTTGAGAACCAAGGGCCGTGTATATGGAGCCAGTTTGCGGCAGGCCATGCCCCACGGCTGTGAGTCATGGCCGCAGCATTCATCTTATGAAAAGATGCTTGAGCGTGTGGAGATGCGAATGCTGTGGTGGCTGTGTGGTGTCAAACGATCGGATAGGAAGTCGAATGACAACATCAGAAAAACATTGGGTCTTGAGAACATCACACATCTCGAGAGGGCAAATATACTGTGTGACAAAAAATTCATGCACTTAGAATTATAGGGACCATTACTTTAATTAATGAAATAGCATCCAAACTATAACTTTAAATGATAAAAATTTATTTCATACATCTCTAGCAACCTGCGTAGCCCCTAGCATTAATGCAAGTTCAAATCTATTGTTCATAGAGTTCATCTGATCCCTCTTGCTCAATGCGTTCTCATTGCTTTTCAACCAATCTTTCAGAAAGTTGTTCGAAATTGGTTGGAAAATGTGGATATGGGTTTTCACCCATCTACCAGTCTCATCCCACGCAAGCTCGGTGAAAGATCAGGAGAGTGTGAGGGCCAAGGGAGTCAGGCCTACTCAACTGCTGAGCTGTTGTCACCTGGTTGGTGTGCTTTGTGCAACTGCACATTGTCATCTTGGATGATGATATGGTACCCCTATGCTGTTGGAACAACAATATCCTGGAGTCACATTCTCCGACCGATAACATTAGCCATCCAAGGTGCCTCTTGATCACAATAGCAGCCTTGACTTGTCCATCGTGCCAAAAACCGACCGAAATCATGACGCTGAAAACACCGCTGAATCGAACATGTTCTGAAATGCAGCATACTGTATATCTCTCACGAGACAGTCTGTGAGTACATACTCTTCCGTCGTGGAAATCGAGGGTAGACAGTGACTACTCGCCCACATCACGCGATGTCATTCACATCATTCTAATCTTTTTCGCTTGTGTTCGAGACCTGTAACATGTTCATTCATACGGGAAAGCTATCGCATAATTTCACAACAGTTCAAAAAAGTTATTGAGAGGTATGCGTACAGCATGTCTGTAAGACTTAAATCCCGCTTCTGTCAATTTCAATTCGTCGATATACAGTTCTAGCGCAACAGTTGATACCAGCAGCAGATTTCCAGCCTATTGCTAGATGCAAAACGATCTGAAACCGATATTTCTTCGCTGCAATCATCAGGTTTCGGTATGTGACCACTTTTTTTCTTTGGTCTTTCAGATCCTTCTTGCTTTACAACTTTTTCTTTTTCACACCAACGCACCCACCAATTCCTAACAGCTAGCCTGCATTACATGCGACGCAACCAATTCTCTACAAACATACGTTGCGTTCACAGCGAATCATTCCAATAGCCACAAATTTCGCGAATTCATCTTCGTGCTCCATCATGCAGTTACGACTTCTGTCAGAAAGACAGCAAATTTTGCAATTTTGCTAATCCAAACGATGTTTAAGCTTATCCAAACGTTGATACTATGTAAGAAGATGAACGATATCTTCATATGCCTGTGCTTGAGAAGGCACATAGAAATTTGTTTGGGAGTAAGATTGACTAAGAAATTGAACAGAGCTGTCATTGATTAGTAATGACAAGTTTTAAGCTTTTACTGTCAGGCAGTATACCACGTTAGTCTGGCCACGCCGCAAGAAGAGATGAGGCATAGTGAATCAGAAAAGCTATGTGAATGGCAAAAAATGAGCCGGAAGAAAAAAGAAGACCTGGAAAACGTGGTGAAAGAAGGCACCCACGATCGGCCGAACTGGAGGTCCATACTCAAGTAGCAAACGTCTAACCCAGCATCTTCTGGAAACAAGTGATGAATGAGTGGGGAAGACAATTTGACTATGAAACTGTATCTGTAGTCAGGAAGTGGCATCAAACGGCTTGTTCTCCATCAAACCCACTGCTGAAGTACTCTGATCAACGACATTTCTGATGCAGTGCTCGAAGCCACCACGAGGAACGGTGGTTCTTCAAGTACATTCTTACAAATAATTCAGCATATACATGGCACTTTCTCCTGACGCTTCTGCAACAGCCTGGCTAATCAGCAATTTTCACCCATCGTTCGATCTTTGTTCGTGCAGCATTCATTGATTTGCATTTCAAGGACATTGGTGGAACCATGAGGGTGCAACACTTGGTGAGCAGAGGTGCAACCAAGTCGAACATTAAGTACGATTTTCGCCCACAGTGGGAGCGGATTTCTTGAGACAGGATCAGGCCGGGCTCGGCCACCGATCTTCAAAATCATTCTAAAACTTTGCATCTATTTCACATTGCATTGATGCACAATCGAGATTACTTGGTTCCGCTTGTTATCATACTTACTCCTTACTCTTACTCCACGTTTAAAGTCCGTTGAATCCCATCTCCTGGAGCTGGACGGTTGATGGCTCTCCTCCATTCATCTCGGTTGGCAGCGAGTTCTCCGGGGATTCCTATTTTCTTCAGATCTTCTGAGACATATTGACGCCATGTTCTTCTTGGTCTTCCGACGGCTCGACGCCCTGGGACTTCCATGCTTTCCACTCTGCCCAAGCAGTTTCCATCAGCTCGCTTTACATGACCGAACCATCTCAGACGCCTTCTTCTAACCCGATCTTCCAGCTCCTTCAGACCACACATTCTTGCTACTTCCTCACTTGATCTTTCGTCGCTCCATTTTACTCTTGCCATGTATCTCAGCATTCTCCGATCACATGCTCGCAACAGTTCAAACTACTTCTGTGTTAAGGACCTTGTTTCTGAGCCATACACAAGGACAGATCGTATGCAAGACTCATACACATGAGCTCTGGATCTTAGGGGGACACTTGTTCAGAAGGCTGGTTAACTCTCTCCATTTGGACCAAGCATTGGCTACCCGAGCTCTCACTGCCCTTTCTACTCCACCTTGGCTGTCCAGCATATCTGCGAGATAGCAAAAGTGGCTAACCTCTTGTATGCTAGGACTACCATCAATTTTTACAGAGTCGTCTGTCGGAATATTGGCGCTATTTGCGCTTCGACACTTAGGGCATTGGAGATGTGTCACTCCCACCAGAGAGCGCAGATGACGAACACTAACGTTAGTAATCATTGGCTAGGATATAAATTTCCTAACACACATGCATAATGATTCCATTTATGAATTTGAAAACCAGCATATTCTGCACAAAGCCGATTTCTGCTGGGCATGACATAATTTCAGGAAGTTGATAGACGGGATATGTCATTGATAACATGGTTTGAAAACAGCCTCTCGATGGCTCTGGTTACCTCAAATGTTTCTGAAATTCCACACGTGCAGAGTGGTGATAAGATTAAATCACAAGAAATGTAGAGACAGGTGGCATGCTGAACAAAATATCTAAATACGACAGTTAATAGAAATCTCCCTCGCACTTCACAGAAATAGTTGAAACTCCAAGAGTGCCGATTTCAGTGGATCAAACTTCAATGCTGAATTACCGATCTAGAACCATCTACAAGCTATCGGTCTGTACAATCATGTGTAGAAATTCTTAATTACTTAAACAGCAATTTACCTGCCAATCTTGCTTCAGCCGAGCATCCCTTGAATAGAGACGGATCTCCCATCGACAGTCGGACTTTAAATCGATGTATTTGTTCGCCAACGTTATTAAATCGTTGTAATATGCCATTGGGAATCCATAAGCCAAGGACAAGTACTTTTTCCGAATACTTTTCTCATCGACCGGGATATTAACTGAAATACAAATATCACCATTCAATGTTGTGTAATCTTGAATTAGCTGTGATTGAACGAAACGGCATTGATATACTTTTTTTGGGAAGGTTGAACATCGTATGCGAAGCAAAATGACACCCACCATATTAAAAATCCAAATCTTACGCAAATGCAATGAAGGGATGGAAGGATTACGACTCAACTGGAGACAGATGGTGATATCCATTTGAAAAGAAAATGACCAAGCAATGAATTCATTACGCAATCAAAATCTTTGACGTTCATTTCTAATGAATTCTAAGGGTGACGCTTCCGTGTGCAGAAAATAACGTCAAGATTAAAATGCCATAAAATCAATAGAAACGCACTGAAATCCAACATGTCTAAAAGCGTTATATTGTCGGAGTTCAATCAATGTACTGTTTCGATGACTCATGTAAATTCATATTATCGTATCCAGCTAGTGTCCTTGCTGTTTTCGGCATCAAGAGTGAGATATAAGCTTCTACCATTTCTCTGTGTATGCGATTCAACTGCAGTTCTCTGTGGGGGCGAGCAAACCTCTGCGGGAAGCTACGCAGCAAATTCGTGTGAACTGACCATATAACAGAATTCAAGATGCAGCCATTTTAACAGAGATGCAATATCTCACTTAAATTAAGGGCAAGAAAAAAAGATTTTCATTCGCTATATTTTGTAGCCTCTATGATGCATTTATGTTTCAGCTTGCTATTGTTTTTTGCTTTTGATATTTTTTCAAAACTAATGCATTTCTCTGTATATATATGCAAAATTGCACAACATAATCTCAAAAAATTTAACGATTTCCATTAAGAATTAATGATTGGATTCTGAGTTCCCATATTGAATGCGCTTCAGACAAAATTGACAATCTTTACCAATGGCAACTGAATTTGTAAGGAGAGATTGGTCATCATTTTTAGAAGGAAAATATTACGAAAAATCAAATAATTTATCTTTCAAAGCACACGTAGCATTTGATTTCATGGAGAATGCAGTGACATAAATTTCTATCAATTTATAATGAACACAGGTTCCTAAATATGGAAAATGTTGGAATATGTACATGTAAGTGCCATGAAATAGAATATGACGAGTGTAAGGCCGAAATTGAAGAACTTAATGACTTTTTATATTTGTGATTCGGTACATTTTGCATTCAGCGCATCATCAGTATTTCTATGCAACAATTTTTCTATGTACCTTTTTTTAACTGTTTCATCTCTTAGTTAGACCATCGATATTTGTACATATTTGATAACCTTGGACATAAGGTTGAAATATATCGAAAGATAAAAAAAGAAGTTATTTCAGACCTACCACCAGAAACTTGGCATTCCCAAATTTTTTTTAATATCTCATCATCTGTTGAAACTGAAAGATAATAATTTTTGCATTATTGTTCAGCAATTGCCATCTAAAACATTTCGACATTGATCTCGAGCATGAATCATCACATCAAGAGGGCGATATTGTTATGAAAACGCTATTTCGCAGCAAAAAGCAAGAAGATCTATTTATACAAAATTGTTCTTTCTCTCTACATGTACATGCATGCATAATTAGTGATCTCCTTAGCGCAGTGATTACGTGCTTGGCAGCTCTTGGTACATCAAATAAGATCCAATTAATCTGTGATAGACAAATGCGTTATACGTGTATGATATTTAAAATAAATGAAAATTTGCTATGTACTTCCTTGTATTGCTTACTGCTCAGCAGACTAAAGATGGGACATAGGTACCTACAGCATGCGATCATGTACTCAAAAATTAGCTTTTTAGAGTGATTCATACGACGATTACACTCAACTAACGTAATTGATATTTTCACTAACGATGGCAAAGTGCGCAAAACGATAAACTTTGTCACCCGGGCCCAGATACAAAAATCATCCGGCCGGGCCGGATCTGGTATTTTGTAGTCGATGTGGATGCGGGCCGAAAAAAGAGGCCCGGTTCCAGCTCCGATCGTGATAGAAATCTGAACTTTTTGAATAATTTCCTGACCACTGCCTGTCACTTACCCATGCCCATTACATAATCTGTCATTTCTTTATCATTTCAAATGATGTGGTCACCACTGGATTAATGAGACCTGGCGGCACTCTGACGGACAGTCGATAGAACCGGCTGCCATTTATGATCAGTAATGGATTGAGTCATATGATAAAAAAACAGTGCAGGATTAATATCTAAGATATTAAAAATCATAAGACCAAAAATGAAGCTGAAAGTTTACTATCTGAATGCGATAGAATGAAAACAACAAGTTAATTAAAGACCATTTCCTATATCAAGACCCCCCCCCCAATATAATACAAGAATCTCGGGAAAATGAATCATCAAACAGGAGCATCTGTTTACTGTCAGATATATTTTCAGCCTGTCTTCAGTTGTACCTCATATTTTGGAATATCTACACTTCACATACGGCACTAGACATCTCAATACTCAACATAGAAATATTCAGAGAGATTATTGAGTGCTGAATTATTTCGCTGATATTCCTCAGGCCAAATATAGGATTTTATCAACTATCGTGTAGTTGAGTTTATTTGGGTTGCCATTAATTTAAAGATAACTGGTTGTCTGGAACTGCCGGCAGATAAGCAACGGATGTAATATCATGCACTCATCAATAATGCAACATTCTGGAAATATGTTGAAAGAACACTGCAGTCTCACATTGAAAAATCATATCAGTCTACTTCGCATAGACCGTTGGAGATTATTAAAACAGGAATGTTAGATAACAAGCATGAGCTGTCTCAGACATTTTTCGAAAGCAATTTGTAGCAAATTCATGAAATGATGAATCTTTCCAAAATCAGTGAACCGAATTCATGAAATTCTGATTGAGAGCAAAGTAGAAGTTTGCTTTACTGACAATCACTACAAATTCAACGCAACCAAGTGCGTCAAGGCAGATAAAATTAAAAAAAACACAAGCTAACGACTAGTTAATTTTCTTGAAAGTGCAAAATATCATTTAAAGGAGATTTAAAAGAGATGATAGTAACCGGGGAGAAAACGAGGAGACTGGCGAAAGAAGACCCTTGCACACTGTGTGGCAAAAGGGTACAGAGGAACTCCATCAACAAAACCTGCTACGAATGGGTTCATAAGAGATGCTCCAGAGTCAAAGACAGCTTTGAAGCATAAGGATGGTCATTTTTCATGCAGAACTTATGCATGGGGGAGAACCATCAACAGAGGCGCTACTGAAGAAGTTCTACTCGATGGCGATAGGCTTCTCGTAGTAATGAATGCTGCTACCTCGGCGACATACTCTCAAGAGAAGGAGGATCAGAAGCGGCCGTGTCTGTCAGAATCTGTGCCGAATGGAACAAATTCAGAGAGTTGTCAGCAGTGTTGTGCACGAAGGGGTTGTCAAACCGTGTGAAAGGGGTCCTCTACAAATCGTGCCTAAGACCAGCAATGATATATGGAGGAGAAACGTGGGCAACGAAGGCTGAAGATATTCGTCGCATGTACACTGTCGAAATGAGAATGCTAAGGATAATGTGTGGAGTTACGATCGACGGGAGAAGACGAAATGATGAGATAAGATCTATGATGGGAGTAGAAAGAGTTGACGAGTGTTTGCAGCG
Organism: Prostheceraeus crozeri; assembly: GCA_907163375.1. Lineage (NCBI taxonomy): Eukaryota > Metazoa > Platyhelminthes > Polycladida > Euryleptidae > Prostheceraeus > Prostheceraeus crozeri. Next base: position 110,647 of record CAJQUW010013181.1, read on the forward strand.
AGAGCGGCTGAGATGGTTCGGACACGTGATGCGGCTAAGCGAAGAAAGTGAACTAAGGCAAGAAATGATATCCGAGATTCATGGAGAAAGGAAGAGAGGAAGACCGAAGAAAACATGGCTGGAGTGCGTAAGAAACGGCAAGAGAAGAAGTATTCCTATCTCAAACGGAGATTGGAATGATCGGAGGAAATGGTGAAGTCATCTTCGTGGGGCCGACTCCCGCCGGCGGGAAAACGAGCCTGAAAACGGCTAGTGAGTGAGTCAGTTTCATGAGAAAAAGGAGGAATTTACTCCATTTTACGCAACACATGTTCTGCATCAGAATAAAGCTACTCGCATAATTCAAGAAGCTGAGTCCATCTTGAAAGAAAATTCTACTTTCTTCAGTAAAATGTTACAGGGTTACGTCTAATTCATAATATTTTAGGTAGCGAAACTACTGACTTTCTGTAATTTAGCTTGTTTTTCTTTCCGAATTTTAGAAATTAGAATTTGAGCCGCCCTATAATTTCTCTCCATGTACATGTAAATCATCTGTTTACTGTCCAAAGCATAAATATTAATGAAGTGGTATTCAACGACATTTTAAATCATTTAACATTTAAGGTAGATTGTGTAGCTATGTTGAACTGATGCAGCAAAGACCTGAACAACTACTGCCGTGATTTTGCTTACTTTCGGTGATTTTCAAACCGATAGTACAGTGCATACCTGATGCTATGTCAAACTATGTCTGTCGGCGTAGCAATCCGGTTAGCAATCACAATTATGACAATAAATCATCGCGCTGTCCCGCTATTTCAAAACAGCCGAGACCAGTGACACTTGAATCAGAAACAAAATATCTCATTCTTAACTCAGAAGTTGAAATTTTGCAGTGATTGATGATGTTAAGTAAGTGTAACTCATGACTGCATTTCATGCTGGTTGCAAAGTCGGACGATCGTTGAATTCAAGAACCAAGTTGAATGGAAAGAATAAATGATAGTTGCTGATAAACAACACTTATGCAATATAGTAATATACGAGCGATTCAATGTACATCATCATCATGATTTTGTGTCCATTCAACTCTCAGAACAACGTCAATTCATGCCTGTTTTCAAATATCTGATTAATATATCATCGTATTTGCTGACCTCCATAAACACTTAATGTACGTGTGAATAAACAGTTTCAGTATGAACTTTCAATCGCTTACCAGTCACGCAATCCTTTTACATACAGCTAAATTGGCCGTATACTTGAAGGACAAAATCCAATCAATTGATGGATGGTCATATGCAATAGAATTATATCACATGCAAGTTTCAATGTGAAAGATCCATATTGTCAATTTTTCCTGCATATCATTTCCTGTGCACATTACCTAACACAGCAAGTCAATGCTGATTCGATGAGGCAATGGAGGTACTAACAGTAATTAGTAAGTAAGATTATTAACAGACAAAAAGAAGATTGAACTCATCGATGATTTCTACGGGAAAATCATTATCAAAGTGTAAAACAAAGCCATCCGGTGTAGCTACCAAACATCTGAAGAAAATGGAATTCATCATCCTTTGGTGGAGAATTCAAAATAAATTACTCAAAGTGAGTCTACCTAGTTCAATACGTATCCAGGGTAGCAGATACAATGCAAATATTTGCACTGCAAGTCATACAAATAGAAAGGAAAGAACTTACTCTACCCATGAACTGCAGGTCAATATTTTGTATGCTCTACCAAATACACTGCACCTGCGTTCACTATAGTCCATGCGTAAGAGGCTTCTCTAATTTTTCAGTGAACCGAACAGCAACAAATCCTCTTGAATCCTCGACATAGTCTGCATTAAGCTTCGTGTATGACCGCTCTTAACAGACAATGATGTTACCTGTTAACCAACATTCACACTTTGAACATAAAATCGTGTCAATGAGGTATTCCAATCAGTGGCAGGCAGACTTCGGCATAAGAGTGGAGAAAAACGCGAATATTGTTGATTTCGAAATCCACACGGTGAAAAATGGGGAGCGTTTTCTTGTCATCCGCAATCATTAATCAAATATCTTCTGTGCTTCGAATGTTTTTAAAGAAATGACGCAGTTAATTCCCATTTTCCTACAAAAATGGGTTGGCAATGAAGACTTAAATGGCCTGTATGCACAGCCTGGTCGCGACTAGGCTGTGCATACAAAATTACTAAAAGTAGTGCTTTCCTAGAGGGGACTCAAGTCGCGACTAGGCTGTGCATACGGCCAAGATAATTCGTTTTTGTTGTCTTGCATCAGACAAATTTAAATCGCCTGTGTAGAAGCGACATTAATTGCACAATATAGTGCGCTCCGTATTGCATTTTGAAACTCGATTTTTCTTATTTTTTATATGTGAAATGATAAGCTACAGCATGCGGGGAGTCGAACCTACAACATTTGGCATAGAGATTCACCACACTAACCACTGCACTATCAATCCTAAAAATTTAACTTGTGAAGAACAGGAATCTTTAGGCATCACGTTCAGCAAATGACTTACTTTTCCGAAGCTCATTCAAAAGCATCGTTGTGAAGCTTTCCAGTAGTTTAGAAACCTGATCATTGACAAAACAACCAATGAAAAAATTGCTGTCTCCTTTCGCACAACCAGATGGTCCAGAATGAAATATATTCAAATCAATTTGTGAAGGTATTGTGCAACGTTGTGTGAACGCCGTTAAAGCAGTTAGAAATGCAATATGAACATCTCGCACCTTATGATCAGGAACCTGAAATTGATACGACAGAAATTATTGATGTAAGATTCACAAGTTTATTTTTTGCGACTTTCCACTCACAAAAAACATTTTTAGGAGAGTGATGTGGGGTGGATATTCATGAGCTAAATTCCATTCTTTTTCATTTTGGCAGGCCAACCAATATTCTTGAACAGCTGTGGAGAAATCTCCATCTGGACAGAGGAAGACAGCAAACTCGCGAGGATTGTCGATGTCCAAATCTGGATCGTCGATATGGGAAACCAGCCTGTCAGAGATAAAAGGAGAAATGACAACTTGAAATGTTGAGTAAGTGTGCATGATCGAAGGAAATTTTCATTAGTATTTTTGCCGGTTCCTTGTTTCATGAAGTGAGCTCAACATTTTCATGGATGTGAACGCTCATTAATTACAAGGTCGGAAAGCGATCACTGCAATTTTTAGTGAAACAATCGTTTCTCATTGCTTTCAAGTTGATGCATCTACTACTTTCTTGTTTAACTGACTATATAGCTGTTTGGATAAAACATAACTGCTGATAGCTATTCCTCACAAAATGTTCGCGTCGTTACTCAAACGTTCGTATTTGCTCAATCAGAATTCCAGCTTGTGAATTAAAAGCACTGTGGCTCAAGTACGAGGATTTCCCAAAGTTCTTAATTTAATTGATTTAATCAATCACTGTCAATGTGCAAGAGCACAGCTGTGCTTTTACTTAGTCAAGATAATTCATTAACACCGCTTCGAAAATATGTTAGAATTTTCAGATTCTGAGGAATTGAGCAGCAAAATATGCGACCACTCCATTCTTTGTTCGATTGATCATTTCTATGGCTGAAAAGTTGTCACTGGTTTGATTCTTTTGGTCTATGTGCCACATGTTTACTGGTGGCAGTAAATCTGACTTATAATTTCCATGAGCATGTTTGACTGACAGGTCTTTCAAGCTATTTAGCGTGTCCGACACATAAGTGATTTACATGCGAAACAGAAGGCGGAATGAATGAACTGAATTTTTTGAATTTGAAAATAGCCGATGTTGTTGATGTTAAATATGTTGCATTCTCACATGTTCGTCTGTACACAGACCACGTCGGGGGAAGAAGGGATTTAGTGGTGTCCATTATCTTCAAATAGCAATCTACATGTATGTTCATAATATTATGTAGTGTATAAAAGCAGAAATATAAATAGGTAGGGTAAAGCAGAAACAAAACCTAGATAGCATGAGTGCTCACAGAAATGACAAAAAATTATCTATTATTGTCTATGTTCTTTTCTCTCTTATTTGAGGGTTAGTTTTGGGCTGAAATTGTCTAATCATAAAGGCTTCTCTTAGTCTAATGCTGTTTTGATCTTGTTCATATCTATTATAATTTTGACTTCAATTTCGTTCACATTTCATTTATTTATATGCTTGCATACTGAAGAAGCGTTGAGTCAAGTGAATTTTACGCTTTCATTAAGGGCCGCCTTGTGCTCCCCATGAACCAGTCATGACAGATTGGGCAAGTAAAAATAAATTTCATTTCTCCTCAGACAGATTATGAACAGGACAACCATGCAGTCACATTGCTAGTTCTCTCTCTTCTGTGGATCTAATTTCGGGTTGAAATCAAGAACAATGTAAACAATTCTTATTCATATAATCAGGCCTGTGATTAGCCTATTAGAAAAATTGAGGATTTTTTTTGAAAAATTTGAGGAATATAAACGGAGCCTGATATAATAATTGCAAGAAAAACTCCAAATTTTAACAGGGATTTTGGGCCAAACTTCATGAAAAAAGTCATGAAGAAGGTAACCCCAGAGTTGACAACACTCCACCACACTTTTTGAAGTTATATGTATTACAAAAGGATATTGGCATGGTCATAATCACTTCCCGCGTTGTTGCGAAATTAATTTGTTACTTCAAGTACTAGCTGCTTAGAATGTGTCGAACAGAGGATGTCAGATCAAGCTGCTGATATCGCTGTGCTTCACGCTGTCGTCTCCAATTCAAGGATGCTTGTCAGATTTGTATACTGAATTTTTTTTAATGTAGGAAATATCTCAACTACATGCATCTGGGGCTTTGTGACGATTACTTTTTACGGATTTTAGACAAATTTGGGAGGAGGAGGAGCAACCATAAGCATTAGAAAGAAAGCAAGCTCAAAATCGTTGACGAAATGCTTGTGGTTAAAAAAAAAGTCAGTAATTTAATATGAAGGATACGCAACAATATACACAAATTTATTAATCTTAAGTTAAACGGCACAAGTTTTTGTGGCAAATGTTTATCAGTTAGCGCATTGATAATATCGCTCCGATCTACATTCAAATGAACATGAATTCTCACATACGACACAACAAAAAAACTACTTGCCAGCTAAGTTGTTGGTCTCATCTAAGCAAAGAGTGAAAGATTATCACCTCTATTCGTATGAAGTTCCGCAGAGATATTGACATCCACATCTTGCAGTATACCAGGTTTGAAAATCTGCCAACCCAGTAATATGTGGTTTGATGAATGTCTTAATTAATCCAAGTTCGCATACAACGATAAACAATCTGTGCATTACTTTCACACAAAGCTGTGTTCAGCAAATTATGAAAATGATCTATGAGTGGATAATTCATCCAGGATAAATGTCGGTCGTCAGACCCTGAAAAATGTAGCTGCAAGCAGACTCATGGGATAGCAGAGCCTCATAAGCCTCCAACCTCCGCACGCTAGTGACCAGGAGGCAGATAGACACTAAATTTGGACACCATCCGCTTTACCCCGTCGCATGTGTTCATGTTCAGCGGAAATAAACTGGAAGAGAATGAGTGAAACAAAAGCTTCAGTTGATAAGAGCACTGAAATCCAAATGGGCTGGGATACCTATACGTTATCACATAATGGATAGATAGTCTAAGTTCTTTAAGAAGTACAGGCATGCATTGGGCAGCCATATAGTCGCAGAAACATATAATGAAGGCTGTGAAACCGATTCAGATAATTAATGAAAATAATTGAATAAGTATTTTACTGTTGGAATTCTACGCAAAAATTATGAAGTTTGAAGAAAAAAATTGCTTGTAGTGTTCAATATACAATTTCGGTATGTTGATCGCAGTGTTTCACTCATTAAATACGTGAAAGTGTTGCACTAAGGAGTTCGGCAGACAATAACTTCAGACAACTTCTCTGCATAGCAAAATAAGTTCGGACGAACCTGAACATTTGCAACCCTGTAGCTTCCAGAAATTAAAACGACGTGAAACAAAATCAAATGATAAATCATGATTGATTCATGTTTAGCAGTCAGGGTGTAGGATACATGTTATAGGATTCTATCTTAGCCTCTTGATTGGAAGTTTACAGATAATCACCATTCGCTAAAAAAACAATACATTGTCCGACATTTAGTCTAAAATGTGTCACATTTGAGGAATTTCTCTCAGTTCAGCTATATTTGAGGAATTTTTGAGGATTTGAGGAGTGAAAACAATTTTTGAGGAATCTGAGGAATTTGAGGAGCAATCACAGGCCTGTATAATTAATGTTTCCAAATTTTCTGTAACGTGTAATTTCTATGAGCATTTACACTATCTGTTTCTATTTTTGCTTTAATACACTCACTCTACATAACAAGGTTATTACAGATTGTCATTTGGGAGTATTCCTTGACTAGCAATCATATTAGCAATTACATGTAATTTTGATCAGTTTACTTGGATCTTCCCAAAATCCAAAATCAGATTGTCACTAATATGAAAATTATAGGCACTACAAACTCCCTTCTTTCCCTGACGCGGTATGTGTGTACAGACGAAAATATGGGAATACAACATATCCAACATCAACAGCATCGACTATTTTTGAATAGATTAAACCTAACATCGTGCTGTTCAGGAGAAATTACAAACATTTATTGTTGACTGTAGACAACTGAAATGACTTACCATTGGGCAGCAACTTTCTCGTCAACGAAGCCGGTCGCACTCAAAGCTTTATAGCTGCAATCAGAAAAGAATTTGATTAATAATTGCATCCATTTCTTCTCTATTAGATCCAATCCAATAAATCAAAATTTTAAGATATTCATATAATCCTACTAATTAGACTTTAAACTGAACTTATATGAGAACTGTCAAAATTTAGAAAAGTGTCGCATGAAGAAGTCATAAGTTGCAAGCCATCAACTAAGAGGTGTCATACTCCGCATAAACATGAAGGTCTGAAGCCATGCTGTCTCATAAGTTTGATCAGAAAAGAAATTTCCATTACATAACAAGCTGATTTACATGGGTGAAATGTTGTCATACAATGTTTATCATCTGACAATCACTTTCCCAAATTAAATCTTAGTGATGTACTTTAAGCAGGGTTTTTTAAGGTTTCGTTTACCCGCCCACTCCAAAATTCTACCCGCCAATCTAAAACAAAGCAAAACAAGGCTTGTAGATCTTTCTTTCAATTTCCTTTCCAGCTGTGAAAAGAAAGCGGAAACAAAGTTGCATCTTTTGAATATTCAGCAAATTAGAGGTGGTGGTACAATATATGCCTACATGACGTACATGCACTAAAATGTGCACAGCAACAATTGCTGGATAAGAAGGAGAGGAACAGTGGAAAATTGTCTCTTGAACTTGCAGTAAAAACATGTATGATAAATGCATAATACACTACATGATTTCACAGTGAATATGGCTAACTGCAATTTATGTAAAGACAAATTGCATTCTGCAACGTCAATCCTCATCGACAAGAGCCAATTGATGATCAACGAAACAGTGCCGCATATCAATGAAAAGTGAAGTTAAAGAATGTAAATAACCGTTGATAAACGATGAATGTGTTATTTGCACTGCAAAAGTCTGCAAATTGCTTAGTTAAGTCATGGATGATGAAAAGTTGTGTTACAATTATTACTTAAAAATTGAATATGCCTAGTTTCTCTTTAACGATCGAAATTCATTGTCAACTACGTATAGGGGGCATACATACATGTACTGTACAATTGTACACCTCCATAACTTTCAGTGATGCAAATTCTATAAATGAGGTAAGCTATGTGAGACAAAAAAGCACCACTGCGAATGCATTTCTTCATTCGCAACCAGTAAAATTTATTTTGGCATGGTCCACTACATGACTACATAGTATTTCCGTTTTGATAACTTCCTACTTTCAAATGCCTGTGAGTGAAGGAAAGTTTTTGTGTTTGTTAACTTGACGATGGTTGTGAATCGCATAATCGAACATAAATAGGTTTCGTATAGATTATCCACACTTGAAATAGGGTTGGGTTTAATAATTTTTAAATTCGAATAATGCGAATAATTTGAATTATTCGCCTTATGTGAAAAACAAAAGTGACTAACATGGACAGTGGTCCGAGTTGACATCCGAAATTTTACCCGCCCAAATCGGGCGCGTATATCGCCTTAAAAAACCCTGCTTTAAGTATGGTCAAGACTTTGTCAACTTCACTTTATTAGACACAAGCACTGTCACATGATTGGAATCAACATCACTTCGTTGTCTTCTGTCACTGTCTTGCATTTCAATGCAAGCAATCAAGGTTTAAGTTAACAGTCACTGTTTTGTATGTCACTCATGGAACAACGTACCAGCAAAGTTTCATTATATGCAATGGTTAGACTATCGACTATCGATTTCTTGAACGTATTTGCCCACTGCGTGTTTAGAGCATTCAAATGCCACAGCTGCGAACATCCTGTTGATGGAATGCATATTGTACGATGTTGCCATCGGTTGTCAGTTATGAACAATTTGTTTGGCAAAAATATTCATTGAAATCCCGGGTGAAGGACTTTGAGCTTGTTGATATTTTTGAGAGGCCATCAAAGTGTATTGATTCGCAGAGCGTTTACACACCGAAAACAAATTTCATAATTTAGACGGATTAGTCATTTTATTAATATTCCAGTGGCCAGCACCCTCGAAACTGTCCACAGGACGAACGCGTCGGAATTTTGTTGCATTGCTTGCACCGTAAAATTAAATTACCTGTCAAAAGTGAGGGAGAAGCACTTCTTTGGGGTTCTTTGCGATAGTTCGGTGCCTCGAAGATCAAGGAGCGCATCTTGATATCCTCATCCACACAAAGCGAAGCTTAACATTGTTAAAGGTCCTCCAACTAGTAGAAGCCAAAGAAAGTGGCAGACGTTCCACTAAGTCATTTTAGCATGACACACCATGTCTCATCAACAGTCACATTGGTCGGCAGCCGCTTCACTACTGGAGCCGAATTTCCATACACCCATCGATGATGGTGTCCTGGCATATCGAGATGAGGCCCTGGCAATCATCGACGCCTTAGATCGCCTAAGTCATTTCGTTTTTGGTTGCCAAAATCTCATTATTGCATAAGTTTTTCATGACATAATCACTCACAACTTGCTTATCTGCTCCATTAGTAATGTGAGTCTCGCAATGATTGAGTAAACATTCGAGTCTGGACTTGCAATTTCATTGCCACTTGCCCTGAAAGATGCCCGACGTTCTGTCTGTCAAAATTTGGCAAATACCAATAACAGCATCGAAGAAACATCTGTTCTTCCGAATTCCAATCTTGTTTCATTGTACTCATTTACAGCAGTAATGCAGACCCTTCTGCTCACAGCGCTGGATGGTTGAACTGCTAGAAAGATGGCAATTTACTGCGATTTTGTAAAAGGCCTAAAATTCAACTCTCAAGAATTAGAGGATAGCCTGCTTCCTCCATTATCGAGTAAATTTCATTGAAAAACTACTTTGCTAAAATCATGTGATTCTCAAACAATGCAATAGAATCATTCATTGATACCGTCACACGATCAACTGAATCCCGCCTATGGTATAGCTTATTTTTCCATGACCATCATCAAAACCAATCATATTTCTAGTTGCACCTATTAACTAAATGCAAATTATATAAATGAATACATGTGCTGATTGTGACTCACAAAGGACAGAAAGCAGACTTTCATTAAATTCAGTAAATAATGACAAAATGAAGTAAGGTACTGTTAACATAGTTGGAAAGAAAATCTGATTTCTATGAGACATCGATCAAAAAAGCCAATTTTCCCCTACAAAATCGGAATCCCTGGCTTGGAGCTCAAGTCAAGTAATGACGAGGGACATCGTTCTAGTTCCGGGCGCGGGCTCAGTGCCGATGATTTTCAGAAGGCCGGGCTCAATACCGGGATTACAACCCTACTTTACATACCCCGGTCGCAACTGCGCAGTCATCGCTACAGTAATTAACCTATCGAGGCAGCTGCTGACGGAGCAGCTGGACCAATTGCCGCTGTAAGAAACGTGTTTGTCACATTTGGCATCAGCAATGAGCTCAATCAGACAGGGGACCGGATTCATTCACATCTCACGCCACGAAAAAAGGGTATACACTACTGCGCTTCATACGTCGCATTCCCACATACCAATCGCAATCGGCCGAAATCGGAGCAAAAAAAATCAAGAGATTGATCACAGACAACACATCTCTCCATGGTGATCCTAACATTGATCAATTCTAGTCGGCAAATATTACAATATCGCAATGCACCACATCGTGACACTCGCCTCTCTTCCGCAATGTGCATCTTCGGACAGCCTATACACTATCCCTATTCACACCTTTTTCGCGTTCGACGAGTTGGTCAAATTTCCGAACTTCTGTGCGATGGCACTTATGTCCGACTTGTTCAGGTGTGGGCCTGCTTAAGTTTTGAATCGGACGCTATTACCAATGGCTAGCTGGGGGAGTGTGCGAGTATGTTCCGAGAGACGCTCTGCAGCGTGTATGTGTGGGTTTCGAAAGTTTCTTGCCGTGAGAAGAGGATGTCTCGCCAGGTTGAGTGTAACCGATTAGTAGAGTTGTTTATGTTTCAATTTATCATCATTTTTATCAATTGATTCAATTGAATTTAATGATCATTTTCATCAGTTATAGCAAAAGCTAAGTAATAATCAAGTCGCATCGGTGTTTTGGTTCACGCGCATAGACATTTCAAGGGAAAGCAAGTATGGTAGGACAACTAAAAAATGAAACGGTATCTACCTACGTCGGCTATACCTGTGGAGCCCGAAGTTAGTCAAAATTACAACTTCGCAGTTGTCAAGCAAACTGCAATCTGTTTGATTGGAGTCATGTGAGGCTTCTATAGACCTACCGAGAGCTCAAACGTCTTACATGAAACAAATGGTCACTATTCAGAATGAAGGATGACCACATGACCGTGCTACAAGTGGAAATTCAAATCACCTAAGCACTTTCAGTCAGTACAGCATATCTACTCAATCTAAATATGATGAGCCATGGGCATTGAAAGTTCTCATTAATTTGAGTTTTCACTTGATTTGCATTATGTGGTCGAGCTCATCCTCCAAACTGAATAAAACAAGTGATCAAATGACAGGCTTTACTTGAAGGAGCAAGAAAAGAGGAAAATATCAATCTTTCCAACAAAAGCTATCATAGTTAAAGCGTGAATGAACATTGGAATAATGACTTCTTGGGCTTCTTCGTTATTACCCTTAATCGAAGTTAACAATCCCCGCAACTTTTAAGGCATCAGATTTTGTCACAATGCTAGCACTACCTCCGTAAAATTATTTTTGGTCATGTGATGTGAATTTGTAACACTTTGTCACATCAAAATTGAAAAACGCACACCCTGTCGACTAAATTCTAAAATACAATATCGTCCAACCATGAAAGCAAGGTCCCTTCGTCTCCTGTAATTGTGTGATGTGTAATTTTCGCCATTGGCCAAGAGAATTTGTTTTTGAAAAATAATGATGTGGTTAATAAGTAAATAATCAGCATATACATTTAGAAATGCTTCGACTCTGAAATTGTTCTTTTGATCTGCAAACATCTAGCTAGCCAAGTTGTCTGAATATATAATGTTAAATATGTCTGCGCATTTACATACAGATTAGTATTTTTTTCACAAATATTCGCAGATATTTCTGCGTTAAGTATCAAATGATGATCAATGAAAAGAAAGAAGATAGCATCAAAAAAGAGCAATGGCACCATTTAGAGTTAACTAAGTTACAAATCTGACGCCTTTCTAAAGGTAGAAGAGATTATCTGAGATAGATATTGGCAGAGGTCTTCCTTGTCACTCAGGTTTGGTTTCATATATTCGATACAAATTGCCACCTGGAAAATCCTTGTCACTGAGATCAGGTCTGTCATAGCTAAGGGCACGCATAAGTTGAGATGCATAGAAATTAACTATCGTTGTTATAATAGATGCTCTATTAGTAATGTATGAAGAGATCTGGTGTTTTCATGATTCTGTGTGAGATATGTTCAACCTTGTAAAGAGCCACTGTACTAGGTGACGGTACCACGTATTTTCCGCTGTCCCTAGCTTGCACATAACCCGAACCCTATGACTTCAGCACAGAATGCGGGTAAAACCATTACCCTTTTTGAAAAAGCATTGTTACTGACGGTAAATAGGGTTGTGGCTATTGGCCCTGAGATATTTTTTTTTGCACCAGTAACAACAGATACATTGAGGGATGAGAATGGGTCAACAGGCGCCCCGGGGGAAATTCAATTACCAGCGGCCTAAATAAAAAAGGGAGTAGGCTACATTGAAGGGATTGACTGAGGCACCCACGGAACATTCTCATTCCTGCATATAAAATCCCTTTCACTGAAATAGAGATTAGGTCACTCAGTTTCACAACTTGAAAAGCCGTGTGTGTGCACCTCCCTAGGACCCGGCGCATTTTGCTGAATTTCCGCTATAGGATCGCCTCCATCGTCACTTCAATATTGGTTGGGATTACAGAAAATTATTTCACACTTCTGATTTGCGGAACCCATTCTTGATAATTGAAGCCTTGATATTCGCTCATGCACATTTAGCTATGTGGACATAATTAGCTCAAAGATGGCGACGAACTTGGGTGAAGTTATGTTCTCTTTCGATCATCCGCTTCTCCAAAAGGACACGCACGCTGTCCTTAAACGCTTTGTTCACACTTATCGCGGGGGGCTACACATAAATTTTGAAAATTACCTGGCAACCAAATGGTCGCTTTTGTCTACTCATGATTCGAAGACAACTCATCGCAGTATAGGCTAACACGCTCGCTCCTAATTTTGAGCAAAATGTGATGGCAACAGTCCAGAGCGGCAGCTGTTTTTAAAAAGTTATTCACTGATGTTTTCCTAACACTAAATTTATACGAAGTATCTGATTTAGTTTGCTAATTATTGAAGGAGTCAGAGATGCAAGGAAATTGGTAAGAAATTCTATTTTGCGAAAATTTAGTCGTTGGTGTTTTACAAAAATGCATGACATTCATTGGACCAAGGAAAGGAAGTCGGAATTTGGACATGCCATGATGGTATAAAAGCAAGAACTAGAGACCTTGATTGTATCAGTTGCAGAATCATGCAATCTTCTATTGAAGACATTTGGAAAGCCACGAATTTGAGACAATTAGCATGCTAAAGAAATATATAACACAAGTGGGGTCTCATAAAAGTGGTTGCCTATAAAAACCTGTCTAAATATATAAACCTCTCATAAACCTGTTTGAATTATTTATCTTTCGTAGGCAGTCTTTGCAGACATTTGGATGGTCAATGAGAGGCAAAGATCAACATTTCAAAAAATAAAGTTCTTCATCATAGATGTATGGTTATGAGACTGTTATTGGATACGTAAGATAGGTTTCATGTTTAGATTTAACATGACATACCAACGTGATTTTGGAAAACCACACTTCTGCAGCTTTTGCAGCATCATCTCAGCCTTTTTCTCTTCGTCTTCATTACTGTTCCTTCGTGTTCGGATCTGTAATTGTGGAAGACTCATCGCAAGACCAGCGAAAGAAGAACGGCGCGGTCGAATAACAAATCAACCACAGATCCACCAGCTGTTATGGACGAAGGTGAATGTTAACAATAGCCTCCTAACCGCAAGAGTACATAATAACTTATATTTGCCAGTGCGCTAAAACAACTAAAGTACATTTTGCATGGCAAACTACAAATTGAACTAATCTTGCAGAGCATCCTGTAATAAAGAAGAAATGAGGCAAATAAATCAACTTTATGACAGTTTTTCTGTCTTTTTATCACACTACAGCAACAGCTGCTTGATCCTTGCGTTCCTTGAAGAGCATAGCAAGATAACTGCAAACAAAAACACCGCAGCACTCACAGACCGAACACCAAGCAGTAAGTTGTTGATGTTCGGTTGTCTATAGGTTAGCATCGATGATGCCCAAACACAAATTCACTGACGCCTGAAATAGCTATCAATATGAAATCTTGTCCCATGTTGGAAGATCAAAAAAATGTCTACCAAATCCTATGCATTACTGTGTGGTTGTTGAAACAATAGGTTTGATCAGGGTACCCTCCAGAAAAGTGTTGTAGTAGTGGTGGGAATTCTCAATGCATGTGAATTGTTTTTTTTCTGTAGAATAATACATTGCATTGATGAGCGAAAAACAATAATTTATGAACCTAGTTCAATTATAAGAGATCGAGGCCAATGAGGCATACATCGGCTATAAAATTCTCTTTTGGCATAAACAACTGAGCAGAATGCAGTGCACAAACTTCCATGCAATTATTTTGCTTGAATGAACTTATTACTGAACTTGTTCTGCCTACTATTTGCTGTAGTTTGGCTTACAAATGATATCTTGCATTATTCAAATTATTCAATCACAAATATTTTACTCAACATAACATAATCCTAGGTATTTCCAGTGTCCTTGCTATCATAGATGCCTTGCTTTTCTCAATGTGGTTTTTTTTGTCATCTCAAAGTTGGTCTTCCAAACGTCAACCATTTACTATTGAGAAAGGCTTGCTGTGGGTGACAGTATTTCGAGTATTGAACATTTTTTTTTTTTTTTTTTTTTTGTTTGACCAGGGGAATTCTAAGAGGGAAAATCTACTTTTCATCATGAATTGAGTAATGCATATTGCAGGGACATATAAATGCTAACATAACGAAGATTTCTATGGTGTCATCAGCAGGCATTTTACATGTGTTTGAAAAGAATTTTCGTTGGCATTTGAGTAAATTGTGCTATTAGAGACGCCAACCATGATGAGGGTAAGTTTAGAGAACACAGATAAAAATAACAAATTAGCAATATCAAAGGAATATTTTTATTGATGATGGAGTTAGTTAATAGTAACTAGGGGAGAAAATAGAGGGGGGAAATTTAAATTCCCGAACATCTTTTTGGCTTTCGTTTTTGTTTTTTTTTTTTTTCTGCATCCTGTAAGTAAATAAAGCGCTACATGAACTTCCTTTCTTTTTATTGATAAGCAGTGCCTTTTTCTTTGCCGTACAATAGATATAAGGAAGCTAATGTAGCTAGGTAAACATCTTTGATTACCTTTTGTTTCCAAAATATTGTGAGGTGCGGCCAGTAATACTCCAAGTATTTTTAGATTTTTTATTAAGTTAATTGAAATTCTGTTTGTACACCAGATACCTCAATTGCTTTTGCTCTGGAATCCAGCCATGTTGTTGAAGGAAATTTGTCGGATTGATGAATGAACTTGATTTTCGGTTGGACAGTTTGTGATTTGGTTGCGTGTGAAGCTGTGGTTGTCCCCCCCCAGATTGAACAATCTATTCTTTGTAAAGAAGATGTGAGAATATCGGCTAATAGGCACTAATTGCTTTCCAGTTGTCGATGAGTTATTGGGTGGCTATTGTCTTGACAGTAAGACAGCCTCAACCAAGCTATAGTTATCTATTTTAAATTGATTTTCTAAACAATACATGCTGTCACTACTTTACAAATGTTCTTGAACTCGTTTGATTCTCAAATTTGCTTTTGATTCGTGCTTTACATACCTACTTTTTATTATTAAACTGTCAATAGTTAATACTAGGGTAATATTTGAAATATATATCACTACTTTCTCCCATTTGTATTTGCATGGATTTCTTCTCAGATAAATTAATCAGTTTTGTGGGAGTATAAATAACACAATCCTCGGAAAAAAATACGGTTTGGGTGTGCTGTTTATTTCAGTACGGTTTCAATCGATAAATAGACTTATGATGTATCAATACTGTGATGGTAGGCGCGGTGAGAATTGTTTATTTTTTTGGTGTCGTGATGCGGGTGGCGGGGTGTTGGGTGGGGAGGGCCTTAGGCTGAATATAGGAGGATGAATAGGAAAATTGATGATTAAAGGGGGAATAGGGATAGAAAAAAAAATGGAGAAGAATAGACAAATATTGTAAATATAATAATAAATGAAGTGAGGATGATGTGTGATATTATCAAAATAAAGATGGAGGGAAAATGAAAGAAAAAGATGGGGATGAAATGACAATAAGAGCCAAGATTAAGAAGATGACAAGAATGAAGGAAGGAAGAGAAAGATATCAAGACCAAAAATAAGGAATATAGATGAATGGCGAACAAGATTGATGGCGAATACCGCAATAATATAATGGAAAATGAGTGGAGAATACGGGAGTATGGTTCTTCACACACCCTAACAGTTAACACGTACTCCATCATTCCAAATTCCCCCTCACATCCCCACACTCACTCCTAACCCCTCCATCACGTTCTCTCACTTCTTCCCTCTCTCCACCACCTCAATCACTTCTCGCCTCCCATAATCACCGCCATTTCTCTCCATATTTCATGCATGCCATCCTCTCATCAATCATCCCATTCACCCGCATTTTTTTCAATTGGGTCATCCTTTTATTCTCTTTCTTCATCTTCATCTCATTAGTCTCGGTGATTCTGTCGGTCTTTCAGTTCTCGCCTCTGCCGTGCTGCCTTTGTTGTCTGATTGTGTAATCATGGCCTGATTTGTGTCAGCCTCGTTTGTTGGGAGTTCGCCTTCGCCAGCTATTGGGTGTTGTCGCTATTCCATGCGTGTGTATGTCCATCTTTCCCTGTATTCTCGGCTCATGCTGACCGCATAATAAAATGTCTTTGTTAGTTGACTGAAGTGAAATAAAACGAATATAGAAGACTTGATCAACACGTTGTTCTGTTGTCTGTCACAAGCTATCACGTATGGTATCAATGAGATTGATTGACGTAGTCTCGAAATACTCAGGCGGAAGAGAAGAAGATATTGAGCAATGGCTTGATAGATTTGACGTGACGATTGAAATTACGTCGGTCGAGACTGACAAGGCAAGGCGTGAAGCAACCGCTGCCAAGTTAATGCCCCTCTTTCTAACTGGTTCCGCCCCCGACTAGAATCTTTACATGTTTTGCTGGATTAATCCGGCGCGCCTGCGCGCTTTGGCCTTTGATGAAGTACATTTTAGGATACTAACGGAGTAGTAACAAACAGTATACTGTAGAGAGTACTCAATAATGATGATCAAAAAATATAAATACTACTGTTAAGTAACAAACACGGTTAAGTATGAGATGTGATATAAATATCGATCCATTTTAACGATAGTTTCGGAAATAAATGATAAATTTCCTTTTTTGAAATTTCCTTTTGGTGCCGGCGCGCTTTAATCCGGAAGGATCTGTAAATAGATTTTGCTCCCGGCGCGCCGGCGCGCCTTAGTCTGGAATAATCTATAAATAGAATTTGGTGCCGGCGCGCTTGATGTAACGATTCCAGTCAGGGTTCCGCCTACTCAACTTGGAAAGGCTTATCGGATACTCGGCGAGTAAACTTGACAGATATTAAATCTGCCCTTCGAAGAGTCTACGGCAAATCCAAAGCGGCTGCTTGGCAGGAGCTGAAGTCCCTCAAACTATTGCCAGGGGATCCTGTGGACGTCCTTGCTGACGAGGCCAGCAGACTTGTTCGAATAATTGTCAACGACAATGACCCACCTGAGCAGATTATATCCTTAGCGGTGCTTGATGCTCTCCCGTTGAACATCGCTGATCAAGCACGGATGCAACATGGCGAAACCATGAATCTTCACTCAATTATCAACTGTGCAAAAGCTCTGCTGTCATCCACTGACCAACGATTGGCAACATGGCTGCTGTGAATCTGCGCGAGCGGATACCGCATGGCGAGACATCTACCAACACCAACTTCAGGAGCAAGGAGATGCGTTGCTTTGGATGTGGACGGCTTGGCCATCTTTGACGTGACTGTCCCACCAAGTGTTTCAAATGTGGTGAGACCGGACACATTCAGCGGAACTGCAGAACTTCCGGTACGATGAATTCGGGAAATGGATCAGCGGGGGTGGTAGCGCCGGCTCGTGCTGCCCTCGCGGAGGAGCCTTAATCCGGTAAGTTTTCGTGGATGGACAATCGAGAAGGGCCCTCATCGACACTGATCAGTGTGAATGAAGCTGCTAACTTAAAATCGATTCCTACGAATGATGGTGCTGAGTTAGGTCCTGTTAAGGCTTACATTGTAGATTCTTTGCCTCTGAACGTTGATATTGTCGTGGGTTTAGATATTATTTTTAAGTGTGGGCTGACGATTTCCTCGTACAATAGTGAAGCCAGAGTGACCTTTGGGGAACAACATGCGAGCTTGTGCAGTTTGACTATGATTGATCGGCTTGAAATTATTAAGGACAAAGATTTTACTGCAGATTTCAAGAACGGTAAATGGGTGGTTTCCTGGGCTTGGAAGCAAGGCTCTGTGGATAAGAATGAAGGAAAATGTATGACGTTCTCGAATCCCGAGGATAGATAGGAATTCAATCGCGAATCAAGTTGGGTAGATGAAGGTATTTTAGTGAAGTACGTACCTGAACAGCATGGGGAAATTTTCCGTTTTTTACCTTTATTTGGTGTAAAGCAACTGAAAGGGGATACTAAGAAGGTAGGGCCAGTCTTTGACTATCGTGACCTGAACGAAAAGATTGAGTCCCACCCAGGTGGTGCCACGCCATTGTGTTCCGATAGCATGCGTAGCTGGAGGCAGTTTGGCAAGAAATGCGCTGTAGTAGATCTCCGTAAAGCCTATTTGCAAATTCATGTTGATAGGACACTGTGGACACATCAAGCTATTCGTTGGAATGGTGGGATCTACCTCTTAACTCGTTTGGGCTTTGGACTCTCTTCAGCACCTAAGATAATGACTTCGATAGTAAATTCAGTGTTATTGGAGAACTCTGAAATTCGTGGAGCGGTTATGAGCTATATTGATGATCTATGTATTGATTACAGCAAAGTCTCTGTCGATTCAGTTAGAGACCACCTTAGTAAGTGGAGACTGATTTCAAAACCGCCAGAATATATTGGTTTTGAAGAAGGCGGAGTCCGTGTTTTGGGAGTCAAAGTGGATGGCAACTACCAGTGGCGGCGTGATGGAATCTTGCCCCAAGTAGGAAATACCGATGACTCGTCGTGAAGTTCATGGCGTTGTAGGTGGGTGGCTGGGACATCTCCCGGTCCGTAACTGGCTGAGAGTGTCATGTACTTACCTACAGAGGTTGACTGCTATGGCTGACGTGGGATGGGATGAATATGTCGATGAAGAAATCATGGATAGATTGAGGCAAGTGGCTAAGAGACTTGAGGACGATGGTGACCCGGCTCGTGGAACATGGAATGTCAGCAATTCTTCTCCTGTCACAGTCTGGGCAGACGCTAGCAGCATTGCTACCGGAGTTGTCATTGAAATCGATAATGGAGTGGTGGAGGATGCGGCCTGGTTGAGACCCAAGAATGATAGTGCTCATATAAACCGTGCTGAGTTGGACGCAGTGATCCGTGGAGTAAACTTCGCTCTACGATGGGGTAAGCGTAAAATGACCATGTGCGATTCGGCAACGGTGTGCGGGTGGTTAAACGCAGTCTTTGAACGTACCCATAACATCAAAACTCACGCACTGGGAGAGGTCCTAATTCGACGTCGACTAGATACACTGAAGGAGATAATCGACCTTACGGAGCTGGATGTTTCAATTCAGTATGTCCGTTCGGTGGATAACAAAGCAGATGCGCTTACCAGAGTCCCACAGTCCTGGATTGGATGCAAAGCTGACATGTCACCGATCAGCCTAGTAGCAATAGACCTATCTGAAGATGAAATAGTGACGCTGGACCATGTAAGGCAAATTCACAACAAGTGCCATTTTGGAGTCGATCGAACGCTAGAATTATGCCGCCAACGTTATGGCGAAAGGGTTTCCAAACGTATGGTCCGGAAAGTTGTAACTCGCTGTCTGCAATGTACCCGGATCGATCCGGCTGTGAATGTTCAATGGGAGCAGGGTAAAATTGAGGCAGACGCCGTGTGGCAGCGTTGGTGTTCTGATGTTACCAACTTCGACGGTATTCCATACCTGACCATTATCTATGTCGCCTCAGGTTTCACCATATGGAGAGCTTTACGTACGGAATCTGGTAAAGAAATCATGGATAAAATCAGACAGGTACTGTGTGAATTTGGGCTACCAAGATTTTTTCTATCAGACAATGGAACCTCTTTTCGATGTCGTGAGATCGCAACTCTCCTTTATGATTGGAAAGTGCATCATGAGTTTGCTAGTGCTTACAGACCACAAGGAAATGGCATAGTTGAGCGTGTACACAGAACAGTTAAGCGGACCGCCAGGAGATCATGTCGTTCAATCGATGAGGCCGTGTTTTGGGTCAACAACACGCGTGGTTGCCGACAGTTAAGCCCTTACGAAATGGTATTCTATGCTACTTCAAGGAAGCCTGGGGTAACCGAAGATCGAAAAGAAATTGATCGCATAGATAATGAAAACATAACAGATCAAGTAAGAACCGGCAGCCACAGAGAAATTGAAAGAAATCCATTCTCGCTGGGGGATCTCGTGTACTTGAAGCCTCACAGCCGGCGCTGCGATGTTGAATGGAGCGGGCCTCATCGTATCACATCCACTCGTACTGCTGTCTCTGTTGTGTTGAATGATGACGGTGTCACCCGCCATATCTCTCATCTTCGCCTTGACCCCCGTTCCCGACCTGACAACTCTCTGGACCAACCCCACAGGTGCACTATTTACGAGAATACAGATGAGTCGCAAGACAATGTAGCGGATTCTTTTCAGCCAAGGCCCATGAGAGATCGTAGACGGCCGTACTGGTGGGATGATTACGTAGCTGAATTGCTTTCGCGGTCAGTTAGGTCTGTAGACCTAGGGGAGGTGTGATGGTAGGCGGTGATGTTAATTTTTTAGGTGTCGTATGCTGTATTCTTTTATTAGTTGGGTCATCCTTTTATTCTCTTTCTTCATCTTCATCTCATTAGTCTCGGTGATTCTGTCGGTCTTTCAGTTCTCGCCTCTGCCGTGCTGCCTTTGTTGTCTGATTGTGTAATCATGGCCTGATTTGTGTCAGCCTCGTTTGTTGGGAGTTCGCCTTCGCCAGCTATTGGGTGTTGTCGCTATTCCGTGCGTGTGTATGTCCATCTTTCCCTGTATTCTCGGCTCATGCTGACCGCATAATAAAATGTCTTTGTTAGTTGACTGAAGTAACACAGAATGAATATAGAAGACTTGATCAACACGTTGTTCTGTTGTCTGTCACACATACTTCTCATTTTTTTAATTGTAATGCATGCGAACATTCAAATATAATCATCAGTGTTTGTTGGATCATCCAAAAATTTAATTATTTCTGAAAAGAATATGAATTTCATGTAGGCCTAGTTGATTATTTGGATATGTTTTCTTGCATCAATTATGTGCCAGAAAACAATTCATCAATCAGAGTTGTTGTAGAAAAAGTGCTTAAGTAGGCCTACAAGCAGATCTGCAGCTCAATGAATACAGAGGAAAGTCGAACCAAACTTCAAACAGCACTGAACCACAACCTAGGCAATAGCGCAATACTGGTATCACCTAGATGCCAGTCCTTCACAATACGCGGTCTAGAGAACAATCCAACAGCCCTTAAATGGGGGCTAATGTGCGCATCCTTTGGGATCATTGACATTAGCTCGTGGTGTGGGAGTTATTTGAGTGAATATCTTTAGCCACTATGACTATACTTGAATTCAGAAGAGGATATCGGCCTAGTTGACTTTCGTAAAATCCTTGAATTGGGTCAACTTTGACAGCCTGCTGTGATCGTTGTAGGGCACAGAGGAGGACGGGGACTAAATTGCGCTTCCTTTATGATCATTAGCATTAGTTTGTGGTGTTGGTTGCATTATTGGGTTATTATGTTGTCAAGTAAGTCGTAGACACATGGTTTAGACATGACATTTTTGCTCTTAATATCATTCTTCAGCTAAGTTTTTCGTTGTGCAACCCACGAATTCTCACGTCAGAGCTCAGATAAGATTAAGTGTCATAAACAGAAGCACGGCTGAATAGCTGGTCAGGGCGACCACTGTCGATGTTTTATGCTAGTGTAGTATTACCTCTTCCCAGAAAAAACACGAAAGAATGGATTTATTAGAAACTGATTGGTCTGTAAGCTTTGATTTGTCGGCTGGTGGATGTATGTTCAAATAACATAGAATAACAGTGGCGGTTGCCTTGTCACAAGATGGACCAAATTAGAGTTTTCATCATGAACCATCGAATATATATACTTCACAGTGCGAAGTATTTTTCAGGATATGATATCAAAAGAACGACAGGATATACATGTCTGGGATAATCAATGATTCGATAGGATGGAATTTTCTTTCAGGATCGACCGACACGTCAGGTGCATGCACAATCCTATGCTTCGAAATGTAAACTAGATGTTGAAACTCTAGCGATCTTTGCGAAGACACAACCCCCATTCAGCTGTCATGCGATGATAAGATTATTGAAGTGTCAACGGCTGTACATCCTGGAACGTAGCCTTCACGAAATTGCAGTGCATCTTTTTTAATCTCGTAAGATAGTATTGCTTCTTGCCTTCTCCTCAAACTCTTTTGTGGAAATGCTTCATCCGACGATGACAAAGTGGCTTGCAGTCTAAAACCAGTCGACAAGCCAACGCATTCTTCGGCCGTTGCGAGAAATTGAATGAGTGGATTAAAAGGTAGATTTTCTGGTCACGCCTTAAGAAATTATTGGAAGCATTAAAGAACAGCAAAAGACTAAGGTTTTAGTTGATTTTTTGACATGTTTCAACCTTAACCTGCTGAGAGGCTTAAAAAATAGTTGACATGGTTTTAGACTCAAGCTTTATGAATCTATTACTTCAAATTATCGATTGAACAAAAGATTAGACACAGTCTGTAGATATTTCAGGAGCTTATAAACCAGTCAATGCCAGAATGTTGTTTAGGCAACTCCTACACATGACGAAGTCGGTGCATATGACAAGACTGCTTGAAAAATGCTCAGCAACAGACGATTTCATGTGATTCTGAGACAAAGAAAGATCAGATAGATGACGCTGAAGAAGGGCTACAACCCCATATGGACAGAAGATTGGAGGCGGCGAGGAGACCATTGTTGAGGAAAGAAGAAACACCAACTGCACGCAGCGATTCGTGCACCACCAAGGCTTAAGTCACGACGCAGCTTGCTTAGAAGCACACCAAGTGCTCAGTTACTATAGGCCAAACTGCCGCGCGCAGAGAACTCCCGTACTACGTGTGGAAGACGCGAAGCGCAATAGGAGGCGAAGAAGACAAGTGCAGCTTTGGAGAGCGAGACGATGGAGCATCTGATGCAATGTCGATTGCTTCCAGCATTCAACTCTCGTTCATCTCCAAAATATGCTAACGCCGTTCAGTTCAAGTTCACGAAAATTGTAGCTAGTTCATGAACTAGTTCAATTGAACGGCGTTCAGTCTCACTCTGATCTACACCAGTGCACGGACGTGGCAATTCAATATTGGCAAGGCCGCGTGTGATGTGGGCACGCTAAGTAAGTAATTCAAATATGCATAATCATTGCATTTTGGCGCTTTGACAGACGTCTATATGCTCGTCATTACCATGGAGATTTTTATCTAAAGTTGGGTGCACGCTATGGGGGAGAGCGGGGTGCTATGGGCCACCTGAGTTCACGGGTCATAGAAACTACTAATTCCGTTCTAGGATCAACGTTTTTGGCCTTGTCAGTAGCTATGTACAAAGACGCAAGGTTCCACGTGATATTTTCCCTGATACCCGCTTCACCTTGTTTTACATGAAATCTCTTAAGTAAAGTTGCCATTTTCAAAAGTTCGGGGATGCTATGGCCCACCACCTAGCATTTGTAAAAATTGCGACATTGATTCAATTATGTTCCACAACAGTCAGATGCTACTACACATTAGTGATGAATGTATTTGATAAACCGGTTTAGATTGGCACTTAACCGTCACAACTTGAATTTTGAGAGATAATTAGCTATGCTAAAACATAACCAAAGCTATGATTGAAAAAAATCAACGCGCACCTGAAAATAAACAGTGATAGATTTATCAATTCCAATCAAAGTAAGGTAAGTAGCAAAGTGACAGAGCTTAAAGCCAGGTCTTAGTCGTTTTAACTGGTTATCTTCTCGAATTTTCTCAACACTAGTTTATAACTTCGCTGAATATGCTAGAAAAACATTGACAAAATGATGAATCAATATGAATCAATGAATCAATGATTGACAATATTGCAGCTTGGGATAGCAATTAAAATAATTACGTACCTGCTCTAGCATCTTTTCGGCGCGTTTTTTCGAAGATGCCTAGCCATGCTATACCCCCATTGTCAAAATCTAAATAGGTGTTCAAGCATGCCTGACTTAATCAGAAGAAAAATGCATGCACAAAAAGAGTGCTCAATTTTTTTCAAAAGCCTTACTTGGGGTGAAAAATTAAGGAAAATGAATTGTACAGTCAGAAACACCATATGTTCTTATTTTCTATGTTTTCGTTCATATATACTCTTACTTAAGTAAGTAATCCTCGGTTATTGTAGGTTGGGCCCCAGGATAAAGGGTGCGACATTTGGGCTAAGTCGATTTTCGCTCGCATGAGTGGGCCTCCTCCACACCTTCATATCTTGCGCAAGTCGAGGTCGAGGGTTGAGATGTAGGAGCTCCATATCCTCCCTGACATCGTCCGTCCACTTTTTCTCTTGACCACCTTTGAAAATTGATTTTCAGTAAGGAAGTGGCCCATAACACCCTGCTCTCCTGCATCGGGCTGAGCATTTAGGATCTCAAGACATTCGGCATTCTGCCGAACAGTAGGTTTTCGACCGAGATTAAAGTTACGTGAATAATAATCAACGTTGCTTTATCGGTCAAAATTGCATGTAGTTATGTTATTTCATGAAATTTCAATTGTGTCAGCGCATGCATGGGAAATATAAATGCAATTCAAGAGAAAATGAATTTGGTGAAGTCAAACAGTATTTTCGATGAACCTACATGAGACGAAAATCAAACAGATCAATGAAATCTATGATAACAAAATGGGATGGAGTAGGTTTCTTCAGGTTATGATGGGGGACAGATAATTGTTCTCATCTCGTCGGTAATGGTCTCAAGCGCGTGCGGTCATAATTTTGACTGAATGACGAGAACAAGCGCTTCGGAAAACCGCTTCATGGTGGCGAGCTTTCGCTGACGTACTGTCAGCATTTTATCAGAATTAAGTAGAAGTCAGTGTCAATGTTAGAGAAACACACAAAGTTTCGGAGGGCACATCGGACTTATACATTTTAATTAGTAAAAGCAGAGTCGCGAAATCGATCACAGGTCAATTTCTCAATCTTCATTGGCCTGTCCAGTGATCAAATTTGGGTAGAAATATGGAGAAGAGCGTGAATTACATTGAAGTCGAGCCCTGATAGGACCGTGCGATGGAGATGTGCGTGGCTTGAGAAGCCAACAGACATTAGTTTGTTTTAAGCCGAGTCAAGCCGAGGACGCAGTCTTAGCTGACTTTGTCAATCAGAATGTTATCTGTTAACACGTTTGAAGAAGATCAACCTAAATCTATCGGTCTCTAAAGTTGCAGCACTATTTTTTTATTCCAGTGTGTTGTTATAGCATTACTAGTATATCCGAGAACTAAAAATGCATGCCTCATCGTTTTTGGCGAGTTTCGTTTACAAACAAGACATTAATTTGTCATTTCCAAATCATCCGTCAAGTTAACTGCATTGCATTTTTTCTTCCTCCACATGACTTTATCTCAAACACTCCCTCGTAGGTTTTCTTTGTCCTCGATAGATGCTCATAAATTTCAAGTGCAATTCTCTTTGCATTTCTGTCAGTTGCAGACCAGTCAGTATGTTTCAAAGAGTCAAATGGCCTCCATTTATATTCATCATTCTGATTTGGAAATGAAAGGAATACATTAGCGATAGATTAGCAATTAGATGGTAAGCGTAGCGTTAATCCAAAGAGGGGTTGGAATCCTGTTCTCTGATTATATTGTCTCGCATCTTAATATCAAGTTGGTCATCATTTTATTGGTGGTGGGAAAATTCAGTTGGTTAAGGACCGCGCTTCGGTACGGAAGTGCAGAAGGTTTAGAGTTCGAGTCTGTTCGTCCGTGAAGATGCCAACGCTATCACTAGAGGCAAGTAACTCTAACCTGATGACAATTGCAAGTATGGAAGCTGCCTCACCCTTAGCTTACTAAAATAGGTTTGCGCCTTGGGTTGGGGTCAGGGGCAAGTAAAAATATCTAGTCGTGAGTGAAGAATGCTGAGGTTTTGAAGGATTGAAAGAAGCAAGTCATTTGGAGCCCATTCGGCAACGCTGCGTAGGTCTTAGATTGCCGAATAACCGTAGTGCGTGTGGAAACTGAACATCGAAACTGGTATATCTAAACATGTTTGGAATATGTTTCCCACAATTAGTAGACCAGGTAACAAGCACGAATTTCAGTGCCGTGTAGTATGTTGGATTCGGCCACCTTTTCGATTCAACACGGTGTTCTATCCATAGACCATATAGACTTGTATTCCAGACCATATATACAATATTCCTAGGGTAGTTGGAGTTGGTGTGTTGCTGAAGCAGTGCAGTGGGACGTTCAAATTCTTACCCACGGATCGATGGTGAATTAGACCACCTGTTCCTTTTTAAATATATTTAATGGAATGCTTTATTATATCATAATATGTGCCATAGTTCTATATGTAAAAGAAGTAATTTCGTAGCAAAAATTAGTATGACTATCTGAGGAAGAATCTTCGACCGATTTATCATCAGTCTATTAAATTCTGAAAACATGATTTAGCAAATGACGGTTGGTGTAGAATGCAGAGGCCCCAGACAACAAATGCGAAGATCAGTATATTGATGCGATGCAAATACAGTCACAAACACGACGCAGCAAATCGGTTCACTGCGGGTCTACAGGGGGGAGAGCGGGGTGTTATGGGTCACAGAGAGTTCAGGGCCACCCACCTTGTAAGCCATACTTTCCAACCTGAAAATTAATTTTCGAGCATTTTTGAATGAAAATAGTGTAAATAGGAACATGGTGTTTCTGACTACACAATTAATTTTTCCAATGTTTTACCCGAAATAAGGTTTTTACGAAAATTTGAGCGCTCTTTTTGTAAATGTGTTTTTTCTCCTGAGCAAGTGATATTTGAGCACCAATTGAGATTTAGGCTGTGGGAATGTACATGGTTAACCATCTTCGAGAAAACAAAAACGGTTGGCTGAAATATACTACACATTTTCTAGTAACATTTCTAGTTGATTCTGTAAGTATACTTATGGTAGGGAGTTATGGGCCCCCGAATGTGAGGTGTTATGGGCCACCCCACAATTCACCTCAATGCCTTAAAGTCGCCAAAAAATTGTTTTCTTTCTTTCAACTCAAGTGCAAACACAGCCAACAGGAAACTACGTTGCAGTACGTTGTTGTGAAAGGTTGCCGAAAGTTAAAGCGATTTAAGCGGCAAGATGCCTAGCAATTCGAGACATCGGGTGAAAAAGACTGATAGGAGTAATAAGTCCAATTCGTATTTTCAGAGGGCTGCGCCTAAGACATCTTATCTCACGCAATTACTTGGGTTGCTATCTCCACATAATTACTTGGATTGCTATCTCAAGCTGCAATGTCGTCAATCAATAAGTTGTTTCATGCCAGTGTTTTTTATTGTATATTTACATCTAGTAGGGCTGCAAACTAATGTTTAGAAATTGGGGTAGATAACCAGCTAGAACGATTGTGATTGGGTTTCAAGCAGTTTACTGACTTCGTTTGGAATTGATCAATCTATCAGTGTTCATTTATAGCTCTTACGCTGATTATTCTCAGTCATGGCTTTGATTATCAATCATGCCTTCACATAACAAGAAGCAGGGTTTTTTAAGGAAGATTCTAGGGACCTTGTAGGGACCCGAAAATATTTCATACTAAATGCTATAATTAGATATCCTTTCTACATGACATTGGTGGCAAAATGTTAAGTTTTCACATCCTGGAGGGTTGTGATCCATGTAAAAGTAAAGTTAAGTACATCTATGGTTTAGCACATGTAATATTATATGCTAGTTACATGTAGTGTTAATTACATGTAGTGCCTAATCGGAATAAAATCGTATTTTTGTTTGCTTTGACCATAAAACGCGATTTTTTAAGTTTATTCGCCGCTGCCAAAAATTTGGCAACTGCCCGAATGTTTTTGCCCGAGTCCTTGGGGGGGACGGGGGATGCAGCCCCACATCCCCCCCGGCCCGTACGCCAATGATATCCAGAGAGGCTATATCCGACTAGTGGGGGCTCCGCCCACTGGGTCTGCTTTCTCTGCTATCACTCCAATAAACATAACTTCTCTCACATTACCCACTCGCCAATCTCGCTTGTCAGATAGAAGAATAGAAGTGGATTATAGCAGATCAGAGCATAATTATTTATTCTCTGATTCTAGGGACCCGATTTTCCAAACTAGGGACCCGAATCGGGTCCCTAAAACGCCTTAAAAAACCCTGCAAGAAGGCTTTATTATTCGTCACAATTTAAGTTATGCCGGTTAACAACCTATCTAAGCCGGCTGATCGGTAAATCAAATAGTCAATCGCTTTCATGTGCAGGGAGCATCTTCAATTTGACTGTTGTGTAACATTAAATGAATGTTGCATCTCTGAAAATATTGAAAATTTCCTCTACAACAAAGTGAAGCGGATATTATGGGAAAATAACATACGGAACCTTGCGTCTGTGTCCATAGCTAGTGATAAGTCCAAAAAAGTTGTTCATATAGCGGAATTAGTGGTCTCTATAACCCCTTAAACTCAGGTGGACCATAATGTCGCGCTCTCCTATTTTAATTAGGGTAATTGAATAAAACCTGTATCATTGAATTATCAGTTGCAGGAACCAGGGTAAACCAGATTGACGATTTTGATGTGCAAGCATTTCAGGGAAATGTTTTAAGAAACATTTCAATGAATGGCTCTTACAACTGATAATTTAATTAGGGTAGTGACTTACAAAGCGGATTGATCGCATGTCAATAATTTCAAACTGTATTTAATATCCATGAAACCTGAAGATTTGGCCGGAGCATGTGATTTTGATTATTTCTGAATGATTTTCTGATCCATGCGTTCTTACGCAAAATTAAGTACAAAAAGCTAAGATCCTCTACCCGTATATTGTCAGGCGAATGAAATCAACTAGATGCAGATTCAGAGATCCTGCCCTAATCAAAATTTAGATAATAAATTCTTTAGATTGCGGAAGAGCTGGTGCATTGTCAGAAGTGACAAAGAGGCTATATTAGGTAATCTGGCATGGACCAACCCTTGCACCAGTTGATGAGTCTCGTCGTGTGATCGTCAATGACATTCCCTGTTTTCTTGTTTCTTCGTAAAATTTTCCATTTGAAGTTGTTTCTGATGTCCGCATTTTGTTCCATATGTTTCTTTACGTGGGATTCTTGTTTTTCGAGTGTTCATGAATCTTTTGTCTGATCACTCTCTATGTTTCTCCAATATAAATTTGATGATAAACTTCGCATTCAATTTCATAAATAGCGTTCCTTTTGTACTATTTCTGTCCAATTTCGGCTGCTCGACATCCAATACATGTATCAGGACAAGGTCTTCTTTGCTTCATTGGACGGAAGATAGCCTGTTGCTCATCCAATGGCTGTCGCGCAGCAAATTTGAAGCGCAAATATTATGATAGCACATGTCTGTAACGTTCTTGAATCATTTTTCGTCTTTGAACCTAATTAACCAACGGATCTTTCAGGCACACTGAATTATCCATTGCTGATTGTTTCTTTCGATTTTTTTATGTTTCATGAAATGTTTTAATTGAAAGATCGAGGGTATCCATTCTTCAGAACTCGTAATTAGTTAATTTCCTTCCATTGACTAAACTGAACGCAAAAATTTAGGAGTTATTAAGTCTTTTTTGCTTTTAATTTTGCGGAAGATGTCTTAGTCTAAATCATTTTTTCAAAGGTAGCCAAAATATTTAGTAGCAATTTTATATAATATTATAATATAATATTATATAATATTATTATAAAATATTATCATCTACCAGAATGAAAAGAGTATATTTAGCGATGTCCTTTCACGCATGATGAAGTAAATATCCTTAGCATGAAAAATCTACCTGCATTAGAATTTAAAAAATGCGATGACCTAATTCACCCCTCATTGCGACTATCATTGAATAACAACTGATTTTATTTGGTGTGGATAAGATGATTGGGAACTTATGAAGGTGGACATCTGGGAGGATTTTAGAGGCTAACTCTTTCTGATATTTTGTCCAAAACGTTAGATCAAGCAGTAATTCGACCATGTCACAGATTATAGCTCATTACGGCACAGCGTAAGAGCAATAGTTCACACAATCAAATTTGTTGATATGCAATCTATTTTCGATTTTGTATTGATTCTGTATTTTGATCAAGAATCGTCACAATCTATGTGTGCATTTAAAAGAAAATCCTCACGCGTTTGTGAAGTATTTGCGCTAGACTAATGAATAATCCTGTTATTGCTAATGTGTTGGTTGTTCAATTTACCAATCTCATCTTATTTCCAGTTCTGATGGCCTGCAAATGTCGCTTAAATTCTCAGGCAGCTATCACATTGCGGCCAGTGAACAGGCCGGTCGGGAGGCCCCAAGTCGTAATGTCGCCTGTTTTGTCTACCTCCTGGACGATACAAAGGAGGTCTTCTACATCGACGTAAGTGATCAGTTGCACGTTATCACATGCATCTCATTTCATGAAATGCGATTGTTGTCACAAATACAAGACTTCGTTATGAGGAAGTGGCGCAAAGCGAGTTAATGTCTACACTTTATTTTCGATAACTTTCTAACAACGATCCTCTAATACGGTGAAAGGAAATGGTTAGAGCAATCACATCAGCAATATAAGTTTTCTTTCGGCGCGCCAGACATTCTGCTGAAATGTTCTATTTCCTAATTCCTAAATTTGTTTTTGTCTTATCGAAATAAAGAATTCATATGAAAATCAGAGTAATCAGTGTTGGGTACGATTCCACATTTCCGATAGACGATAAAGAAATTCTTATTCATCGGATAATTTCATAGAGATCATCATGAGTCACAAGTGATAATAATGTAGAATTACTTAAATATGCCTCTTACTGAATTACTCATGTCTGCGTATTAATAGCCAGCAATTATCTATTCATACTACTGTAAACCGAGAAATTTTAGCTTCAGCTTTAATTTCGCGATATTTTAAAATTCTATTTAAGTAATCTGTGTGGAATCCTGGTTTGAAACCTGATAATTGCTTTGCATTTATCACTAAGCAATTACTCTAATATCACAAATAGCATGATGACGTATAAGAAAACAATAAAACAATTAAAATTGCGGATGACATTACATTAAAAGTACATTCAAACATTAAATCACACATCAGAGATTGTATACTGCAGATAAATTACGCACCATATAAGTGAGTTCATTTTCAACAAGTTGAGTTGATTTCGGGTTGTGCTTTCAGCTTGCTCAATGCCTGAAAATTCCAAATGTCATGTTTTGACTACTGATTAGCGAGTTGAGGATTATAAGTAATGTTCAGAGTTAATTAGTGAATTATTGATTATTGAGAACTCTGAAAGAGAGAGATTATTGAGAGTTCACCAGTGAATTTGATCAAACTAGGAAGCGATATTAAATTCACCTTTACTGCCAGAATAATTTTCTTGTTTATGTTATGAATGAGATGATTGAGTGAGGAAGCAAGTAAGTAATTACATACAGAATTTTAATATTGTGTAGGAAGGATTGTTTAGTCGTCATCGCTATCAGATGGCTGTAAAGGCCAGCGGAAATTATTCATAAGATACAGGCAGCTGAATCGATTTAATCAAATCATTTGTTTACGAATTCACTAGTCATGCATCAGAAGAAGGAACTGATTGTGCATATTTTTGTTGTGTTACATGAACAGGTGTTAAATGAAAAATATTAATAACCAGAAATTTATTTTAGCTCGACTGCTTCTAAGGTGGTGAATGATAACGCAATGAAAATTCTTGTGCTCTAAAAAAATGCTCAAGCGATTAAATATGATTATTCAAAGATGTTCCCTAATGACAGCCTTATGCCTCTCAAGTAGCTGGCAATCACAGATACTGCATGAACGCTTATAGTGTTGATTATAAGAGTCACACTACCGGATCAAAGATGTACAGAAAACGCTTCTGTCTCACCCTGACACCACCCTCTTCCTCACATGGACAGCTCAGGGGCGATCTGAGAAATAAATCGTTTGAAATTATACCTAGAAGCGATGCACCCTACTAAAATCCATACAGATTTACCTAAAAATGAACAAAGACAACGACTTCAAGTTCAAAATGCGTATGTGTCATTCCACGACGATTCACCGAATGGCATGTGGGACTTAGTCTTTGATTTTGCTCATTCTTGGATATATGTTTGCTATGCATTAGAAAACACCAAATATGAAATACTAGCTTCCAATTTTGAATATAGGGGATCTAGGACTACTTTTAGAAATTTGAATTTTCACGCAGCTGTAACTTTTTTTCTGTATACTCGCTACTCAACCAAACTTTGCATGCAGCATCAGCTCGGCATAAAGAAATTCTTGTATGAATTTCAATGGGCAACTGGCATGCAGAACGGAGCTAGATGGCTCCTAGGATGCTGAAAAAATAGAGTCCGTAAAAAACACAAAAAAATGTAGACTAATCTCACAACTTTCTATATTCTTGTTACTCGTAATAACCATGATAATTGTGCTGCTGTATATCAATGTGGTTCACATATGTGATCTTAAGCGTCAATAGTAATTAAAAACGCTCCGTTGGTGTGCAGTAAGAAATCATTCCCTGTGATAGATATCATGTATGAAGCTTTGATTTATTGCAATAGAGGAAAATGTGACTTTCGAAGTTCGAATTTTTTTGATCAAGATATGCTTTATCAATCGACATTGTACTTTTGAACAGTAAAGTTTCTGCGAAATGCTCAGGATCGACTTACCTTACTGTTTTCTGAAGTAATCGATTGCTTTTAATGATTTCAATCATTCTAATGGAGAGATATCATTCACAATGAACCGGAATAACATAAACTGCATTAATTTCATTTTGTGGTAGTGTAAATAGATTCTGACTGACTCAGTATTGCAGAATCTTTTCTGAGCGAAACCCACGAACCATTAATATTAACCTAGTAGACCATAATAGATTACCGAGTGTATTCTCGACAGACTTTCAAGGTTCATGTTCATGATCTTCTCCTGGTATCTACAACATTTCTCAGGTTTCAATGTTGCCTTACTACTGATTGGTAAGCATAATAAGTCAGGAATCTCATATATATATATATATATATATATATATATATATATATATATATATATAATAAAAGTTAAAAGTTCTTCAATACGTTTTAAGTTAATAATAATAAACTTTTATTATATTCATATTTAATAGCTCTATTTAATAATATTGAGCACTTTGATGACCATTTCTTCAATCAAAAAAAAAATATATATATATATAGGCTACCCTTCTGTATTTATAAATGGTATTGAGAAACTCACTTGTGTTTCACTCATCATATTACAGATCGTTATATTTTGAGCGAGCCGCTATTACTCAATGACACCTGAATAACATATTTTAGACTTTTCATGTGCAAATGGAGGCTTGTTTAGGTAAGATACATAGATATTACACGACCATGGCTGACTAAATTTCGTGTAATTTTACATTTGTAATTTTTAACTACTAACTATTTCAAGTATTCGCTTCCGTAAATTGAATTTTAAAAGTGAAGAATACTTAATGAGTAGAGGCAGGCGTGTAGAAATATTTTAGGTATCATTGTCAATATCCCATGTCAATCATTGATCAAGTTTGATATGAAGAATTGCTGTTGTTGATCCCTCTGATTCATATATCACTCATGCGAATGTAAGCAAATCATTCCTGTTCATAGAAAAATTAAACCTGATCAATTTTCAAGCTTTTCATAAAACTGCACGCTATACTAGACAACCCAGGATTATAGGTTTCATAAAACGAAAACAAGCTAAAGCGGGATTCTACACAACCTTTCCAAATTAATGAATAAATGTAATGCTTTTTCATATTTGGAAATAAGAAGGCATGCGAGTACATTTCATTCCTGTCCAGGTAACAATTTAATTATGTTCTTGTCCATTAAGACCATCTGTTTGGGTTACATATAACTACTTTAATGTGATTATTACGTGATCAATTTGGAATGCTATTGAAATACCTCAGAGTGGAATGGAGTGGCTTCTCATGATAAATATTTTCACAATATCATATATACTAAAATTTCAATAGGCCTATTGTTTTTAATTTGAGGTTTACGTATTGATTGGTGTAAACAAAAATGCATTTCCTGTATGAAGGATCTTTCGAAGCTAACTGATGATCATGATAATTTATAAGTATAAGTCAGTCATCTGTTATTGAAAGAGATTCTACATATTTCATGCAACCAAATCATTTTCCACCATAATGTAATTGTCTAGCATATCTTTTCTACACAATATTATTCAACATCAACTTTGAAATAGTGTTTGTTACAAATGCATTAGGGGTGTTCTCTGGTTCGTTGCGAATGATATCTCTCCATTAGAATGATTGCATGCCTTGATGTTCTACATGCCAGTTGCCCATTGAAATTCATACAAGAATTTCTTGATGCCGAGCTGATGCTGCATGCAAAGTTTGGTTGAGTAGCGAGTATACAGAAAAAAAGTTACAGCTGCGTGAAAATTCAAATTTCTAAAAGTAGTCCTAGATTCCCTATATTCAAAATTGGAAGCTAATATTTCATATTTGGTGTTTTCTAATGCATAGCAAACATATATCCAAGAATGAGCAAAATCAAAGACTAAGTTCTTGGGTGAATCGTCGTGGAATGACCCATATATAACCACTATCATCATTTTTTTTTCATTTCTACAGCGTAAAGCGAAAGGGCAAGCCATCCTTGATCTAGTTTTCGACTATTTGGAGTTGCTGGAGCGTGATTATTTTGGGCTTCAGTTTGTCGACAACCCACCATCCGTTGATGGCATGGTAAGTTCATTCATCCACAGATTTAAATTTTCTTAAATTATAGAATTATTGCTATTTCTCCGTATTTGGTGATGATTGTGATTTGGATGGGATGCTTACTGCATTGATGATGGACGAATGATGGGGATTTTCTACAAAGCAATTACTTGAGGTGTGGGTTTCCTGCTTAAAAAAATCACTAAAACCACTTGCACTTGAAGAAATAATTAACGGAGTGTTGTTGAAACCGCGAAAATGCGTTTGCAGGTTTGTTGTTATTCACTGATCATAGTTGAGATCTCTATTTCATCTAAAGCCGTCGACTTCCTTAGTTAAGTTATCGATATCAAACATTTTACTCGTACATGTACACTTAATCAACTATACCTTTGAAATTTCTATTTGGGCAAAAGTAATTTTAATTTGCTCGCAATCGTTATTTGTAACTTCAATTTAGTCAATAAAAATAAAAATAACCCTCTTTAGTCAGAGTGCAAAATAACTTAGTCAAAATGACACCTTTTGGTCAAAGCTTTTCACAAAATAGTCAGTGACAATTTAGTCTTCATAAGTAAAATCAATTAAAATCAAAGTAAGAACAAATTTCTTTTGCATGTTTATGCGGAATATTTTAATCATGAATGTTATCTCCACCAATGCAAGCTGGAACGTATTCCATGACATGAATCAAAGTTGTTGCATTTCTGTGCAGTAACAACTGAAAGACTGTTTCCCAGTTCCCGTGAAACGACCTCAATTCTCCGCTGATGTAAAGTACCTGGGGAATTTCGGTCATAAATTTCTGCCTGAATGTGAGGCTCCGTCAATTTACGTTGAACAGCCGCTTTCAAACAAGATCCGGCCATCTCACAGGCATTCTTGGGTTTTGGGCATGCGGGATCTGGCATTATCGCACAACAACACGTAGTTTCCATCGATGATTACCACTAGCTCACCAAGTTCTACCAAAAATGTACTAAATTTATCTTGTGCCATACCACCAACGAAGATCGAATAATGGACTACAACAACTAGTGGACTGATATCCAAACAAATTGTTGCATTTTGCCATCTCTGACCTTCCACAATACGGACAGCACGTTCACCGCATATGGACCTCCCCTTGGTTCATAGAAGTCCATACTTTGCACTCAAACTCATCGACAAACACTTTGTGAAGGTGTAAACCTCCCATTATCCAGTTGGGAAAATCTCTTCTCTGTTCCTTGACTCGTGGCGTAGTTCACTACACTGGAGCTCTCGTACATCCTTTTGCGTGTAAAACATACCATCAAGTTTCTAACTGATGGCTTGATGGCTTGCAGCTGGTTTGTTGGATAGATCTACACGCATTTTCTCCGTCAATTCTTTGAGCGTTATGATTGCTTTTCTTCTATTTTTGATGGCAAGTAAGCTGTCAGTTCGTTGTCAAGCTTGTGATGCTGTGCTCCACCTCCCTGCCGCCGTTCTACTCTTCCATGCGTCATGAAATTAATCACTATGTTTCGTGTGGTTTTTACGAGGGATGCTCAAGCTTTTTGCCAGCTTTTGACAATCTCGACTTTCGGTAAAGGCATTGATCAAACGTTCCCTATCAATGTTTGAAACTGCTCGATAAACGCCTCTACTGGACATGCTTTCGGATGCAAGGTTATATGTTGGCTTTACGTGCAGAATATCTCTTATAAATGCACCGCACTGAATTGCTGAGATTATGAATAATGATTAAATAGAATTCACTTTGACTAAATTGATTACGACTTCCACTGACAGAACAACTCAGCTGCTTACTTTGACTTAACTGATGTCACTCATCAATGACCAAATTGATGTTATTTATACATGCCGAAAATGAAGTTATTTTGATAATTAGAGCTTATTAAGAACAAATTGAAGTTACTTTTGCCCAAATAGAAATCGCGAAGGTATATTATGCCATCTTTAAAGTCTATCTAAGCGCCTTTTTTTCTGCAGCGAGCCATGAATTGAAATGTCAGCGTGACGAATTTTTAGGAATTTTTATTCATTTTCAACGTTTTTGCTTCATCCTTTATCCTCTCCATACCAGTGGGGTAGGGGGCAACGGGGGGACTCAGCCTGTCGCATTTACACCGTAGACCTTTTAAGCTACATGTAAATCGCGTGATCTAGGCTCCCAAACATCATGAAATTTAACCTTAGATCATGACACATTTAATTTTCAAAAGTTCCTTTTTGCATTCTCTGAATTTTGTTGATATTTCAAATTTTCCTGGATCAATCTTCAATGCAAGACATGTGGGTCTATACAAGCCATGAATCGAGGATCTGATACGACATGGAAGTCGAATAACCGCTTGTAGTCTTGCATGCTTTAGCGCATACTATTGAACTAAAGCGTTTTGCTCTAGCCGATAGGCTAGATTGCAATAGGCTGATTTGATGTTACTCCTTGTAATGAAGTATCTCCTCTAAGCAATACATTGCAATTATTCCAGTGGGAACACCGATTATCTGAGAATACACTTTAAAAATAATATAGGCTATTATGTTGCGAATCTAGGTGTATTACAATATTAAGCTTACTATGCGAGTGAATTCCGACAGACTGTCAGAACTGTCACCTCAATTAATACGTATATTTGCAATTTCAAAACCTGATGCACACTCTGATCTTCTTACAAGCAGATGAAGGGGTCGCGTGAAAGGTGAAGGGGTGAATCGGTGAAGCAGATGAAGGGGTCGTATTAAAATTCGGTGTTCAAGAGTTCGAATTCGAATGGTTCCCCCTTTCAATCTCTATGCGCTTCAAAGTCCGGTATAGTTCAAGGACACCACGCAGTCTCGTCATATCTACATCAAACGTTTAGCATATATGAATCTTCTGCTATTTGACATACCGACAATGACAGTCCCCATGATTGCTGCTAATATATCATCTTCCTATGAGCTCGATGCATCATCTATCCTGAGATCTGAGATCCTTCAGATGCCCATTTTATTTTCCGGTGAATGCGGAGACTTAGAAATGCGATTCGGTCCGTAAGCTAGATTCTGATCATAAGTCAACAATCAAGCTGTCAACAAAAGATAATCAGAGCTTTTGTGATCTTAATGATAAAGGACGTGAAGTTATGATGAAATTAGTTAAGAGATTGGAACACAAACATCAGGTATTCATTAGAAACGATTTATTGACAATTCAATTGAAGCATTCCAATCATTGAGAAAATTAAATATAGCGATGAAGGCTTAACAGAAGTCGTGTCTGGCACCATTGTGTCTACCGTAATGACACGCATCTTTGACCAGTCCTTTTACATTGTGAAATGCTAAGATGCGATCGCTGATCGTCACTTTAGCAGAATGCATAGCGTTGACTGTTGACTTAGACTGTTGATGGTTTGTTCTTTTGTCGTGCACGCTAATCTCTGTCATGATTTTCACTTCAATTTGTAGGAGAATCTCTTCGATAAAATCCGTTAATGAAGATTTTGTTTTTTTATAACGACGTAGTAATGAACTTCTATGTAAAAAATTCTATTATCTCCGTACTTGACTATTGTATGAATAATAATAGAACAAAGCCAAGGACATAGACACTTCTACGAGCAGTTTTTTTAAAAAATAAGTCGAAATTCTTGATCGATCATGAATGATAGGTTTAGAGCAACAACTTTAAGTGCTAGGGTAGCTCTGCTGGTTAACAATTGACATCTATGAAGATGTAGTATATTTACTATGAGCCGATAAAATAGCTGTCACTACACTTCCTATACGCTTCTACTCATGATTGTTAAAGAAAGAAAAAGTCGTTCATTGGATCTGTGCAGCATGATCTCAACATTGATTTTCTTAAAGAAATAAGCCTTGATGCTGACTTAGCTGGTTTTTATAGAGTAATTATTGAATGGTATTACTTAATAAAAAAAACAGCTAAAACAATAGCAAGGCTTATTTCTCTAGGAAAATCATTTATTGAAGAGTAAAGTCATTCTCAATTCATGTTTCTTTGTGTCTAAGGAATCGAAAATAAATTTTGTAGAAGCTAATGATTTGATTATTATGCCTTCAGAATCTGTAAGGAATTTAGGATTCCAAATGAATCACAATGAAAATCGACACGCACGTTTCCAGCATTTACAAGAAAATCAATTGTAGTCTGCCAAGACTAAAGCCAATAGCAAGATCTTTGAAACCTGACACATACAAATCGGTGACACATTCCATCGTAACTTCAACATTTACTTCAATTCACTCCTTTCAAATGCCTTACAGTGCCATCTGAGCAGCCAGATTAATCCTCAATTGCAGTCTCCACGAGCTTCTTGTAAATCGTCCTACATCTTCACTGGTTGCCGGTGGCAGCTAGGATAATATATAAAATTTGTCGTTTTGTTCACAGATGCTTGATGGGATCAGCACCTGCTGATCTGCAAAGTGAAATTCAACTTCATGAGCCACGCAGGACAAAACAGCAGTTCTCGGGAGATCCCGTGGACCAACAACATCACTCACGGCGATCGAATATTTTCGGTTGTTGCTGCTGCTTGTTGGAATTAACTGCCAGCTGACATTCATTCCCTCTCTAACACCATTCACTTCAAAAAGACTGTAAAAACCATTTGTTTAAGAAATATGTGACCGCTTAGAACTTCTTTGTGAAAACGGATGTAAATATATGAATTATTATTTATCCCACTGCTCATTTCCGTATCCGTGCAGTGGTTTCCAAGCGTTTCTTAGCTTTGGACGCA
The DNA here is from genome assembly GCA_907163375.1 of Prostheceraeus crozeri. NCBI lineage: Eukaryota > Metazoa > Platyhelminthes > Polycladida > Euryleptidae > Prostheceraeus > Prostheceraeus crozeri. Next base: position 150,483 of record CAJQUW010013181.1, read on the forward strand.
ACATGTCACAAATGGATGATGAGCATCCTTCGTTCCATTTCATCATTGTAAGTACTAGAAGCCATGGCACACCTGTGATCCAATCCTTCAAAAAACACCGTGAGATATGCATGAAAAATTATGTTCTTCAGTACAATAAAACATTGACAATATATCGATATCTCTGTCAATTCCGTTTGACTGAGACTGCTATTTCTGATCTTAGTGCCTATTGAAGTTAACAATTGTTTAAAGAGCGGAAAGCTAAGTTATTGAAAGGCAAAATGTAATCTCTTCAGTCATGGTTTTCATTTCAAGGTAGCATGCTATTGTATCAGTGGCGCACTTCTGGATGAACTATTATTGTTACTTTCGATCTCTTTTGACTTTTTTAAAAATAATTGAAGATCTGTGAAGACTGACATGTAGTTGATTTAGACATTCAAAGTCTAAATTAAATTTTTGAGTGCTTTAAGCAGCCATCGGTCGGACTGGTCAGTCATTTTTTGAGAAAATCAAAAATTGAGTGTTGACGTTCGACGTTGCGCTTTAGTCTTGATCACGGGCAAAAATTGTGGCTATGACATATTTTCAGACATGAAGGGCACTTCGCGCTAATATGGAATTTTGAAATATATGTTGACATAGAATATCAACCCGTCGTAGTCTGATAGGTACAAGCGAAATGCATTGACCTTTAGTAAAATGCATTTCTTGATATTTGCCAAGCATCATCAGTTGACCTGCGTCCTTCCTTTTAATGCCTCGATAAAGATTATTCAAGCACGCACTAAAAATGTTGGATTCTTCGCAGCAATGGAAGGCACCGATATCTTTTTAGACCTGTAATGTTAAATGAAGTAACTTGCACGGTCATTATAAAACTATTAAGAATCTGAACCATCTTTACTTCACTTTCAACCATCCAACAGGCTCCTATCTATTGTTAGTAAGTATGGGGTATTTGTCTTAAACTGAGCACTGAGGCCGCAGCATTTCAGAAAAATTAGATGATCATTAATGCATTGGCCTCCAAAATTTATGTCGTGAACCTGTCTTGACGCGTATTTTTCCTCATAAAGCTCGTTTCTCAAATCGTTTATCTATTTACAGTTATCACAATCGAATATCATCATTACAAAAAGTCTTTTATCTTAATAAATACACAAACGATTCACGTCTTTTAATGATGCATGTTTGCATTTGAAGAATTGAGATAGGAGTTCACTGAGAGTGTTTTTCGTCATGATATTTGTACCGCCGTGTGAAAGGAGATTTCGTGTTGTAAATGTTGATATTCATCATTAATTCATAAGTGACACTCTTTGGCCTGTTGTGGATAGAGGTCAGGATATGTCGCAGTTGTATGAAATCAGTTTATTGTTATTAATGGTAGACGATCATGAGGTGCGATCATTCGAATTGACGCTGAAATATGGAAATGTCTCCATCACTTTCATGACTGTTCATGTCAACTTTATTCACGGTATGATATCAATGATATTGATTGCAACGCACTTTTAGATCAGTTTTTATTCCGCCGTAAAGGTTTTTATTGATCACTTTTTCAAAGAATGTCCACATTTAGTCGGTTAGTAGTCTTAAGTTAAATACATCGTTATGAGCATAACTCTTGCAATCTATTGGACTAAATGTGGGAAATCAGGGTCCAAAATATTTTATAATATTACAGTATATGCTTAATTAAGAAATTGATCTCTATGCATTTTTGAAGCGTTTTTCCCAAATGCGAAGATATTTTAAGACAGCAGTTGACATTAATCACTGAAAGGGATGCTTCCATGGTCGACTTAACATCCTCATCAATACATGCAGGTCAAAATGGGTCACAAAGATGGTGATTTTGCAAAGGAAAACGAAAAATTGATCCTTTATTAGGGATAATGGAAAACATGGTGGCAAAACTTAGATGTAAACTATATGGTTGAGTGTACTTAATTAATGCATTTGGTGCAGCAGTTTAGAAATACTTAAAGCATTTTCAGGTCAGTATGCATTTCTCTAAAATTTGCAAAACATTGATTAGTTTCTATGTTTTAGTCATTTCATTATGCAACCTTAAATCATTATAGAAATTGAACTTTTCGTTATTTTAATGATAGAAGGAGAGCCATAGCTGCAATGTATGTTATCAATTATTATATATATTGTTTTTCCTATTATCACCCAATATTTCGGCTGTCACAGCCAGTTTCAGGGAAGCAAAGGTTTACAAGTTCGTATGGATTTCAAAATTTCTACTTCAGCTATTTTAATGCTTGAAATTTTGATTAGGGAAGACGTACCCGATACCTATTCTAACAAAGAACCCCCAAAGTTTCTTAATTCGTGTCAGATATACTCATAGCAATGCTCGGCCTTAACGGTCAACAGGAAGCTTCAGATTCATTGATGACAATGACAGCAAGCAAGTCTGTTCCAATACATAATTGTTCTGTCTCTGCATTCCAATGCAGTCCAGCAACAATTCCCAATCGAAGTGCAGTCAGTAGATTTGTGCATTTTTCTTAATTAACAGTCAATAATTAAATTATGTTTTAAGACTACAAGTGTGAAACCAATAGAGTGGTGAATCTAGGTGTGCAGGCTATTTTACTTCACACATAGAATGCAGTCAAGTCGTTAAAAATATTCAGCTTGATTTCCTTTTGGTTTCTGAGAATTTAAAGAATTTCCTGTGAATGCTGGAAGCTTGCATGAGAAGATTTTGTTTTTTACAGCAGTGTTCTCCTTACTATTTATTTTTCATGTCGTTTATATTTCATCAAACATTCATTATTGCTCGTCATACGATATTGAGACATCTGCGAGGGTATGATTCACATCAAGTAACTTAAGGTCTCCATTCCTTCTTAAAGAAGAGACTTTATTCCTTGAAATTTATGCTACTCTACTTAGCAGTTTGTTTACTCTCATGGTCAATATAAACACTGGGATAGTCTCAGTTGGTTCAAGTACTAGGTCTACCTTCCCATGGTCACTTTCACGTCAAGTTTGATGCCTGTGTAGCGGTTTTTCGTCTAATAGTCGGTTATATGGGTACATCGCTCTAATCTTGAGCTTCATGTCATATTCAGGCGCAAGCACAACTCGGCTATGCATTCAATGAAGTCCTCGGGGACGAGCACCACTCGGCTATGTAGCTTATTCAATGAAATCTTCAGACAAGGGTCCATTGAGTCCTTGAAGAGCTAGTAGACTTACTCAATAGCCATCAACTGATTATGTTGTGAAGTTTGGTTATTATCCTTCATATCATGATGAAGCGATATTCTTCACGTTTAGGAGATAAAAGAGCGATAAGATAGAGAGGAGAAACAGCTGCTAGATGACCTTTTAGAGATCAGAGAAGAAGCGAAAAATGCGGTGTTACTACCCATTTGAATTTTGTTTGGAGTGCGGTGCTTATTTAGGCCGAAACTAAAGCATGAATTGGTTTTTAAAAATGTAACACTCTCCGATGAAACCTTCCATCCATGAACATGAAGCGGGCAAGTAATGAAAAGATAAAATTAACTTTCTGAGTAATTAGAAAATGATGAAGCATCAGTTTGTAAAACTGCAATAGCAATAAATAAGATAATGCGTTTCAATCACACTTTTGGCAAGTCTCATTTTCATGATGGTCAGCCTCAGAGATTGAAGTGTAAGTACTGTCTACATGAGTGCGTGTAAATCAATCACAATGGTATTCAGCAAGGAACCTCAAAGACCTACATGCAATATACAAATACGTTGGGAAAGACTGAAACAAGTGTAAGCTTTTAAATATCTCGGCAGCCTTCATACAGAAGACGGACGCTGAATAAAGGAAATTAGGCGTCGAATCGATATAGCGAAGAAAACATTTTAGGATTTGGCGACAGTTCTGTGGAATAGGAAGTTATCTATAGCCACTGAAGTGCGCATTCTGAAGACGTACGCATGGTCCACATTGACATCTGGTTGCGAAGCATGGACGATGACAAGAGAAGCTGAGAGAAGGATAGAGGCGGCTGAGGCATGGTTTCTGAGAAGAATAATGTGTATCGCATGGACTGAGACAATGACTAATAACGAAGTATTTCAAAGTGCCGCAATAGACAGGTCGCTGTTGCAAATCATAACGCGCCGTCAAATGTCGTTCATGATATACATCATAAGAAAGAGAAAGGAAGAACATCTTGATCTCACTGGAATGGTCGAGGGGAGAAGAGCACAAGGAAGACAACGAGACACCTTCCTCACGTCTATAAGGAGGAAGACGAACGTGGATAGCAACGACATCATTCGAATGGCAAACGACAGAGAAAGTTGTAGAAGACTGATCCAAGTGGCCGTCCACGCGCTGAATAGCGTATGACACTCACGACGACATGAGCCTTGATATTGTTTTCATTAGTACCAAGTACATTGCCGTAGTGAAGAAAAAGGCTTATGACAGCAAATGATATGATTGAATGATGTTGTTGATATATATAAAATTAATGAAAATCTTTTTTTAAGCTGTCATGATATTTTAGTGATAGTAAAAGAATTTCGATCTTATTATATATGCATAAGAAGTAGGTGGCCTAGTAATCGAAGCATAAGATCTGAAGCGCATGTCGAAATGGTTTTATAACTTTTTAGGTCAGAGATACGATGATTGCATAATGGCCCGTTACTTTTCGAAGATCTCACCCCAATCGCACGCGCGCAACTGTTATACGACCCTAAACATCAATAATTTTCTCGACTTTATCATCTCAGATGTTGTACGATTTTCATTGGTTCAATTAAGTCAAAGTTTTCACCGCTCACAGCAAGAGATGAATATATTATAAAATGAAAAATAAAAACAAAACATAGTAATTTAATAAGTCAGGTGTAGTTGCGAGATTTAATAATTCTCACCTTTTCGTCGACACATGTCATGTCAGGTGATAGTTTAAGATGAATTTCATCATTCTAAAAAACAAAGTGGTATTAAGCAATCATATACTGTTTACTGAGAGATTCAGCAACAGCAACTATGAATATCTGCATCTGTTAACACGTTTAGCGATTCCTTGGTTGTTATGTTATTATTGGCCTGTTTTTTCAACAATCTCGATGAATTTCTCAGTTGATATATTTTTGTCGGCACTGACAGCATAGACCATCATTGGTGGCACGCCAACCTCCTGTAGGGCCCCTTTCAGGAAGTACTCCCGGACCTTCTCTTTATGGCACTGGACTGCAATTTGGCCCGCAACAGTAAATACTAAACTATTTCGGTAATGAAGGACTAGTAATTCAATTTTGAATGATACAAGAAGTCCTTGTTCAGATCTTACTGTATCTTTCTAATGAGCCTTCATTAGAAAAATATAGGAACATATTAATAAGGACTTCTGTCATATTATGCACACTAAACTGTTATCTATTTCCTCAATGGTGGATGTTTTAGTATCTAATTTAATATTACATATTTTAAGATGAAATAGTGATTGTAAAAGACTTGTAGAGTTACATACAGTAGAGTTCTCAGAATTCGCTATATCAAAAGCCGAATGAATAAGGATTTCGTTGCTCTCGAAATAATTGATTTATGCTAGTATAAGTGTAAAACCTGATTTGTGAAAATGAAGGGCCAAGAATCGCCATTTCCAGCGTTCCACCTTGAAAAGACGCGAACCATAGATGGTCCGTCTGATGATACAGAGGTTTTGAGAGATAATTTCACTATGATGACATCCTTCTTGATGTGAATGATCTGAACCTCCTCATCGATGGACATGAATATCATTTTTATCAAACGAGATGTGATAATCCGATGCCTCATCAATATGATTCATCTTCAAATTTATCTGTGTCTACAAAAATTGAACAGATTATCAGCGTACTCTAGAATGAAATGACGCATTGATACCTACCTCTTACAGACGCCATTGAATAATTGCGCCGCTACTTATCTGTTATGCTGCTGACCAGCTTTAGATTGAAGCGAGAATAGCACAAGTCAGTGAAAATAGATTTACATCGAAGATAAAGTTGTTTACAATTTCCGATACTAACTGTTGTGTTATCCGGAGATATTTGTTAGCAGAACTGTTAGATTTGTAGATCAGTTGTAATATCACACTGTTATCTGTTGCTCTGTTTTGCCCGTAAACGGCAGTTTATTACGACGTTATGATTAGTACAAAAGTTGATTCTGACGCTTGTGAACCGACAGTTAGTAATTCAATCGATGTGAATAGCTGCTGATTATGAAGCGAGTAGTTCCGCCACGTGGTAAATTGTGTATTCGCTGAAGTTATAGAGGTTGTGAATTAATGATGCTGAGTTCATTGGAGCGATTCTATCTGTGAGCATGATATCGAATGTAACCATTTATGAATTTCTGTTGTTTCTGTCAAATACTCGATTGCACGATAACTGTTGTGGGAAGCACCCGAAGGTGCGAAGTGGGATCCATAGTGACAACGATCTGGCACGATTAACTGATCTGCACGCTAAAAGCAACCCTGCACCACCATTGGAGGCACCGATATAATGGATAACGGGCTACATGGACACTACATTAAGCCGAAATTTGACATCATGTCATATCCGTGGTGCCAAAAATGATGGTGTTACAATTAATACATTCCCCGTGGAGTGAAGTTACTTTTCTAACTTAAATTTAACCTGTTTGCCGACCGATGGCCAATTCACAAAAATTATCCCGTGCGCTTGTCTGTGCTTGGTAACTCAAATTATTAGGCGCGAAGTTATCTGGTATAAATCGTCAAAATCATCACACCAATAGAAAAATGTAAAGAGACAGTTTGACTATGCGTCAATGATCCTTCTATTTTCGTCTGTCGCTCCAAAAAAGACTCAGTGTATTCGTACTGTCGCGAGAGAAATCAAACAGCCAATTTACAGTTTTTGTGCAGTTTCATGTTATGCAAGCAACAGCAAAAAGAAAGATAGAGCTAAAAACAAATCCAAACAAATATGAATTTGTCAAGAACTGTCAATTTATTGTTGGCTTGCATGAGCATATTTGTTGAGTCTGAATCACAATGATGTTCGTGCTCAAAGTAAAGTTAGGGCAAGAAGTTTGAAAATCTGTGGCTAGAATTTTGCATAGCAGGCACTTTGTTCTAGAAGCTAGTTCATGAATTACCTTCTCACACTTTCGTCATGGCGTATGTGACACGTATTGACGTTTTTAAAGTTTACTTTCTACATGAACCCGTTCGTCTCACTTTACTTTGTTTTTCATGTTATATCATGTCTTGTGTGCCACAATACATCAGATGCAGTGATCAGTTATCAAATTTATGTTACTTCGCTGCCATCTAGCTGTTTAGTGGGCTTCTTTCATGAATATGTTTAAAATTTACCAGAATCGTTGATTTGATTCCTACCCAGTATTCGGTCTCGGTTTGTCAGGTGAATGTCAAAATCTTCATTGAGTTATCTTTCGACAATCAGAAAGTGTTGCGGGAAATCGACTTTGTCCCACTAGTATTTCTATTTGCGCTGATATGACTGAATTCGTGTTTAACAGTTATTTTTAACACTGGCTAATTTGGTCTCACACTTTCGCATGCATTTTTCTTCAACTGAGGGACGCCTTCCGTTGTCGTATCATTTTCTTTGAAAAAAACAACTTCCGCTCCGATTCCTAATGAAGCCTTCTTATCCCGACAGCCACATTTCATGAATTTGATTAAAATACATTGTTTAGGTTTCATTTCCAAAACTTTTATATGGCTTCCTTTCCTCTCTCTTATTGTTTTAATTACTGATCATTCAATGGAAGATAAAGTGAGAGCAGCTCGTTCTCGCGATTCTGGAATGAAGTCAGATCCTTGCATCATCTTAATACAAGAATCGGTAGTGTCTAGCAATAATTATTATTCTACCATACTCTTAAATTATCCACGAATTTTTAAATGAAAACGAATCTGGTTTTATTTATTTAATAATGATTAATCTGATTAAACCACTAATTTGGCAGATTGGTTTTCATTTAAAAATTCGTGGATAACTTATGCGTCTGCCTCAAAACGCCGTATCCGCTATTTCATACTTTTAAATGTTCAAAATAATCTATACTGCTCAACTTTTGATAAGGATCACTAAAGAATAGTCGGTAGAATTTTTGTTAAGGAAGATTTTTTTTCGAATTGAGTGTAAAACTTCTAACTTGAATTGGGATTCTACATTTTTCTTGTATGACTTGAGATCATAGGCATGATACTTAAATAGTAGGTTATTTATCTATGATTCATAGATATCAATGATATCTACACTGGTATATGCATATTCATGTGATAAAGAATTTTTTAGTTGCATTTGAAGTTTGTTGGCGCTGATTGTTGATTATGAATTTTCAAATCAATTTGGACTATACAGCTGTCAAAGAAGTAACCGTTACTGAGTTCTGTCAGACTGCACTTCAGAGATATGCATCAAGCAACTAGAAGTACTGAAACTGCAGGAGGGATATTGGAATGCTGGAAGCGAAATTTTGTCTGGATGTAACTGATCGAAGGGAAGGAGCTCAGCGAGAACGAAATCTAAGGTTTCACTTCAACATGATTTGTCATGACAGGCTGGGAGGGGGTTGTTATGGTTAGGGGCGGAATCATTATGCAATACAAAACAGACTTGTTCTCATATATCATTCAAAACGGTTCTTTGAACAGGAGCCAGCTACAATCGCGATGAAATTTACCAACGTGTAGTCAGGCCGTATGCCGGAGTCATCAGTTAGAATTTTATTCTGATGGATGACAATGACCTCATCGTGCTATAATTGTGAACTAGTATCTGGAATAAGTAATTGAACGCATAAATTGAGCAATGAAATCCCCGACTAAAACCCCATTGATCACAAATTGTATTGAACATGTATGGGTAATAGTGGGGCGAAGAGTAAAAATCCGAATGAATCAACCTCTATCCATTCAGGAACTACAAATTGCACCAAAAGTGAAACATTCAAATCACTTTAACTACATTATAATGTAGAATTCATTGGAAATTTTGAAGTGATCCTTATCAGAAGTTGAGTAGTATATTTTGGTATTGAAATGTTTATTATTCCCCTCGCAACATCATGGATATCCATGGTTTGATCATAGACTTCCATGATTGTCCTCAGAAGTGCGTTTCGTCATTCTTATGAGAAATTATACACCACGGTGAAGAAAGTTTATAGAAAATTCATATTCGAATGATGCTTGGAAGAAGGTGTGCACCACCGTCATGCCTGAAAAGTTAGTACTATTCTATCTACCTGGCTGTAGAATTTGATGCGTCCTAATTCATGGTTTCCAATTCTGTGCAGCGATGATTAACAAAATTTCGAACGAATGAACCTCATGATTTGGCTATCTCTCCCTGTTCTCAAAAAGTGCATTGTTCATCGGCGTCCAGAAATCTAAGCAGCTGATATCGGCACATGCTCCATCATGCTTATTGGATTCCAATAGATGTTCCCCAGATAAAGGAAGAAGAGAGGATGCCACACGTGTGCCTTTGCACACTTCTGAAAGCAATTTTTGAGTCTTGTCTCTAAAAGCATTATGCCGAATGCTAACATACCCTCCGTTCTTACATGGAAAACAATGAGTGATTTCGTGGTCAGATCCACAGCCACATTTGTTTCGTGCGCCTTTTAATTTGAGATTATAACGAAGACATAATGCATCATCAAATTGTTGTTTATTAGGAAGTCGAAAACCATGCGCTTTTTAATGAAAGAGATGTAATCTAGCGTGGGCGCTCTTCTCTTTTGAAAGCGTGAGGAGTCAGTAATTTTCATCAGAAATTTCGTCTTTAATTTCTTCGAATTGGATGTTTCATGAATTGCTTTTATATGCTTTGTTGTCAATAGTGCTTCATAATTTTTCAACAGAAATATTGCATTAATTAGTTTTAAAATGAAAACACAAATGATCTTCTCTATTTTTGCCTTATTCTATTGCGGAAGAAAGGGCTCCTAGACCAACTTGATTCTTTTCTACTTCTGGTTTAAATTAGGTATGTACACTTTGGATCTGAACTATGCGCCGGCATTGTAAGCTTCGATACAAACATCAGTCAATCGTTAGTACCATGTGTGGAATGCCACTTCGTTTGGTTGATCAACACTAGGTCATGTCTTGACATACGATATTTTCGCATGATAGTTCCATGGTAGCTCTTTCTATTATGTCCATTTTTCCTCTCTCATTTAGGTAAAATAAATGGCATATAAAAGGACCCAATATCAACTCTTTCAACGCCATACAAAATAAAGATGGTTATTTATTGAATGTATACATCGAAGCTAAAACTTAAGCCTTACCTGGGTGAGAGTCAGAGGTTGGATTTAGCTCGGATGCGGAGACTGTTATCAAAAAGGCCGCCTCCGCTGCCCTGGCTGTATCCGCAGGAAATATCAACTTCTTGAACTATTGGCCTACGCTTCAGCGAGTTGTGAATTTAACTTCGTCAAGATTGTCACGTCCTCCGATAGGCAAGTGCAATAGCAACAGCAGAAATCTGCTATTTCCGCAAATAAGATTAATTAACGACGGAATATTACTTTCCTCAGATGTTATGTTACTTTAAGAACTTTCTCAGTAAATATTCAATCATTCCGTTGAAGCAAATTGAAACAAAATAATGGATTGTTCTGATATTGTTCAATTCTTATTCAGTGTATGTAAAGCGATCATCACGATTCAGGTCACGTGTGATGACGTCACTCTTGCTAGCGCTGCCAACTTCACTGCTATAGATGAATGTCACAGCACAGTTCTGCAACGGAAAATGGCAGGCAATTAATGACGTAATTGTTTCTATCGTCTAAGTTCGAAGCTTTTCCATTCATTGAGTAGCTCGCACCTCCGAGGCCCTCGAGCTACCTGTACGGGTCATTGACATTCATTTACTGTGTCTGCGGCCAGCCCTCTGAGATTTCTCATCGAATCATTTGTTCCACAACGCATTGGGTTCTCTATCCAGACCACCTTTCCCTGATCATGGATTAGAAAGCGTCAGATGGTGTGCAAATCTTTGCCTTTCATAGATAAAAGATCGAATGCGAAATATGCATCTTTATGGAAACAGCTGGCTATGATATGCGATCAAAGCCGCAATTATCCGAGAACGTATGATTTGAAAATGCTAGGTTAAGTAATCAGCACTCTATTATTATCGGCATTCTCGGATAATTGTAGCATTGATCGTATATCTTTTTCAGCCGGAGGACATTTCCCGTTTAACCATGTGTTGCAGATATACATACTTATCAACGGATGTAAAGGCTTTGACCTTCCAAATGTTATATCCTGACTTTCCATTTCTTTTATTTTTTCTATCTTATCTTTTTTTTCATCAATGTTTTTACGGTGTTAAATGCTGTAGCATAGCTTAACGATTTTTGGTAAGCCTTACACTGTCCGATATCCTACCTTGTTATCTCAAATTTCAATTATGCCGTCGTAATCCAATCATCATAACATCATTGACAAAGCAAGAGGCGAAAATTTGGATAAATTATTTTCCTTTTTCTTTATTTTATTGCGGAAGAAGGGGCTCCTAGGCCAAATAATTTTTGTCTCGTATACTTGGAACTCTTGGCTATATTTCATTTGATTAAGTAACAACGCATGTACATGTATGTTCTAGATATGTGTTAATTCTAGACCAAGATAGAACCGCATATGACCACGAAGATATGCGAATTAAAATGCATGTGTAGAACATGGAAAGCAGTTTTTCTTTTGCTCTTTGTATTGTTTATTTTCGCCAACTCAAGTACGTAAGGTGAATGGGACTCATGATGTACTGCAGGTAGCTGATAGTTTCTCTTATGGGATCCTCCGGCCTCATATTTTTGGATACCTTAGAGAGTTAATCAAATATCCCTGAAATAAAGGAAGAGTGCCGCTCAATAACCGATTGTCGATTGATGATTCGATGAGGATTGAGTTTGTGGTAGAAAATAACGTTCAGCTCGCAGTTATCGTATTTGGATCATTTTGTTATTTAGCATGCTTTGATGATATCGTGACCAATGGAGAATATTTTCGCAAACTTAATTTGTTAATGAAAGCAACATCAACCTAATGACAATAATTATGAATCAGTGGTGGAGCACAAGTAAGGCTGTATTTATTCAACTTGGGAACCTCATTTAGATCAGAGTCAGATTACATTATTGAATTTTCCAGTGCTTCCTTCAGGGAACTGCTTGAAAATATCATTCGAAATGTAATCAGTGCCTTCTATTTCAGCCAGTAAAGCTGACAAATGCCAAAGCAAACTTCCACCTTACTTATCCTTATTAGGCTCCTCCATCTTTCGGTTCCTGTCATCATTGGACATTTGACAGCGGAAGCAGTAGCATATCACAATTCCTATTGCAATCAGTTATCTGATCACAATGCTATAACATTCTGAACGATAGAAGATAATTTGTACACCTGAGAAAACTTCTATTACAAGTTATGTCTTGAGTAGGATGATGATGATGATGATGAATGGTTTAACGTCACCACTCCTCCATACTGGGGGCTGGGACGGTGCTGACATAGTCAGACTTTAATCTGGAGCGTTGTGATCCTTTAGTCCGAATGCCCTTCCTGACGACTTCCAATGACACTTTCGGAGCTCGACCTCTGGACCAAAAGATCGCTAGGCCTTTTTAACCACTTTACCACGGAGACAACAGGCGGATGTAATAGCTTAATTGCTTTATGATTGATTTTAATTTTGCATTATTGAAAATAGGATTTCGTCAATTGACTTGTGATATGTTGCACCATTGAATTGAGATAGTACGTGCAGATGATCTGAGATTTTGTGTTGTTGAATAGATAAGTTGTATTGATGAATTGGAAAGGGTGTAAAATGAACATTTATTCAAATTTCATTCTCTTGGATGTATAGTAAGTTGATATTTCATTTCCAAGTTCCAATCATTTCCTTGAACAGTTCTTTCGATTACTTGATCAAATGGGCCTTTCCTATTATCCCTCCCAGGTAGTGCCATGAAGCACGTCTTACATTGCGTAAATCACAGGAAGCTGCATCGGTCCATAGCAGGGTTGTCAAAGCTTTATGCGGGTCGCGGGCCGCATTCGACAAGGAAATAAGAGCGCGGACTGTAGTTCACATTATTCAACTTTTTCTTTCCCTATTGGACATACCGTAAAGCACGTGATATTCATCATAAAAGCATTTGACGACTCAAATTAGGGCACTGATCATCGGAAAGAAGAGGCCCAAATCGATTGATTGGTAGAGTAGTTTTGGTTAGGAAAAACGGATCACTTCGTGTCACGTAATTCAATTTATAAAGTTTCATCTGCTACTGATACAATTACCATCAGCGGAGCATTGAATGCATTGAAACTTTTCTCAAAGTACTGGAAATTTCGGAATCTCTTGTCGAAGTCTTCAATCAGGGGTTTCAACAAATAAATAGAAATCATCAATATGAAATCCAAATTTAGAGTTCAAATTTGAAATGCATAGTTTAGAAAAGACAAAATCATTTTCAACAGAACTGATTTCTGAAATTTTATAGAAGAGGATGTGGGCCGCATTGGAGTAGGTCGTGGGTCACACTTGTCCATAGCATTAGGTTAACAGCCAATAAGAAATCGGATGAGGTTTTTACATCGTCACAGCTTCTGGTCATGTCGGACGCACGTGATTATCTGAATTTGATTAGACTGAGTGATCTCTGTAACGATGACATGGAATACTGCTTACAGAGCGCTAGTGCAACGCAGTTACACAGGTCATTTCATGAAGCTGTTTTTTGGAAAATATATTAACTTGGGAATTGGTGGGAGAGATAATGGGTAAGGGCAAAATAATTTTCTGTTGTGATGTAAAATACTTGACGGCGCTAGTTTGCTTCATATGTTGGGAACGTTATCACTTAATAAAATGTTCTTAATTTCTACAATCAGTAAAAGCGCTTTTCGATGAATGTTCCTGCGATAAAAGTTGGCGGTTAACTAGGCAACATTCACTTGCTTACTGTAATCTCAGTGTCACTCGGGACTGCTCACAGATCTTTAGAGATGTTAAACAATAGGGCAGGTATACAGTGCAAACAGAATCCGTGAGTCCGCTCGCAGAATCTTTTTAAGCCGAACTTGAGAAAGTTTATCTTGAATTAACACATGCACTGCGGAATTATCTCGTAGGATTCTCGCTCATGGCTTTCACCTCGAGTTGATTTTATTCCCTAATTAGCTGAGATGCATTCAGATGAAGATGACGAGGTTGTAGTTGAGTTACCACCGGTTCGTTACTGTGTTGTTCATTATCTGATGCACGCGTGCGAATGTGTAGGGGTTGAAATCGATGAAGCAGCGGAATATACGATGAAAGAATCTGTACCCGATGAAGAAGACTTTAAGTAATTCGATGCCTTTGAGCTTTGATTCAGGTATCGTTTGCTGTAATGCTATAAACAAGCTCACATTAGAAACAAATGTACGCCGTTATAATTGAAATTCGTTATTGCTCGACGTAATTCTGTCAATCTGGTTGACAATCGAAACATTAGAAATTCTCTGTAACAGTGAAGTATCTTTGAGAACATCATTAGTTAACAGACAAGCAGAAAATCGGACTGGTTCATAACACCGATTACATGAATCTTTTAAGAAATATTTAACATGATATTCTTAGCGATTAATTCATGGCGAATTAAAGTGACTGAGGTTTTTCTTCAATAGCTGAGCTGTAGTGATCATGATAGCTGTAATGATGGTGATAAACACACAGAACTAGATCGTTCAAGCGCGTGGGCAAAAAGAAATTCATAATGCCTTACTGAGATAGAAAAAATGGTCGTTCATAGCTTGCGGATTGCTGTAAATTCCTTCAGAATTTTCCGATCGCCATGATTCTTTCAGATTCGAAGAATTCAGATAAGTGCACAAGTTTTGCCGATGAAGTCAATCATTCCGATCATTATTGAAAAGATAGCAGGTGCACAAAAAACGTTCCCAAACTTTTATCGAAAACTTGACATCGGTTGCGTCTCTTTACTGAGTGATCCACACCTTTTTAACTTCTATTTAAAACAGGTCAAGTTCAATTTAAAATAAGTCAAGTTCTATTTAAGATAAGTCAAGTTCTACTTAAACTTTTTAAATTAGGTAGTTGACAATTACATGTATGGCAGATATAACAATCCAGTGTTAGTTATTCCATCGAGTTTGTTCACTTTGCACCATTCTCGGAATAACTAATCCCAGGTTTTTGTCTAAGGATTATCTGTACATGAGATATCTATGACTGTGACCTCAATCAGCGCTAACTTCTCCATTGTTCTCATTTTTTCATCACACGAGTGCACACGAGCTGTGAATAGGATTTCAAAATTCAATACCAAACATTAGCGTCATTGGTCGATGAATCAGTCGCTTGACGCATTGAATACAAATGAATGAAGCTGAAGGAAATAGCATCGACTTTGAACAGAACTGCATTAGGCTACACTTCCAACCCCAACATCGTCTTAGGTACCACCTCGAAACCATCATTGATAAGCATTGATGGATTTAGGACCCCGCTTGTGTTTAAGAGCATGCAATCATGCTCAAAAACATTTTCCTTCTTAGATCTCTCTTCACGATTTACCAATGAACGACAGCGTCAGTGTATGAGATTGTTACAGTAGTTTATATCTTATACATATACTAATATATAAATTACGAGTAGTTAATTGAACAATGATGTTTTTGATCAAATTTGGGTAGACTTCTGGTATTCAAGATGAGAATAGGTGGGCCAACGTATATGATTATCATATTTTTGTTCTATCTCACACAAAAAAGACGTAGATCACTGCAGTCGGTAATAGGTATAATCACAGGTAATTTTTCAAAATTGGGAAATTTTGGCTGAAATGTGCGTGCGGAGAAAGATTCCCTGTTATCAATCATGTAAACGGTATCAATTCAAAATTATTAAATAGAACTTCACTTGTTTTAATTAGAACTTGACTTATTTTAAATTGAACATGACTTGTTTTAATTAGAACTTGATTTGTTTTAAATCGAGTTTGACTTATTTTGTATTGAACTTGACTTATTTTAAATAGAAGTTAAAAAGGGGTAGTTGCGAACGGTCGCTGTGATTTCGCACAATTTGGCGGGATTTTTGATGAACTGATAGCTGGCTGTGGCATTGTCAGCAGATTTGTGTCATTTCATCAACATTACATGTTACGATGTTCTAGACAAGCAGAGGAAGAGACGACCCGTCTACTTCTACGGATATGCATATTGCTGAAATCAAGTTCATTTGCATATCTGGGTTAACATATTTCTTACAGTGGTGCAGTTGGCATTAGTATTCACATTTCGAATGCATACATTTCAATTCCTACTTTTTCTTGGGTGAGCAATAACATTCTCTTATGCTATAATTAAATTTATGCATATTCTATTAATTTGATAGGAAGCCGAGAACTCAACATAAGAGGAAGTGTTTTAGTCTAATATTTCATTGCTTAGACATTGAAAAAAATAATGAAAAATTGAAGAAATTTAAAAAGTCTTTTTGACATGGGTGTTGTGACTCCGTCATGATGCAGAATCGCTTTTCAGTTACTTCACCTGCATGGTACATAAAAACAGTTGGGCCCTAGCCCCTCTGAACGACTAGCCTCTCTTCACACTGCCCTTGTTTTTCACAGTTGAGAATTCCTCACAAATTCTCTGCAATGCTAAACCAACCATCTCTCTAAGGCGACCTTTTTGTAAATCCCTGAAGGATAAGTCCTTTTGGGTGATGAAACACACCGACACGCTCGCTGCTTCAATGCAGTACCCCTTTCAATGTTTTTAAAACCAATGAGGTATTAGCTGATAACTCGCATTTTCAAGCTACTCGTATTTTTTCTGTGAATTTTTCTGCGAGACTATCTGTTCCATTCAATTTCATTGTATTATTGTATGTCCTCTTGCCTAATGACGTTCACTAACCCTTAACCATCCCCGAGAGACGCTTACTCGTGTAGTAGTTGCTGAAGATAATGTTCTTGCGAACTAAGTTGCCTGAAAATCACCTGTGAGGATCTGAGTGCTTGTCTCTGCTAAATGCTTTCATATCACAATCCGTCCATCATTTTAGGACTCCTTACCTACTCAAGATCTGGTAAGTACTTGAATCATGGTGAATGTAGCTAACATTTGCCTCACTGTGTGTTGCATTCCAAAGCTTCGAACATGAGCTTAATAAGTTATTTTCTCCAATTTCGGACCAACGTTTGTATGTTAAATGTATGCGCTTGTGTGAAGATGGGTCGCTTCTTTGTGATGTAAAATGTCGAAACAATCGCATGATTTTTAACAGGTATGATAATATGTTTATGTGTGAACCTTATTGACCAATCTGCCCTACCAGTCTTACATCAACTTGAAATGCTGGCCATGGAATTCATTGTCCTGGTGTGACAGTTTCTAAAGAAAGCGAGGAACAGTCACCGCCGGATTGCTCAGAATTTGAATGTCAAAAATGCATGTTGAAAATGAACTTAGGACTTCGGTCATTTCAGCAAAGACGTGTTTGTTTTTATCCTTCAGTAAACACTAAGAATCTGAGCGCTTCTCTGTTAGTTTGGGATGGATGTACTCCACCAAAATTATGAATGAGACGAACTAATGCTTACGTGGAGTATCTCCTGCATCAAAATATGTTGTACTAGCTCAATCAGCAGTCTCAGTGTCAATTACGAAGGGGTTAATAAAGACAATGAGGGTCTCACGACATCAAACAAAATCGACAGATCTCATGACGTCAGACAAAATTGACAGGTCTCACGACATCAGACAAAATTGACAGGTCTCATGACATAGGCAAAATTGAAAGGTCTCACGACATCAGACAAAATTGACAGATCTCATGACGTCAGACAAAATTGACAGGTCTCATGACATAGGCAAAATTGAAAGGTCTCACGACATCAGACAAAATTGACAGGTCTCATGACATAGGCAAAATTGAGAGGTCTCATGACATAGGCAAAATTGAGAGGTCTCATGACATAGGCAAAATTGAGAGGTCTCACGACATCAGACAAAATTGAGAGGTCTCACGACATCAGACAAAATTGAAAGGTCTCACGACATCAGACAAAATTGAGAGGTCTCACGACATCAGACAAAATTGAAAGGTCTCACGACATAGGCAAAATTGAAAGGTCTCATGACATAGGCAAAATTGAGAGGTCTTACGACATAGGCAAAATTGAGAGGTCTCACGATATCAGACAAAATTGAGAGGTCTCACGACATAGGCAAAATTGACAGGTCTCACGACATCAGACAAAATTGAGAGGTCTCACGACATAGGCAAAATTGAAAGGTCTCACGACATAGGCAAAATTGACAGGTCTCATGACATAGGCAAAATTGAGAGGTCTCACGACATCAGACAAAATTGAGAGGTCTCACGATATCAGACAAAATGAATTTTCACTGTTATTGTTCAATTCAATATCAAGCAGACGAAGGAGGCGGGAGCTCATGAACTAGAATCGACTCTGGATCGTCAGACCCTCAACGTAGTAAGAAGATTCTTTGAGCGAGAATGATCTTCCGACGGACTATCTCGAATTCCAAAACTTTCCGAGAAGCATCCTTGACTTGGGAGATGAAAATGAAGAGCGAAAACTCGATCTCTTATCAGAGGAAGTTGTCCTCCGTTCATATTTGAGATATGAAAGCTTAGAGCGTTGCTGAAATTACCAAAGTTTTCGATTTACTTTCAATGAAGGTTTTCGATTCAACCATTAGCTGAAGCATCCATTGGCAGACGTGCAGCTTTCAATCATATAGCCATACTGTTAAGAGGTTGGAATTGCGTTTCCGCTTCGTGTTAATGATTGTGTTAATAGTGACTACTGATAATTTCATGAGTAACACTGATACATCTGACAGTTGAATTATTCTACTGCATTTTCCTCTGTACGATAATGGCAATCTGACGTGACGTAGTTTTTTGACGATCCTCTGTTTGACATGAATTGAAATGTAAAACACTTTCTGGTCATTTTCTGTTCAGTAGTTAGTGTGACATCATCGTATTGGTGTGTGGGTTATTTCGCGTGGTAGGGTTCATCTGCGAACTCATGCGTTAATGCACGTTTGTTTATCATTTGAGCTGATTGGATGGCGATGAGTGCGGAGACTTGTTTTGTATGATTCTGTAAATATAAAATGAATGTTCTGAGTATATGCCAATTTCTTGAGCAGATTCATATTTAGTATATATTTCAGTCCAAGAAGTCCAATGCCAAATCATTGGAATTGCTATGCTGAAAGATGCTACTAAGCCAGATAACTAGAAATTTTCATTATTAAAGAATCATTATGTGCAGGATATATTGACATGATAATCATAGGAGAGCTGAAACTGTCTTGTCTGACTTTTGAATGAGCTCCCATTTTCATCGAATTTTCAGCGGTTCCTAGCGCCAGAGAAGGTATTTAATCGCTCACGAGGCTTGGGTTCTATGATTGTCTGTTTTAATTATTATACATGTACCACGTAATGTCTCCATAATGTAGCAGAGTCTGAATTCTATTCTGTCGACTAGAGATCGGTTGGTATTACTTCCATCCCTAATCAGAAAACCTTTTGTATGACTTCATAGTGGTGGATAATTGGTTTTTTCTTTAATTTCTAACTGATAACCAATACTATACAACTCCATGCCACCATCGACAGGGAGGTTTGCTATATTGTGATACACGTATAGTTCTTATCCGGACCTTTGATTAATGTAGATGCGACGCAGATAAAATTCAAATGTTCGGCAAAAAAAGTGTGTCACCGAAATTTGCATATATACACTTTAGCCATGAAAGTCATGGATATTTACTTGTACAGAGTTGCCGTATACATAAAAAGTTCAAGCTATGGTGATGGATGCGTTCAAAATTGTGCTTCGAATAATCAATGTAATAAAAATACCACACTGAATAAGAAGATGTATTGGAAAATTTCTTCTTATTCTATTATATTCATACTATTGTCTTTATTAGGACTTCAGACAGGCCTTTTCCCAACATCTGATATTGACCCTATCGTTAGTTGATTAGCACTCCGCGTCCGTTACATGCGGAGAATATCGTGTACAGAATGCAAGTGGCATGCGTCAATGCTACAAGTTGTACATTTCGTATACTGTATAAACTCCGCAACTATTTTTGAAATGGTCTGTAAAACAGTTTGTGATGTAATGGAGCTGCAGTGCATATCAGATGCCAACTTCATTGAAGTGTACTTCTGATCTGCATCATTTATACACGTCTTACTTCTAACGGAATTTATCTTTCATCGAGATCAATATCAGAGTTCATTGATTATGCAATAATACAATATCTTATTCATTACAATGTAATGATAGTATCATCAATCATGAATGCTATGGATTCTATTTGTTTGTGAAATAGATGAAAAACATGTCCACAGAAGCATATCTAAAGAATCTGGTTGAAAATTGTATAAGAATGAGAAAGAGATCAAATATTATATGTATTTATTTGAAAGATTCTATGTAGCCGCAAATGTTTTTTGTCTCAAGAAAATTGTGAAAATTCCATGTTCTGTTGAAGATGTGAATCGATATTGTAGGTGAAAGCCCAGCGGAAGATGCTTGAATATGATGTGAATAGCATGTTATTCTGCTATCATGAAATATTTGAATATTTAGGATGCAAAATGTACCATTGGAAAATGATGTTTGAAGTCATTCTCTCCGGTTTAAAGATAAGCGTATATATTTTGTAATTATATATTAGCTTACATATTCAATTGTGCTGTGTTTATGTCACATTCCATATATCAAACAAAATTATGAAAAATATCCATAAAATGTGCAACATGAATTTGACGTGATTATTTTTCCGCTATTGTTAGATCGTGAAAGGTAGTTGCAGGTTGTGGTAGTGGAACAGGGTTGCGAGTGGGTACTTGTTGGACTTCTTACTTTTGAAGAATTGCACTTCCTTTGTCGGCAATAGTGTCTCACATCCGAGCATCTGAGTTGGAACCGAGAAATCGTCGACTGGGGCTCGGACCGGTTGAAACTCTGACTCGCAAACTTGCGTACCAGCGCTATCTCTGATTCATGTAACATGAAAGGTGGTCATGAAAGTTTGTCAACATTTTCAGAGATTGTCTTGTAGTTGCAAAGATCCCATCGAACCGCTACGAATAGTAGATAAATTACGGATATCAGGTTAGGTTGCAAGTCAATTTCTGCTGAAATTGAATTTAGGCAAGTTGCCATGGCAGTTTATTTGACTGACAGCTAATATGGATTTTGTAGGATGCTGTATGTGGATTATGTTTACTTTTATGGCATCGGAAGTACATGTGCTTGCTATCCTGTTAATGCATTCTACAGTATGATGTGATAGTCAACGTATTTGCGAATACATCATTTTTATTTTCCACATCTCTAAGTTATCTGTATCTTAAATAGATTCCAATCTGTCATGATTTTCACTAGTATAAGAATTAAGTTTGTATCACGTATTTTTGAAGTGTCTCATCAATAAGTTTACTGTATTGGAGCTTCATTTAATTTCCAGCACTCGTATCTGTCCGCTTTTGACATTTCTCCATTATAGAAAGTGCCATGAAATTTCATGAGAGAAGATTGTCCCCTGTGGTCCGGTGAGGAGATCGTAATGAATTTATTATTGTGTCGGGAGTTGATCCCGTCGACAATCACAACTTTGAAAGTTTTGGGATAAATATTGAATGAATTTGTACCGCTACCTTTTTTGTGAGACTGAAATTCCTTGATACTGAATCAGGCTTGCTGTAGGCTCTTTGTGCTTTGATCCCTGTAATTCATTGTCAAGCATACTGTTAATGTGCCATATTTTCCATTCTATGTACAAAGTAGCGAAAAAGCTCATTGTCAACGAGATTGTGCGTTTTAAACGGAAACTTTTTCTGTCTGTTATCTTTTAAATCTTGAAAGTATTAATTTCATATTTTTGCGTATTGAAGTTTTACGTATTAGCATGTCAAGTTTGTGGGCGCGTAAGAGGATGAGGGAAGTTAGGGAGAATACTCTGAGGGTATGTTTGAAGAAATAATGTTCACGTTTGGAGGATGCAAGTTATGTGGGCGAACAAGACGATTTATTTGACGAATCTATACTGCCGCATTGTTGCGAGGACTGTTGGAAACTCCAGCCAAAATTGGAAATGATCCATGAATCAAACATAATCGGTTCCTGATGAATACTAGTCGACTCGGCCAGCAATAAGGGCTTTGTGTTCCGAATGTAGAGAAATGACTACGGGATTTTTATTTTGACCTATATATATATTTTTTGATTTTTATCAGTTTAACCAAACCTAGGTTAATGTCAATTTCCCGGTTGTTGGTAATGAGAATTCTTTCGAAATGTAAGGACTTCCGAGGCATGTATGTTTCCACTCTAGAATTCATTTGAGTTCGTCTTGGCTTGGAGGATTCAATCTTGTCTTCTGCAAAATATTTATCAAATCCGTTAGTAATGTTACAGAAAAGCAATGCCGATCGCTGGTTTTGTCTAAATAATCCCATGATGAAAAGAGTCCCTCAAGAACGCTGCAACTTCAGCAAATGTTCTCAGTCTTCAGTTTTAGTTTTCTCTAAATAATTTACAATTCATATTTACTCTAATAATTCATGTGATTAATTCCGATAACATGGCTTTGGGTAATTCACCTTTTCACCAAGAACTTGTACTTCGATAATTCTCCTTCATTTCATTATTCAAGTCGAAACATTTTTCAGCCGCAGTCCGACAGGCCAGAATACCACTACTGACTTGAAGTTTCATGTCTGTATTTCCTCTTTCAGCGTTGGTTAGACGGACTGAAGCCCGTGAGGAAGCAGTTGCGTTGCGCTCCTCCCTACAATTTCTACTTTCGAGTCAAGTTTTACGTCATGGAGCCTCATCGATTGCAAGAGGAATATACCAGGTCGGTCAAATCTAATCCTGCATTTTTTCAAACAACATATGCATATGCTGCTTCGTTTCATAGCTTAGTTCCCATTAACAGCAAAGATGTTTGAATAGCGTCGAGGGCTGCGTTTTTCGGTGCATAATCGTAGATGCACAATACAAAATTCAAATTAAATAACTCAAATTTGCAACAAATGATGTCTTAAGTATAAATCAGGCAACGAATCTTTGTCACTACCATTAACAATAGGCATGTTTTCTCGTTTCCCTTTGTCCACCATTTGGATCCATCAATTGTCTGTAGGCATCAATGTGAATTCAAGTAATTCAGTAAATTCAAGTAAGTAGACAAGTTAAATAACACGAAAACATTTATATGGGTCCTCAGATCCTTCAGGTCTTCACCTACAAAGTTACAGTGGTGCAGATTTAGCGCTTCTTTCAAGAACTTGTATCTAATCCCACGATAATGATGAAATAAATTCTATGAACAACCAATATATTTTAATGTAAGTGCTTCCTCTGGTCAATTTCATGCATCATGTCTCACTATCCAAAGATCATCGTGGCAGAAATTTAGAAAGGAATTTGCGATTGTGTCCGTATTTGTTGTAAGAAGTAAACGATAAGCTATATAGTGATCTCCAAGCTGAAAAATCATTTTGTCTATGTGTTCAGCTCCCCCATGAAGATCAGTATTCCGAATGAAATTATGTTTGGATTTATCCGCAGTCGTTATAAAGAAATTAGTTGTTATCCTAATAGAAATTGATTCATAAATATATTCTCCTTATTATTCACCTATCAATTTTCTAAAGGTCGTTGAGTAAACACAGGAAAGTATAACTCAGCACACTGAATCAAGGTTGACTACTCCTATGCACTTCTAATTACCTTCCGAACACTTTGAGTTGATTTACTTTCTTTTTTAATGTTGACTAATCTTTGTTAAATGCTGCCGGTAATCTGAAGCTATGAACTACTGTCCTCTAAACTATGAAAATATTACTGTATTATCAGACCTAGAAGCTTTGAAGCTTCTACGTCACTACTCCCCATACTTAGGGCTTGGACGGTGCTGACATAGTCAGACTTATGGAGCGTTGTAGTACTTTTAGTCCAGATGCCCTTCCTACCGAATTCCAATGACACATTCGGCGCTCGACCTCTGAACCAAAGGATCGCTAAGCCAAGCACTTAACCACTTTGCCACGGATACCACTGTCAGACCTAGAATTATATTGATCAGTTGAGGACTAAGTTGGGAGAAGCCAGGTACTTTGACGAAATACACCTCCGAATTGAAATACCTCTTATGTTTCTAGAAATTTATTCCTAACCAGCTCTTAAGTTTGACGATACCGTGAAGATTACTTTCTGTAGAATTTAATGGAAGTGCTTGATAAACTATGAATTCTTACTATTCTACTTTCATTTTATATTGCTATTTTTACTCTCATGGAGGACGGATATATTCTTTATCTATCGATAGCCATCATCTGAAGCATCGGAGCAGGTCTAATTCCAGTCCTTTTATCTTCATATTGTGATAACTTGTAATACAGCTGCAACCGAACAATCATCTTTCGCACACCGTGATCAGCATGGTCTACGCCTCATGAGGTTTTTGCTAATTTGGAAATGAATGTTTCATGAGTACTTCCTTATCAATCAATGCGGGAAGCCCAAGACGAAGATCTTTTCGAAAAATATATTATTGAACGAGACCTTCGGACATGTCAGACATCCATCGTCGGGATAAGCATGAGACAATGTTTAACTAGCCTGACGATGCGAGTAGTATAAATAAAAGCAAGTAAATCCACCGGATACTTTGCATTAAAAATAGGTAGACAAATAATTTGCCTTTCGACTTTCATTATGTTAAATCAAAATAGAGTTCTACTTTAATTTGTAACATTGAGAAAGTCGTGAGACGAAATATTGGTATACCTTTACCAAAATTTATACTTATCTTCCGGATGCGTGCTCCTGTAATCAGCTTAAGCAAGCGAATAGTAGCTGAAATATACTGCTGCCTTCAATGAAAAGACTTGAGAGATGCGTGTAGATGACATCAAATAGCATTAACTCTTTCCGAAAATCACTTAGAAATGTCAAGATTCTGCGAAGCTGTCTTCCATGAGGAGAAAGAATTGGTGAAATGATTGCCGACAATTTATGTTTTTTACCAGCATTCAAAATTTTTCAGCTTGAACCTTTCTAGCTGCTACGTCGCCCTGAAACCAACAGGATAGGTGCTCCATTATCCGTTTTCTTAAATTCCTGTCAGTGCGGCCAATAGAACTGCTTGCATAGTCACATTTGAATTCATGCAGAGCATGTGACCGACTGACGATGAATTGTTCTCAAACCGTTCTTTAAGCACTGTTGTTATGCTTGACAACGCATGCCCACGGCGTAATATTGACATCAATTTGCATTTCCGTTCTAGTCCTTCGACAATTTATATACCGGTATAGGATTTTCATAGTTCTAACTAAATATTTTTCTGGATTTCAGATATCATTTCTTTTTACAAATAAAAAAGGATATTTTTGAAGGTCGATTGACGTGTCCGAAGGAGCAATCTGCAATTCTTGCCAGCTATGCCATTCAATGTAAGTTCATTCAATATTTCAGTTTCTCATCAAAGCTTTTGATTATCATGACGAATATCAAGCATTGTTATCCACCTTTTGAAGAAAAAGACAAACTTACAGCATCTGAAAGCAAACTGAAATTCATCTGTTTTGTTGGACTAAATAGACTTAGAACTTCTATAAGACAAGTGAAAGAAATAAAGAAGTCAATGTTATCAGTAGTGAAGTTCTGCAGGATGTAGATCCAACTGATGCCAAATTACATCGCATGTATTTGATAACCTGATGATCAGGTACCGAATTTCTCTAAATAATAACCGCCCTCCGTAAAGTAGCCGCACCTCTTGTGAGGAGCTTATAACAGTAGCCGCTGCTGCTATTCGAAGTTATTAATCTAGGCCACCAGATGTTGCAATTCACATCTATCCAGGCACTCACTGTTTCAGTTTTCATAATCAGTGATGTCAGTGCCGCATTTTAAGCAACATCCTCCAAGTACATAACTATGGAGTATGATCAAAATTATATTGCCGGATAGATTGAAATGTACAGCATGAACAGTATAAGTCTTTTAATATTACAAATTAAGGATCATCGGTTTTGATCATCGTGACTTTTAGATAAAACAAGTAAGTAGTCGTATGCGCTTGATATCCAAGTGGCATTATCACTATTGTTGATGTTGTCAATGGGTTGCTATCAGAACTCGTTTTTTACATGCCGCTCATCTATGAAGCGATTCGCTTCCATGATTTTTTCTATTTGACTTTGCAAATAAGTTTGCAATATCCTAGCTGTTGTATTGTCAATATCACCATGTCGAAATTACGCATGCATAGACAATTGCGGCTTTTGTAAAAATTGCCGTGGATCGGATATGGGACTTCTTAATAAAAGCCACCCTCGACGGCTGCCAGAGGAAATGACCGCTTTTGGCAGCAGTGGCGGTTACCATTTGATGAAATACGGTAGTCGTTATTATCGATTAATACCGACTTTTATTTCCTTATATTAAGTACACGTTTTCTCAATTGTTATTCTATTCATTGGTAAAAGAGGCGGTTGCTTGATTTTCCCAGTATTAATCAATCATACCGAATGTGATGAACTGATTGATGCATGCATACAAAATGTCTATTTTCCTTTGACTGCATATAATCCATGTGCACAGCAGAGGGGGAGGGGAAGGGGCTTTGTAGTGCTGTCCACTGACTGTCCATGTGAAGGAAGGGGGCAACTGAACGAGTCCACGTGAACACCTAGAGGGAAAATGTTGAAATTATTGTTATGCGCATGTATCTTATGTCCGGATTATCTTTTGGTACAAACAGCCTGTCTATATTCATTAATAGAGATCGAAGGACCGTCCGGTACTGTAAGTCGGATTACCGAGCAATCACTGAGAATACAATCAAGTACTGCATCCACACTGTAGGCCCATAAATGCAGATTAGTGAAGTTGAATGCATGTCCATAATGATTGTCAATAATTGTCCACTCCATGGGGTGGGGAGGGGGTGTGGGCCAGTGTCCATGAATTGTCATCAGGAGGAAGGGGGGATCAAAAATTTTGTGTCCACGTGGATTATGGACGATCCCTTACCATGAATGTCAATTTCTTCACTATTATCCCGAGAATCTCTATGGTTATAGAAAAGTTGCTGCAAGGAAATGTGCCAATTTTGAAGTTGTTTCCGGAACATTGAACGAACTGCGCATCTTCATGCAAAACATCTTCCATGATGAATGATCGTTGAATTGTCGAATTAAGTGGTGATGAAAAAGATCAACTTTCTTTACACATTGTTTAAAGGATCCTTCCCTAAATCATGATTGGACTTCGTCCACTGCTATTTAACATTTTTTCTTTAGCAGCTTCATAAACATTTGCATCGCATTTCCACAATCCATAACAATTGGAAAATCTTGGACAATGCTTGTTTTCATTTTTATTGACGAATGAGATTTTTATCCGAGCAGCGTTTCAACTTGACCGAACATCAATTGAGTTCCCCTCTGTCACCGGAGAAGACCGGTCGTGTAGAAGTAATAGTCTATTCTTTGCAAGGGAATCCGATAGTGTCGAAAATAATCTGCAACGGCTTCTTCAAATGGATGAAAGATGCACACAATATCGGCGGCAACCCTCGTGTATGAAGAAAATCTTCCCATCCAAGTGACAAATGACGTTCTTTTTCCTGGACATCGATTCACTCAGATTTGATCGCGTATTAGAACAAGGCAAGCTCTTTTGTGTCAACGCCAACAAAGTTGAGTGACCATTGCTTAGAATTCGGACAATCCGCTCCGTTATTCCCCAAGGAGTGATGCGTTGTTGAGGTTAATGGGACAAGTTTAATAACGTTGAGCACTCAGTGGTTATCTAATGTCCACATCTTCACTTTTGAATGCAAAGTGTCAACTGAATGTTGCTCGCCACTAAATGCGGCAGCAGATCGATGAAGATTGGACAGTGACCCTCCCAACCATCCAGCTTACCAGGTAGACATCATCGCTGAATCATCACAGAGCAGCGGAAATAATGCGAAAATACAGCTTGTCAGGCGTTAGATAATGATGTTCAAATCTTTGTTTCTGACTTCAATCTCCTGAGAGATGGTAGAACTTCATTCACAGTCTGTTACTGCATTCCTGTATTCATAGCAGAATGGGATGATCATTAGGCGTGTGCAATTGACCAAAACAGGCTTCTTTCCTAATAAGACGAGCCGAACTTCCAGTCGTTCGAAAATCGGAACAATTTTGCGGATAGTGTATATTCTACCATTCGTACCGAAATGTCGCAGCATCAGACAGTGGAGTTAATCAATTCAGGACAATATACCGTAAACATCAGAACACGATCACGAATATCAAACATGACATGAAGCGAACTTTGTTCAAATATAGTACTTCCAGTTGGGAGACTCATAATATGGGATTTTTCCGGATAAAACACCAAACTGTGGTCAAATCTGTGGTCAAATCAAAAAAAAAGATTTGACCACAGTTGGTGTTTTATCCGGAAAAATCCCATGTTATGAAGCGAACATAATCAGGAAAAAGACATGAATCTCTTCAGGTGTTTTCGGATATTCGAATTACAACCGATAATTATAATAATGATGTCTGTGCATTAAGAAAACACATGAGCTCAGTGGCTTTGTCTATCAATGCTTTCCACAATGCGACAAACATAGATATCTGCAGGCATAGAAATAGATTGTTGTTTATCTGAAGTTGACTAGAATGGAAATTGACTCAAAGTCGTGGCACATCCGGAGGAAATAAGTTGGGGCATGAACCATCAATGAAAAGCTTAGAATCGCACATGTGACTGATTCTAACCCAATCATACAGCCGTTGACAGGTGTATCTAAGTGAAAATGCGTGCGATTTTTGTGCCACTATTGTGTATTGCATGAAACTTTACTTCCATTCTTGAGGTTTTAGTGTTATCAATTTCTATGTCTGCAGGTGTCGAAATACTATGTCCATGTAATTTCAAGACACTTGCTAGTTTACTATGCTTAATAGTCAAAGCGAAGCACTATTCAAATTTTCGCTTTGATTACCTACTAAAGACAATGTATTTAGTAGAAATATGTCAGACTGCATAATCGCAGGTGAACAGTAGATATCTGAAACGCAATTGAAAAGTGACGTGATCATGTAAATGTAAGGAACGATGTAGCTATCGAAAATGATTGACACCGATGTCTAACAATGAATAATAAACATTGATCAAAAACCTCGCAGTACGGCAATGCAAGACAGCTAAAAATTCAGTCGTTGTGCTAAATCAAAACGTATCAGACGCGAGGGCCGGATGACGTACAATTTTCAATGCATAAGTTTTTTCTCATAAGTTTCACAATTACATTTCAGGTGAGTTAAAATAATATGCTTATTATTAATTGAATGTATAAGTGCATATTTAGATATCGTACCGCGTATGTTTTAGTGAAGAAGGCCTCATTTTCTCGATAATTGACTGTGTAAATGTTCTCCGGCCCTTGCGATCAGACACTTATTCAAGGTGCGCTATTGTTGTGCTTTATGTGACTCAAAACGCTACACTAAACTTTACGGTGAACCCGAAACATGATGCTCCTTTATGAATATTTCGATTGGGATAAGTAAACTGTAGAATACGCTTACTTTCTATATCAGATGCAAACATGATATGAAATTGCCTCCTCTCCTTCAATTTGCATGACGTGATTCATTTTTCTACTCATTTATGGTGACCATTCTTGCATGAAATCAATATCTACATGTCCTAAACTGGTGCAGACTGTTACTTTTATCATCATCAATCTTGTACATGTAACTCGTTTCGCTATAGATAATCGACAATACGTAATTATGCATAATATATGTAATTCTCCCATCACATCTGCAATCATTATTTGTATTTCTGGGTATTATGTATTATTCATTTTCTTGTATTTCTTCATCTTCTCCTGAAAATGAAACCTTCGAATTTTGATACGGAGATATGCGTCTGTCACATCAATTCCAAATGAACGCCAGCACCCTGTCATTCCGACCACAGCTATTATTCTTTATTTGAGCTAGGCGATGACACTGAGTCTGAAGCAGTACAAAGTCGGGTACACGGGTTAGTTACTTCTCGGCACTTTGAATTATTTCTAAGTGTACAGCGTGTATTATGAGCCTTATCATCTGGAATGTCGTTATTATCCTTTCTTTTGTCGGGCTAAGGGGAAAGTGAAGGGAAGGCATAATAGTTCATGCAGGCTCACTCATTCTTCCTTTGATACAGTAATTGGCTGCATAAACAGTTTATCAACGGTATACAGCCGTCAATGAAACGATGGAACTTCAGGTGGATTCAGGTGGTCATCACAATGCAGGTGTCATAAAACTGTTAACTTCATTTTAGAGGACATGATATGACAATCTATTTATCAAATCTTTGCGACAGTGATCATTGGTTGCAGTTCTAACGATGGATGAACGACAATACATCTCCTTTGACAAATGCTATTACAAAATAGGAGGCTCGAACAAATATATAGCGAAACCGCAGCCAAGCATGTATACTGCAACTAGTTGTATATGCGCATGCTGATTTACTGCATTCATAGAAAGTAAAGATGTAAATGTACAAGTACGGGTAACAATAACAAAGTAAATGTAGAGCTGTCATTCTAAGTCTCCATCATTCGATTAGATAGTTCACTCCCTATGAGTGAACGACGAGGATCACAGGAATGCAACACACTGACATGGCTCCGTGGTCGTCCTGGATCGACAATGTCAGAATGCTTGAAGACAATGGAAAGTAACTGACCAGATGGGGTCCTGTAATTTTATTTTGTCATCAGTTATGTGATGCATCAGTTCATGCACAGTGCATTAGTCTATCATCAGTTATGTGATGATTGTTGTACAGCGCATGCCAATAAGAAGGGAGAGGAGAGCATTAATATTGTAATTTTTTGAGCATTTGAAGAGTTTGATCACCTGGTTATGCGGTATATGAGCATTGCTTCAAAACCAAGCTGGAATCTGTATCAAACTCAATTCGCATAATCTGACTACCTGTCATAGTTAAGCCAACAGTTTCGTTATTGCATGATCCATGAATACACAACTTCATCGTCAATTAAAACCTTCCAACTATTCGAACTGTGGAATTCTTGGAGGCGTCTTTTCTAAGATATGGCTTCGTGCTTTGAGATGGAGAGGAGAAATATTTGAGACACCAAACAGAAAAAGTTTTATTGTAGAGAGTATTCGATGTATGTATGGTAACATCAGGCATTTTTGCATAAGTAGGCGTTCCTAAATTTCAACGCTTGTTTGTGGTTTGTGTTTTTCTCACGAAATTATACATTTATCGTTTCATGCAAAACAATGTTACTATTTTCATTATCTTCCAGCTGAATTAGGCGACTTCGTGTCTGATGAGATGAAACCGGGATATGTGAGTGAATTTCGCTTCTTCCCTGCTCAAACTCCCGATTTCGAGGCAGATGTTTCATCTCTACATCAGAAACGCAGGTAAGAGAATAAGTGATCAGCATTCATGAACATAATTAGTATATTACGGATTTATTACATAGCATCTTGTTTTTTTAATCTTGCGGTAGAAGGCTTGATACACCGAACATTAATTTTTATAAAAGCATAACTCCGCAACAAATTTACTTCAAAAATTTCTAGTGATCAACTGTATCTCCGGGTTCGGTTGTTTGAATGGGAGGACCGCAGGATGTTGAAATGACCTTTACTGCTTTTCGAAATTAGTCATGCACTCTGAGAGGTCATCGATTAGCTTTGTGACGTAATGGTGACGCAAAGTGTAATGAGATAGATCGTTTAAGGTCCCAATTTGAATTTGTGGATGAAGATCAAGTTAAACATTGTCGCTGGGATTAGTGTGTTGAAGCAGTGGAATTTTAGTGCATTTGTTGGATAGCAAAAAAATAGTCTTCATTTACATGTAGGTTGCTGTGAGAATTTCGAAATACTCCAAATGCCATATTTCCTTCAGATTTCAAGATTTCAGATATTTGAGTACAACTTTCGTCGAAGCTTAACTGTTTGCAAAACAGCATACGAAAAAGGCAAATACCTTTCTTTTCTCATGCAAAGCTGCTAGCAACTGTCACTAGAAAAATTCACTGATTATTGTGGAGGATAGCTACACGGGTGGTATAGAGCTATCCGAAGTGATCATCTGACTTTGCTGAGTGGATGCTTTTTAAGTCTCGTGGTTTTAGCTCAACTTGAACATTAACGAGATTCTGTAAGTTCTTTTTTGTCTAGAAACTGCCAAAGAAAGATAAATGCTTCACATGCGTGTATGTCCATAAGACTCTCTCGGACACGCATTTTGATATTCTTGGGCCACAAGGGATATTCAATTTGCTATTGCGTGTAAATAACATTTCGATTTTGAAATATTCCGTGCCATTGTCATCATTAGAACACAACGTTAAGTTCAAATTGACACAAGTTAGCTCAAGTTTTTCGTCCGTTATAGTCTCAATCATCAAATTCACGAAACAGATATGTGATTTGGTTGAACACTTTCAGACTACGGTCTAAAATGATCAGTTACCGAAAATCTTTGAATTTCTTCATGCGTCTCACAATCCTGTATTCAAATAAATGACAGACAAGTAATTGTAACTTGATATTTGCAGAGGGCTTACACCTGCTCACGCGGAAATGGAGTATCTTCAATGCGCGTCTTCTCTAGATAAATATGGCATAAATACATATAGTGCTCATGTAAGTATGTCATCTATTCCTATTTCATCATAATCATTGTAATGATTATAATGCATAAATTTGTTCTTTTACATGACCATTTTCCATATTCTTGCATGTATTTGTCCGTTCACGTAATACATGGACTAACCTCGCTAAGTTATTTGTAAGTAACTGTAATTCTTGCGATATTGCCTGAAGTCTCATTCACTTTCCCATATGAAATCGGTAACGCTCCTGAAGGAGGATTATCTTCATGTAGCAAGGATCTGATGAGAAGAGCCACAGGAGTGGAGAGCATGGACGAAGTGAAAGGACATAGATACCTTACTTTTGTAGATTTAGTACATAAATTTCCTAACCAATGAATGAAATAATAACAATGAAAATGAAAAACATGCTGACTGCATTTTCAATGATCATTCATTTAAATTTAATGCTGTGATGGTCATTGGGACTGACAAGGCTGGACCGAGTGAGGAAGAGGAATTTTAGAAAGCGAGTACAGGTGGGAGAGTTGAAGGATAGGTTGGAAGGAGACACGTATCAGATGAGTAGGACATTCTTATTTCATCCAATATCAGGAATCATCAGCAGGACCAGTTCACGTCTCATAACATCAACACAACTCCCTATTTAAAGTTGCAGCGTACCCGGGTGAATTTGAGATTTGCAATCAGCAATTTAGTGAGATTTCGACGGCTTTATCGAAGTACATAATTATTCTGAAATTCATTTTCAATATTCATTTCGAGCTGGCCTGCTCAGTTGTAATTGCGCATACAACTGAAAGACAATAAAGAATGCTATTTATTAAGTGGTGAATGGAAAAGCGATTATCAACTTGCGAAAATACGCTGTCGCGCGTTGGTTGGTTGAACATATTCTGTTTAATGTTATTGAAAGTTGAAACTGAACACTGAAGGAAATTTTGAGATCTTATCTTGATCTGTCCTATCTTCACTAACTTGCTGATCGGAGGAGAACAGGAGTGGAAGAGAAACATGCGTTGGACACAGTCCAGTGGAGGAAGAAAATCGGCACCGGTGATCCCACTTGAAATGCGAAGAAAACTAGAAGAGAAGAAGAAGAAGATTCATATAAGTGAAATTG
Organism: Prostheceraeus crozeri; assembly: GCA_907163375.1. Lineage (NCBI taxonomy): Eukaryota > Metazoa > Platyhelminthes > Polycladida > Euryleptidae > Prostheceraeus > Prostheceraeus crozeri. The sequence goes on from CAJQUW010013181.1 coordinate 184,392, forward strand.
AAAAGCGATGAACATTAGAAATATCAATAGTTTACTGAAATACCTATTTGACGTCGTCCGTACTTCTGCTTCAATCCCTCTCAGAAGCTCGAGCTGCTGTCTATGATAAGAATTACTGAGGTATCGCACAATTCACAAGCAAGAGGTTGCCTTCTGCATCCGCTAGATGACGCAATCCTGAGAATTTGTCGCATTAGTAAAATAAAGTGACCGATTTTTCCGTTCCTCTACACGTGTTGTGATGATGACAATACTAGAAAATCAGTATTATCTCTTATCGATGATGAAGTCGTAGAATTGAAGGCATAAAATCCCACCTCTTTCGAAGGAATTTGATTTCTATGAGTAATGCCGATGCAAAACACGTAAAGTCCATCATTGTTGGAGCGCATAATGCGCCTGTCTGACAAGAACAGTTCACCAAAGCTTGGCATCCATCGGGTTCTCCGCCTTGTCGAAAAGACAGAATCTTCGGTCCGGGACTCGTCACTCAATCCTTTTTCGACGTCCTTGCATTATTGTTTCAAATTCGAAAATTGAGAAAAATCGGAATGAAGAAGGCGGAAGTTTTGGTCAGCAGAGCTCGCCATTGCCTCATCTTAGAGCGAACACAGCGGAATAAATGACATCGGGCCATCAGGAATGAACACTTCACCAAAGGATGAGCATATTTATCCTCGTACATCGTGTATGAACTGAGCATGTCGATCAGCCAAAGAAAAACAAGGTTGAACAACGCTTGTAATTACCCAGTAAGACCAAGTTGATAAGTCAATTAAGTAATGTCACAGATGATGAAATTGGGCAATATAGCAAAAGAGAACAAATACAAAAAAAAGTACAATCGTGTAAATACTATTACTGCACACATAATACTGGTTTGGTGAAGCAATTCTGTACAGACTCAGAGCGCGTCACCCGAATGTTGAGTGACAATCTTTCACAATCGAGAAACCTGGTTGTCAGGATTTATTGCGGAAGTTGATGCATTTCATGTTACAGCAGAGGCTGAGAGGTCCCTTAAAAGTGGTTGGGTCTGCTGCAGGCACCATTTCGGTAGGTGTTCATTCATCCTTTCCCCAGATAACGTTCCATGCGTCCCAACTAGCCTGCTCCGTAAGCGCAGTTGCAGGCATAGACCACACAATAACGGACTAGCGGAGGAACATCGGAAATTGTCTTTTGAGGAGTTGGGTGCTAATAATCGAGCCTAATAGCATGCTCTCAACCGCATAATAATAATAATAATAATAATATAACTTTATTGGTCCACATACGATTAGATTCGGTAGACGCATCACAATTCAAAGAGATAAAATCTATAAAATGATAAAAATATACATCAAGGTACACATTACAACGCAAATACTATTTACAAAATTTGATAAATGAAGATTTGTAGCGTAAAGTCCGAGCAAAGGGCTTGCGTAGAGGACAAATACTACGACTGCATCGGGTACGAGAATTGAAGCATTCCTGCAGAGGATGGTTGTCATCAATCACAATTTTCTGAAAAAGTGACTCACAGGAACGGTTCATGGTACTCAAAACGTCCGGATGAATCTGCTCACCAATCATCTTTGCGGGTGAACGCGCTCACCATCTTCACAATGCTGTTTGCTATCTGAATTAGAGAGCTGCCTGTTTACCGGATCGAAAGGAATACCTCTTTCTTCAGTTCGATAGGGATCTACTTGGGCGCTCCGTGGGCGATAAATGTCTCTCGATTTAATCAGGGATGGGTAGCCGATGCTGATTAGCACATCTGAGTAGTGTAAGCTACTTTTGAAAATGAACAGGAGAGCAAAGGCGACATCAGAAGCTGACTTTCTTTACACTGAAGACTGCATCCGGACGTCAACCACATGAAGCGAAGCATCCAAGGGCGACCGTACAGAAACAGTGTTAGGTAATGAGTTGTTAGTGACAATGCAAATTTCAATGGGTGAGTGATACTGTTAGTGATCTGTTAGTCTAACAGTGTTTCTGTGCGGTCGGCCGAGAAAGTGACCTTACTGTCGTTGTGTCAGAAATATTCATTGCTGATTGGATCAAGTGCATTTCCTGCCGTTGCCATAACGTATTTTTTATCAAGCATCAGAGATCTGAGTTACTGATTTAATCTTGAGATACATTCTGATAACATTGTAAAGGGTTTAGTCACGTAGTCACGATGCCACTACGGAGCGGACCCTACCAAGAATGGGGGGGGGGCACTGAAACCGGTTCCCCGAGAATTTGTCCCGATTCTGACCCCCATGCAGTTTGAGTACAGAGAATATTTCACTTCGGAATCGATGCATTATTTCCTTCTTTCAGAAGCAGCGGTTTCGGAACCGGCTCTTTGAAATTCGGAAATGCATTAAACCCTACTTCCGATCTATGTTAGTGGATTAGTATTCCGAGTGGAACACATGGAAACAAATTCAGATTTGACGTGAAGATTTTGATGTAAACCAGGGATTGCAAATACCCGGGTTTTTTCAAGCTCCCGGATCCTATTATCAAAAGTGATAAAATTGCATGTATTTCGTTTTCATTATCATGAAATATTGAATAGTCTGGTTTCTGAGATTAATTCTAAATCATGCGTTTCATAATACATAATAATGAAGTGATATTGAAATCCTAGGACTTAGCTATCGCCAACTATAGTTGTGACTCTGGTTCTCAGTTGTTATTATACTATTTTTACGAAATATCAATAGATGATTACAGCATTTAAAATAACAGTAATACAATCTGAGACCGAGCGAAGGTACTCTTTCTTAAGACATGCTAACTAAAACTGAATTTCTGTATTAATTAAGTGTATACTTACCATGATTGTTAATCAAAAAGGAGATTAATCCAGACCAATTTCAATAGTGATAAGCACGTGTACAAGTATTTAATTAAAGGAAAGGAAAGAAATCAAACTTGCTTTTATTTGTGCTTTTTTACTTATAAGCGTATATCCCACTATTATAAACTTATTGATAATTACAGTTATTGTTCATTGTAAGTATATAGTAAGGTAGTTGGACCAATTAAAAAATTTAAGGTAGTCTGGAGAATCACAACTGATCTGAAACCTCTGAAACCTTAATAGATGGACATTCAATATCGAGCTACAGATATTCCTGGATAAAACATTTCTATTCATATTTATATTCGCATTTTTAGCTGCCCACATGCACTCCCAACTCTAAGTGAGTAACGAGAAAAACTAGTTTGAGGTTCTATGACTTTTATAACTTCAATCGTTAAATAGGATTTTCCGCAGCATTAATGACCATCACTATTTTATCTTCAACTCTCTTCGCTGGATCCGGGCGGATATCACACCGGATTCCGGATCCGGATATTTACACCCAGACCCGCGGGATCCCCGATCCAGATCTTGACCCGGTGCAATCTCTGTAAACACAGTTATTATTCTTTAACGAAGCTAATTCATCCATTTCGATATCTCAAAGTCACCAAGATGTTTTTTTTGCAGTATGATGGTAAAGTTGAATGTCAACTCGGTGTTTCTGCTCATGGTGTAACCCTCTTTCACCAAAGAAATAGACTGAAAGTTTTCATTTGGTAAGTTTAATATGAAGTCAATCGATAGAGAATAGGGCTTGCTTTTCCATTCTGCCATTTAACATTACAGGGACAATATAGTTAAAGTATCATTCAAGCGAAAAACTTTCTTTATTCAACTGAAGAAAACGATACCTGGGGTAAGTACAATTTTTGTTCTACCAAAGTTTTGTTCGATTATAGATTATGTCAGTGAAGATATTCTATAGCGATGTGATGCCTAAAATACCATTGCTTGCAACATCTTCGAACCGAGTTGATTAAATGTCCATTTCATCGCCGATAATGTAATGGAAAGTCCATTTTGCGGTAAGGTGAAATGCTTTCCACATTTCGCATTTCAAAATGCTTGTATGCATTCTCTTTGTAAACGTCGATAAATGATAATTCGTTAACTGACGATAGTCTATATTGTAAAACAAATTGTTATCTTAGATAGCACATGTGATAATTTTGAAAAGATTTTTTCTTTTATTTGACATAGTTCGGGTGAAGCGCAATTAACTCATGCAAGACGATTACTGCGATGTTTTTTGACACTACCGGTAGTCATCTTCAGGCAAATGAAGAAATATGCAATTATGAAGCTTGATCTTCTCACCGAATTGCAAAAATTTTCTTGCTATCTTGTGAAGGAATGAATGAATGAAGTTTAAACGTCACTTCTCATGATGATGATGATGATGATGAATGGTTTAACGTCACTACTCCTCCATACTGGGGGCTTGGACGGTGCTGACACAGTCAGACTTTTCTGGAGCGTTGTGGTGCATTTAGTCCGGATGCCCTTCCTGCCGACTTCCAATGACACGTTCGGGGCTCGACCTCTGGACCAAAGGATAGCAAGGCCAAGCACTTAACTAGTGTGCCCCGGAGACCGCAGAATGTCGACATCTTCTCGACATAAGAATTTGGTGAAATTTTCAAATTTCATGAATACATTTTCCGCGAGCTTCATGTGATGGCACTGACAATTTGAAAATTATTGCTTTTGTCATTTTGATTGAATTTTGATACATTCCCTATAAAAATGCATCATCAGGAATTATCTTAAAATAAAGCAGGAAGTCGATAAATTGATTGATATTCTGTGCATCATGGAGAATGTCATCAACAAAACAATCGTCTTTGAAGCGGAGATTTATTTATACTATTGATTATCGGCATTACTTGCCCATGCGTTTTCCTAGTTTGTCGTTATGCGCTAATTGAATGGAAAAGGAAGACGGAGTCTGCGCTGCGACTTCAACTCGTGATTCGACCAATCCTGCCCGCTAATTCAGACGATATTGACACTTCTTTATCGCTAGAACCGTCAACACTGAGCGAATTTCTGATGCCATCAGAAAATGCCCAACTGTACGAGCCCCTGCAGCTGATGAGTGACTCCACCATTTAATCGTGTATTTGTTCAACAGCGCAGGGAATATCGCCAATCGCTATTTGGCACTTGCATGGACCGTAAAGCTTCATTCGACTTGGTGAGCACACACCTCGCTGATCTTTCTAAAAAGAAAAGGAGTCCAGGAAAAGCACATTTGCATCCTTCTATATCTTCAACACATCTTGTAAAGTGCGCACAGATGGCAATGCATCTCTTCCCGGTCTCGTTAAGTGGTGGTGTCCTCCAAGGTTGCGTCGCTTCGCAGGGTACCTTCAAGGTCGAAGCGAAGTCGACTACTGAATGACGAATAAGGAAGACTGCAGGTATCCGCCAGGGTTGTGTCGCATCGTTAAGTCTCTTTAGGGTCAAAGCAAAGTCGGCTGCTGGATGATGAATGCGATTGAGACTGCAGGTGTCCGCCAAGGTTGCGTCGCTTCGTCAAGTCTCTTCAATATCGAAGTGAAGTCGACTACTGGATGACGAATGCGATCGAGAGATTTAAACATCTTCAATTCAACATTCACTCTCGTTTCATAGATGTGTGAGCGCTTGACAGCATAGAAGACTCTGTTAATGAGTGAGTGAGAGAGATCCTCAGTGGAAGCGTTGTCCCTTAGGTTATCTATCGATGCATCAAAATTGATAATCTTTATCAGATGTCCTGCCTCGATCGCTGAGAACCGCCTCACGTGTTACCGTGACTGTAAGATATCAAGTGACTATTCAACTTTCTTGGAAATTCAGCGCCGTGTCAAGCACATTTGCACGACTTTCGGGTGACCCAGTCGTGTCTGTCGATGCAACAAAATAATACCTAATAAATGTGACTCAGCGTACGATTAATTGAAAATCGCGCGATTCTGAATACTTTGAGATTTAGTTACTGGAAGTTTGCAGTTAATCTACCCTTCAATTTTTCTTATTTCTAGACCATTTTTCATTAAAAGTTTGATGACTTCCATTAGAATTGAGAGCATTTAGACTGAAATTATAACTACCGTATTAATTAATGCGATGCTCTATTTATGAATGTTTGGCAAAGCATCATAATAAATCAGAACACATAAAAAGTCGCCAACAATGCATGAAAAAAGTATTGATAATCTATTCACATGATTCTACTGCAAACCTGCCATCATTGAAGTACTGCAAGTAATACATCATGTGCATGGACTGTAATTAAGTATATTATCAATATTTCTATCTTCCAGTTTTGGTTCTTTTGGTCTTCATCAATCAGATTTATCGAACATAATTGTAGGAGTGTAGGTATTTGCCGTTATCAGTCTTGAAATAGGCATAATTATGCATCAATCAACTCTGTCTAACTATACATGATCCAAGGAACGAGCACTCGTGCATTGCAATTATCTAAAACGACGATGAAAGAGTGAATAGAAGCACTGTTTTTACTTCATCAAGCAAATTTCATTGAAAAGTCACATTTTAAAAAAATCGCATGATTCCTGGCCCCTCAAGAATCGCGCGATTGATTCCGTCGCATTAATCGTCGATAAATCGTGCGGAATCGATTAACTGCTCCCGACACTGAAATAGAGGTAAAAAGTTACCGGCATTGCTAACATTCGCGGTGAGATGACGGATTAGCTTGTTTTTGACGTCGTGCCTTGCCCACGCTTAACACAATTAAAAGTGTTAATGCATTTTATTTTTCGCGCATGTATTTCTACTTATTTGCTGGTGTAGTAATATACAGTGTTATTGTACCCGCGAATGGGTATTATTATATACGCATCGAATGTGCTATGATTGATGGCTGATATAACGGTGCGTTTACCCCAGGGTAATCTTTGCGGTGACTGCTCCAGTTTCAAGATAAGTAGCTTAGATTAACTTACATAGCAGCATTCAAATAGAATATTATGTGACGATAAAAACATTTCTCAAAGTCGATCATTAATTTCTACTTTCTGTTGCTCTATTAAAAATATTCGAATATTCAGCCGGAAGTTCCAAAAACAACGCCATAAAGTACAAGTGCATATAAACGAAACTTAAAGCGTTATCATCCCCCACATGGAGACCTGACGGTGATGAAGAAGTCAGAATTTTGCTGGAGATCTAAGATGCCTTCAGTTCGGATGCCCTCCCTGACGACTGTCAATGACATGCTCGGACCTCAACCTCTATACCAAGAGATCGCTTGATGAAGCATTTAGCCACTGTGCCACGGAGAATACTCATAAATTCATATACTGTTCGTTTATAGGAAAATTGAATACCGGTGGGTCCATTATATTTCTGGTAAAATAAAGATGCATCTCTGAATGTTTGTAATAGTAGTTTTCAAGTTCATGCATGTGCAGAGTAAGTTGCATTCTCCGTATATCATTAATCATGATTTTCTGATGATAATGAGAGAATGTTAGCCGAACCGCTGTATCATTTCTGTTTTAAAATTTAACGCATTGGTACATTCTTGTACTATTTCGTAGAGATAACTATTAACGGATGCAAAAATTAGAAACTGTTTTTTTGTGTTTTTGATGCATAAAATATTATCCTTTGTAATTTCTGTTCTCGTTGATGCAGTTAAATGATGCAGATTCTGAAACTCTGTTGGATGACTGATGGCACATCCATTGTGATGGGCGCATATAAAAGTGTTAATGAACTACAAAGGCACTGAAATAATACTGAATGTTCATTTGATGAGTTTCTTACATAGCTTTTCCTGAACGAAAGTATCAATTTAGTCGGAAAGTAATATACTCTGCGAGTATTTCTTCGTCTGATCTCTGAGCAAAATACACTTTATGCTTAATCACAACGTCAACATGCCTGTGCATTCAAAAATGAATACGATGGACATGCTACCAGCCAACCATTTTCATAGAATCTTAGTTGCGGGTATGGGAGGTCCACAGATTTAGTTAAATAAGTGATTAACTGATCTACAGAGCTCCAGTACTTCTCAACTAAAAATTATGTGGAAAATGTTTTGGCTATGTCATGTGCTTCGTAATATTTTCATATAAGGTTTAAGCATAGTATAAGATATCGATATATGCTCGGTGTTAAGGGCATTATACTGTGCAGGTTGTGATATGGCACCCCATTGCACTAATAATACCATATATCTATTTCACTTCATTTTGAATCAAATTTTGTAGCTCCGCTTGTGCAGCATGTTGATGTATGATAATTAAAAAGCCTTGCTGCATTTTTTATGGCGTGCATTGCCCAAATTTTTTTTGCTTACTCAGGCCGTCTCCAGGGTTTCACCTTTGGCTTTACTATCATACTTCATTTTGAAAAAGGCTTCTACGCGTAGGTAGGTATTTTTTCAACGAAGCTAGGTAATTTTCCGTAGAATCGGTGGACGAAGTCTGTTGGAAATATTTTGAAGTCCTTGTCAATGCCACGCAAGCATCGAAAAATATGAAAACAAGTATTATAAATTTCTGTCATAGCCGACTTTCACACTTCCTTAGCCTATTTCTATCAAGTGTTCAATAGAAGCAAACATAAACTCCATGAAGGTTGGATGAGACAATCAATCTCATCCACCTATAGGCGATGGCTGCATCACTGTTACATAAATTTATTTCTACATTACAAAATTATTTACTTTGCTTGTGGATAGCCAACAGATGCTAGCTGAAATTAGTTGCTTTGCGTCTGAGAAAATTTCCATTGTCGTCATTTTCAAAAGGAAATACTATTTGTTCATTATTTTCATTGGTTTATTTCATAATAACTTAAATTCAGCGTATTCTTTTCTGTATGGAAATGTCGAATTATCTTTTCACTACTGGCGTCATTTGTCACGACAGCAAGATGTACAAGAAGGATACATGTAGACAGGTATGATGATTCGAGTGATGTTGAGTAATTTCCATCGTACAACGTAAAGCTATGTCTAGTAAACATATTCCCCAGGACTGTCAGAATTCTTCCCACGCATTGCCGGTAAGTTAGAAACGATCGAATTGTCAGTAATTTAGTTTAAAATTATAGTTTGGTTTGGATACTATGAAGCAATTAAGTGTTTTGTAAAATGAATGTTAATTTGAGTTGACAAAATGTTTCATATTATCCGTAGTGCGCTGTAAAGCTTACCAGAGTTCGCTTATGTTCATTTGCTAACATTTTCTGAAAACGCTCAGTAATGACGCTTTTATGCTTTTTGATGATAATGTATCGAAATAACTCCTCGGTTTTGTGGCGCATTTGGTTCTTGGACTCTATTTTGATAGAAGAAACGTTTAATAAATACGAACCATTGCTCGTCAACAGGAATCTGGATTTATCAACGAACTGTGTTCTTGTACTGAAATTTTATCGTTTCTTATGTATGAATATTGTCACCACTGTTGCCTGTTACACAACATGCCGCTTCAGTGAAACTATGCATTTATGAAGTACGAAGAGAAAATTCTTCACCATTTTGAATTAAATGAATTTTATGGAGCTAAATTTCATTTTATGATGTTCATCATTAATTCATTAACTCGCATTGATTTTGGCATAATGTGCATTGTTGCGCACGGATTTCTCTTGTCCGAAATTTCCAAAAGTATGTTTTTGAGCGATGTAATTTCTACAACTATTCTGTAATTGTATAAGATGCATATTTTGCGTTGAAGCTGTGTGATTATGACATTGCTTATTTATCTTCACGACCCGACCTTGTGGATAACGCTGTACTTGAGATTTCGTGTTGAGCGGTACGGCGTTCAATAATAAGTGCACTACATTTTACTCATCAGAGGAAATAAGCACTCAAATTCTCAAGCGAAATGAAGATAAATAGATGAATGCACCGCATATGTCTATTTCTGGCAGAGTGAAATTTATTTCACGCTTCTGTGGAGACATTTTCAACACATTGATTTTTCATCTTTTTTCGAAGAAATCGAGGCAGTTGCAATTACCTGTTTAGTCCATTGCAGGCCTGTGATTACTCCTCAAATTCCTCAAATTTGTTTATTACTCCTCAAATCCTCAAAAATTCCTCAAATATAGCTTAACTATGAGAAATTCCTCAAATACGACACACTACTGACTAAATGTCGGATAATGTATTGTTTTTTGGCGAATGGCGATGATATGTAAACTTCCAAACAAGAAGCTAAGATAGAATCCTGTAACATGTACCCTACATCCATGCTGCTAATCATGAATCACTCATGATTTATTTCTTTTCTTTTTCTTCTCTCATGATTTATAACTTAATGATTTTTCTCTCACTTACTTGGTAGATTTTAGATAGCGTAATCCCGCTGTGCTAGCTAGATCTGATATTTTGAATGGAAACAGACCTGTCCTTTTATCATCTGAATGGGCAGACTGTTAAATAGAATCTTTTCAATAAGTGATAGACATAATTTTGAAAAGAGCGACTTACTCACCAATTCATTCCACATGAGGAGAGGAGAAGCGTTGCTTATCCTTCTAGTAAGTATTTTTAAATTTCTAGACATTTTAGGATATAATGATTTTCTTTTAGCCATGTCATATTTAGCACATCAAAAATTAACCAGTCGTTAGCTTGTTTTTTTAATTTTGTTACCTTGACGCATTTTGTTACGTTGAATACGTTGAATGTCGTTTTCATTTCTGCAAGCTACAGGGCTGTAGATGTTCCGGTTCGTCTGGACTTATTTTGCTAAGCAGAGAAGTTGTCCGAAGTTATTGGCTGTCGAACTCACTCATTAAATGCTTTCACGTATTTAATGAGTGAAGCACTGCGATCAACCTACAGAAATTGCATATTTGAACACTGCAATTTTTTACTTCTAACTTCATGATATTGCTTAGAATTCCAACAATAAAATGCACATTCAATTATTTTCATTAATTATCTTGACCTTTGTCACAATCTTCTTGATATGTTTCTGCGACTATATGGCTGCTAAATGCATGCCTGTACTTCTTAAAGAACTTAAGGATATCGATCTTCCATATCCATTATATGATAATATATAGGTAGCCCAGCCCACTTGGATTTCAGTGCTCTTATCAACTGAAGCGTTTGTTTCACTCACTCTCTTCCATTTTATTTCCGCTGAACATGAACACATCCGACGGGGTAAAGCGGATGGTCCCTAAATTTAGTGTCTACATGCCTCCTGGTTACTAGCGTGCGGGGGTTGGAAGCGTATGAAGCTCTGCTATCTCATGAGTCTTTTTGAAGTTACATTTTCCAGGGTCTGCCGACCGACATTTATCCTGGATGAATTATTCACTTAAAGATCGTTTTCATAATTTGCTGAACACAGGTTGGTGTGAAATTAGTGCACACATTGCTTATCGTTGTATGTGAACTTGGATTAATTAAGGCATTGAGCCACATAGTACTGGGTTGGTAGATTTTCAACCTGGGTCTACTGCAAGATGTGGACGTCAATATCTCTGCGCAACTTCATGCGAATAGAGGTGATAATCTTTCACTCTTTGCCTAGATGATACCAACGACTTAGCTGGCAAGCCTGTTCCTGACAGTTGTTTTGTGTCGTCTGAGAAAATTCATGTTCATTTGAATGTAGATTGGAGCGATATGATAAAAGCGCTGACAGGTAAACAAGAGCCACCAAAACTTATGCAGTAAAAAATAATATTAATATATTAGTGTGTAATGTGGCATATCCTTCATAATACTGAATTTTTTTAACACACAAGCAATGCATTCCGTCAACGATTTTGAGCTTTCTATACTTATGGGTTACTCTCCTCCCAAATTTGTCTAAAGTCCGTAAAAATTAATCGTTGCAAAACCCCAGATGCATGTGGTTGAGGATATATCCTACATTCAAAAAATTACAGTATACAAATCTGACAAGCATCATTGAATTGGAGACGATAGCGTAAAGCAGAGCGATATGAGCAGCTTGATCTGACATCCTCTGTTCGACACATTCTAAGCAGATAATACTTGAGGCAACAAATTAATTTCGTAGCAACAACGCGGGAAGTGATTATGACCAAGTCAGTATTCCTTTGCAATATACACAACTTCAAAAAGTGGGGTGTGGTCAACCCTTGGGTTACCTTCTTCGTTGTGACTTTCATGATTTGAAGTTTGGCCCAAAATCCGTGATAAAAATGTGTAGTTTTTCTTGCAGTTATCATATTAGGCTCCGCTTCCATTCCTCAAATTTTTCACAAAAAATCCTCAATTTTTTTCATAGGCTAATCACAGGCCTGCCATTGATGCATTTTCATGCTCCGATGATGATGCTTTTTTACAGTGATCAGATAGAAAAGATTGAAGATCGTTCCTGTGTCTAAAAGACAGTATTATGCATTCAATATTAGTTAGCCTTGGCTTTACAATGGATTTTATATTCGGCAAAAGAATATTTTCAACTTTCAGATCAGTACGGTCTTCATAGAAAAGTGAAATAATTAAATACATTCATCGTCAAAAGTAGATTTTTCTGATAGAGCGCAGTGCCCATTTCCTCATCAATTTTGCCTTTGAATGCAAAATATACACATCCGCCAGTTTCATGATATTCAATATTGAAGTCGCCAAGCATTGATTATTTGAAAACCTAAGTTACTCTGTATTAAATTTCCAGAATATGTCTTTCTGTTGTTTTTAGATCTTTGAAGTCTCGCTAACGAGATGCCTTGACGGACTGACTTATTCCTGAAATAATAGGCAAGGTTGCCTTACACATTCGAGTTTCATGCTTTCATCTACGCGCTATTTAGTTGCTGGAATGAGAAGTCATAGTCCGATGATGAAGATGACAATAGAAAACTGTCTTTGATTTGATGATTTTTACATCGATATCAGTGGACTCCAGTTGGTCATAGAAAAAGTAGTAAAGAAATCGGGTGTCTATGTAATAAACCTTGCTAGACCTTGTCAATCCTAACCTTAACTGACATAGAAAACGTGTCTAACTGGATTGAATCATGGGGTGACCAGATTTGATTCGGTGATCCGATCTGGTAAATCATTGGATCAGACGTGCATGGTTGTAAGTAGTACATGGAAAGCAGTAGATCGTGTGATCAGAAAAATGATGTTTCGGAGTGAAAAATATTGATAGTGACGGTTTGATCAATTCCCGTTTACCATTGCAGTAATTCTATATTTTACTCACCGCAAGCGGTCATTCTGTTATTCCCAATATATTCTGTTAATGATGTGTTCATGATTTAGATTAGGTTTGACCTTCTTCGCTTCTACAACACGCTCTGAATGATTTGTTTGGAAAAAAACAAACTCTCACCATTCAACTGGTTGCAAACTAAATATTGAACACTTCCACCAAAATATCGGAAACCTAAAAATATGACCAACAAGATAGCAGACCTAAAGAAAGTGGAATCGTATTTGTACTTAATCCTCATCTTATGAATGTGACAATTGCTTGTCTGTGCTCACTTTATGTTCATGGAAATGCCTTCAAATGTGAATTGTTCACGGTTGTAGCGATCGAAAAGTGATTAAATGTTCATAACAGAATTACAAGTGTATTTTGTGGCATCCAAATCCGTCGTCAATCCACAAGTTACATAATTGAAGATTTTGACATTTAAAGTTTACTTAAGGAACTAAAGGAATGCAGAAAAAGTGAACACCTAAAAGTCCAACGAAAGTGTTAAATATGCGGTGAAAAAGTTAGTGGAAATGGATTTGTGCAACGTATTTTGGATGATTGAATGAAGCCAAATTATCAATTTTGTAATCTTTTGGTAAAAAAAAGCCAATTGATAGTTTGTCGTAGCTTTCTGTAAGTTACAAGCGTAATAAGCTAATAGCAAGTGCAAAAATGCTCAAAAATTGTTCATCAATGTGGATCATCATTGTGAAAGCATTCATTTGCGTATGTAGAACGATGAGCTGTGGAAAATCACTTGCGATCATGGACTTTCTTGCTGACTTCCAATCGTCATTTTGAAATTACGGGATCAACATCGGATGAGAGTATGGTCCGGTATAGAGAAATGATGATTGGAGTCAATTCTGTAGAACCCTACCATCGAATCGAGTCATCACTGTCTTCATCTCAGGTATAAGGGGTTCAATTTTGGCACCTATTGTTTTTTGTGGTTTGCGTTCTCAATCGATAGTCTTCTAAGACAGCACTGGTGACCAATAATGTCTCATAATAAAAATAAGTAGACAAGATTAAAAAATCTAAATTTCAGGCTAAATCAGAATATCTATAAATAATGGTAGACATAATGCTCGTGTTTTCGCAATAGGCCATCAGATGATGAGCAAATGTATTTTGAAGGTCGCAGATAATTTTTGCATTTAAATTTCAATATATGCTGGTATGTGTCATGATCGGAATTTAATGGTAGGAATATGAAATGAATTCTCGAACATGTTTGGTCGAAGGCAGATATATTTTCCTACCTTTGTATGATAAAGTTTGTATTATTATAGCTAATGTTGATTGAGGTAATTATGAAATGCAACTTGACTTGTTTTTTCATCCATCGGAAAATATTTTCGCCTATGTCAGTGCATATTTGTAACAAAGAATGTGAGTAATGTCCTGTTATTGATGACAAATTAACAATATCCGCAGCCATTAAATATCAAAGAATTAACACAGTTGGCAAATTTGTCTGCTTGTATACCTTCATTTCAGTGAATTTTGCACCTTAGCTTCGAATGAGATTCTTCTTTGTGTAGATTTAAACAAACTCATTTTTTCTAATCATTCTGTATGATCTCATTGCATGCTGACCTTGCGGTGGACAGACGGAGGCAGAACATTCATGAGAGCTCTGCATCACCGCCTTCGATAACAAAGTGGTCAATGATAATCAATTATGTGTGTTCTGCAGATGCGAAGAATCGTTTTTTCCTTTTCTAGAACTGCAAGCTGTTGTTATACAGCTTGTACATGTATCTATAAAAAATGATGGTTTAACGCCAGTACTCCCTGTTGCCGGGGGCTTGGACGGTGCTGACACAGGCAGACTGTCGTTGAACGTAAGCGACGTCGAATCTTGAAGGGAGGTGCAATAATACGTTCGCAATTCAAGCTTTTACTCAGGTATTGCTCCTGGTTGGCTAAGAAAACTTTTGGTTTTACTATCTCAGAAATGTCAACATTTCGCGTTTTGTGAACTTTTCTGGTAGAATCGCTTTGTCGGCCATGCAGCCTCAAAAAATTGGAATTGGAATTCTGAAATTGGAGGTTATAAGATTTTTGTCATCGAACTGCAGATCTGTTGCTTTAGAGCAGCGACTCTCAATCTTTTGTGGCCTGTGGCCATTTCCCAGTCAAACAACTTTCCATGCCCCCTCCTCCGTGTTCAGTTTTTGATCTAATAGTTACAAGTAGTGCCCTATTTAATATCGTTGTTGCGATATTTACAAAGTCTTGTCGCTCCCTGCGGCTGCATAAATCTTTCGATTATTTATAAGCATATGTAAGTACAAGTATTTTGCAAAACCTGACATATTCGAGTATTTTTTGCTTTAGCTTCATTTGTCTTCCTTGTGACTTATTGGTGATAAAAAAATATGTGTGCTTTATAAAAGCAAATTATTGCTCAACAAATACGTTGCAAAAATACACCGGACGAAGATTCGGTGCTACATCGTTTCTTGGCCCTTAAACGCTAGGTTTTCGTTCGGTTCTGTGTTCGAAACGGACAGATATATCGCTGTTAACATCAACACGGCTTCTATGTTTCGCTTTGATCGTCACAACACTAGATAATTCTGCTTCTTATAGATAGGTTGTGGGAAACTTCACTAATTCCTTGGAGTATCTTTTTCGCTATCCGCGTCGAACCGGTCCCTGAGTCGCAGAAGAAATAATTGTGCAACGTCGAAATTCGAAGAATTCGGTGGAAAGACTGTTGCAATAATAGCATGCAACTCGAAACCGAGAGATATTCATCCAATAACGAGATCCATCAATCATGCGGGTCGTCTAAATATCCTAAATTGCTAAGAATGAAATAAGTTAGCTATTATCCAGGATCAGGTGATTAAATACACAGAACAACTTCGACACATTGTATACCTAAGCCCTCTCGTGCCCCCCCCTGACCAATTGTCTCATAGACCCCTTCGTGGACTGCGGGCCATCAGTTAAGAACCACTCCTTCAGAATATTAGAGAATGCTTCATTTTCAAGTGATATGCATAATGAATATCGCGCTCGTCTGGTTAGTTAAGCCACAAGTATCTTGATTAGACGTGTTAAATGACTTAGGATGAATACGATAAAGATGTATAACTGCTGGAGTCCATGGTTAAGGTGACCGTTCGTGGCCACTGCACACCCCTGATCTGGACTATTAGAACCATTTACATTAATTTACCTTACTTATTTCACGAAAAGATGCTTACAATCTACGAGTATCAAAATCTATGTATACTCTCCGACACGAAGGCGAAGCAGCTTTTTGATACGAGCTGATTTGACGTTTATTGCTTTGAAATCTGTAACATAATACATAGTTATTTCTCAATTCCGTATCCATGCACTGTCTAGTGCGCCTTTGGATAAATAGAAATCTACCGTTACCAGTAGGTTACACGGAATACATGAAATATCGGGACGTTGACTGGTCTGCTTAGCCCTTTTCAAATGCGGTTGGTTTTCTCACTCAATTTCATCAATAATTATTCAAAAAGATGGAACATTCGCTATCTTACAAGTCAGACAGAGCACATGGAGTTTCGTCCACTCAGCAGTCGATTATGATTTTTCAATCACACGTCAACAAGTTTTATTCCTTACTGAAAGAGCAAACTGTCGCTTTTGATTGTCACGCTCCTCATGGAATCGTGAAAGCGTTCTCCGTACTTGAATTCAAAATTATTTTGGAAAATTGCGTAACACGTGTATCAAATAGCATCCGAAGTTGAATCATGATACTGTCTCGAATATTTAAAATGTCAATCCTTCGCGATGCTTCCATTGCGGATGCTCCCATGGGAAGTCTAGTTGAACAGCTTTTCTTGGCACTTGCCATCTCGGGTTAGACAAATGCATAACTTTGAATTGATGTAAATTGATATCACAAGCATGATACGAATTGTGCTTTGAATAAGTAAACTTCCGCCGGTGAAATTATCTATCGTTAAGTACTTAAGACACCTGCTTGACACAGTCTGTAGAGATGGAAGATTAGTCAGCTGGAATTGTGCAATGTGAGCGAGAATCCTTAGAACATGCGCTTTATGGATTAAATAGAATACCGTGTATCCTCTGCTAGAACCTGGGTTTATGAGTCATGATTTAATAGAATCCGGTGCCTCTAATAGAACCCGGGTCAGACTCAGAATCATCTTATGAACCCTATAGCCCATACATGAACATCCCCTTACTGCTGTACAATTGTTCATGTACCTACCGTACACCTGGTAGGCATTCATATACAAGACATGACAATTTCACAATTAGTTGGATAATAGTGACACAGTGAATTCCACATGTAGTTTCCATCTTTAATGTTCCGGTGCGTACCGGTATACTCGTGCGCAACCAGGTATCACACGTAGGCTTCCTTTTTTCGTAATTCCTTGTAGCGAGTGGGTTTCTATGACTTATGTATAATACGGACACCAGAAACAGAAATTAGACAAAATATGAATGCGACTTAAGTGTTGAATAATGATGTTAGAGTAAGTATGCTACAAGAATACCTAGGCTACTCAATAAATCAGGTGTATAAAGAAAGATGTAAACTGCGCTGTGCTGTAATAGTAGTAGCGGGCGCCGTCAAATAATAGACCGGTATTTTTATGTAGGTTCACCGAATGTTATGGTTGATATCGCGTCTTTACCGATAAATTTCTAATAGAATCCTGGCCTCTAATAAAAACCGGGTAAGAACAACAAGAATTAATAGAACCCCCCGGTTTCTATTGGAAGACATGCGGTAGTTTAATATTGAGTTGCATCCTCTGTCGAAAAATGAGAACAGACCTGAATAGCTGCCATTTCATCCAATATCGGGAATTGTCAGCAGGCGTAGTTCACATCTCTCAACATCAACACAACTCCCTATTTAAAGTTGCAGCCATAACCGGGCAAATTTCAGATCTGCAATTAGCAAGTTAGTGAAATTTCGACGGCTTTATCGAAGTACTTGATTATTTTGAAATTCATTTTCAATATTCATTTAGAACTGGCCTGCTTGTATAATACTTATGAAAGATAATAAAGATAAAAATAAAGGTGGGATTTATTTTGACAATAAAGAATGATATTTATTAAGTGGTGAATGGAAAAGCGACTATCAACTTGCGAATACAAGCTGTCTCGCATTATTCGTAGTTCAATGACTCGCGCGTTGGTTGCTTGAACATATTCTGTTTAATGTTATTGAAACTGAATACTGAATGAGGGGAATTTTGAGATCTTATCTTTACCTGTCTACAGTATATATTAACAACTGTCCGGCTTCGATTTCAGGTTGATTTATGTGCTCTGGAGGAGATGTTGGAATGCCCTGGGACATCGTCTTCAATTGGACCTGGAATGGAACCTCCTAGCGGATCCAGTCTAATGAGTTTCACTTTACCTTCGTGTCGTAGCTGTAAAAATCTGTGGAAATCCTGCGTGGAGTATCACACTTTCTTCCGTGTACAATCCGCACCTGTACAAAGCTCCAGTAATTCCGGGTTATCCATCGTAGGAGGGTCAAAATATCGTTACACTGGTCGAACACAACATCAAGCAAATGAGGAAAAGAAACATCGAGCAAAAATTGAGCGATATTTCGCCAGGTAATGCAATGCGTCATGAGTTGAACAATCAGTCTGGTCTCTTAGTAATTTGCGTGAATGATCGATTTTATTAGGCCTGTTCAGCTCAAATGAAGAGCGGTGCTGGCAATACGTTGATAATGCACTCAGATGATAGGATTTCATTGTTTGTCGAGAAATCGAATATTTTTGTGTAATGAAAATATGCACAAAATCAGTTGGCAAACTAACAATCTAGAAACTTCAAACTTCAAGTAGGGTGTTGCGGATGCAGTGAGCACTAATTGTCGCGTATGATGGCTATTAGCTCAGCCCCTGCCACAACCACATCGTTTATGAATCCGTTTGTAGTTATCACCATCTTGGATCCAATGAAATTCAAACAATTCTTTGATGTGCACACAGGAGGTCCCGAAATCCAGCGATTCAAATAAGTTGGCGTCAGCTAACGTGCGGCATTTCCTCTTCGGCTACTCAGCTTTTTCAACTGCCTACCCTGTTTGGATGCTCTTGTGCTCTTGTGAGGCACTTTCCAGAGCAGAAAAGGAAACTGGCGATTCCATCTAGTGGTGATGTCAACCCACCCCCTCCCTGCACCGCTCATACAAACTTAAGAGGAGGTTCTATCTATTTGCTAACCGAATTAGTGTAACTGGATCATTCATAGTATTCTACGTAAACCGTATTTTTGTGGTGAAATTCAGATTGAAAGCAAACTGAATTAGATTCAGATTGAATTGATTTTTTGAGAGAACTGCAGAATGTTTTTCAAATTCCGATTAAACAATGCTACTATATTTCCCCAATATCACATGGTTGTCATAGCGTCGTGTGATCTGCTTTAAGATGAATGCGGATTTTGGAATTATGAATGTAATGGATCCAATAAGTACTGTAAAAGAGTTGAGTCGCCATATTAATATTCATTACTCGGTGAAACCGTCTTGAGTACTGTGAATGTCAAGGTGATTGTCTTGTTTCATTGCAGACCATCGGTCTTATTTGGATGTTATGATGGACTTAAGTATCTTCGGTAGGACAGTGTGGAATGAAATCTTTATGTAATGCATCTGCCTATTTAAATTCCGATATCACAATGCGTCCATTTGGTTTTCCGCTTTTATTCATATCATAAATATTAAGTGCTTGGTAGCGCTTTGAGATGTGTATCACATACGAAACTGATGCTTCTGTAAATGCGTATGTCTGTTTCAGATTTGCAAAGGAAACTTCGCAATGTTTTTGATGTGATGAAAAGCAAATGGCATAAGATAGCTTTGTTATGTTTATCAATCAGATGATGAAGCTGCATGTGGAGAGAGAATACAATGTTTATTCAACTGGACAAATTTATGAGAAACTGCCTCGGACAAACATCAATTTAAAATCCCTCATTTTTCTTTTTATTCATATTGAAATCCTTCAAAGTTATTCGCGTAATGTTCTTGTCTACTGCATAGCACATCGAAAACTCCACTTTTATCCTTCCTGTAATTTATCAAGTGCTACATTCATAACTTCAGTTGGTTACAATTTTTTCTCTGGAACTGCGGAGAAATTATCGATGAAATTGATAATGCATGGACTATTGTCAATGAAAGATGAATGTATCCACATAGGATTTCAAGCATTGCTTTCTCTTGTTATCGTAATATTGAATAAATTTGACGATTTTCTATATTAGTTGACCGCGTTTTCATGTCATTTCAGGACACCTTCTAAACGTTACATTCGACGAACCGTGGCTGGTTCTACACATTCCGCATTGGTGGCTGAGCGAGGCTACGGTCTTCACAGCACCGATGGAGATATGGCCACCTTGCCCCTTCATCGTTCTTCCATTCGACACCCTCCTAACAAGCTCGCCATGAGCGAAGATGATGAGTAAGTCCTTCACTTGATAGCCGAGAAATCGTGAAGATTTCTCTCTTTCACTTTGAGAGTTGTGTCAAAAAGTACGCACCATCAATCTTTAGACAAGCCGCACAAATTGAAATAAAATGGTGATGAAGGACTTTAGGTCAAGATGAAAATGATGCTGCTAATTATGATCAATGACAGATTGGCTCATTTATGATGCTTGATAATGAATGATTTTACGAAGTTTCATAGTAATCGTCTTTTAGCGCACTAAGCTCTCTCGCTCCGACGATTATCATGTCAGTTGACCATTGAAAGTTGGTAATAATATCAATATTGGACAATTTTAGAGAGGATTTTTAAAATTTTGGACGACTTGTGATGTTGCGTGCTTTTATACTCTCTGTATGTTGTCATCCATTGAATCACTCGCATATAATCACGTTCATAAATTTTCTTTTTCATGCTTCTAGTGTTGCACTTCGACGAGTCACCTGTTCTTCAAAAGCAGTGTAGGTGATCATAGCGCTTTTGATTGGCTTCCACTGATTGCATGTAATATTGATTGGTTGTTGGGTAAAAGGACATGCGTGTTGATTAATTTGGCTGCAATAAGATGCTTTTCTTACATTCTTCAAAACAAATTTTAACTCTGCTCAGAAATGAGCGAATTTATTAAGAGCTGAAAGTTCTCTACGTGTTTTAAATGGATGGTTTTCGAAGAGTCAAGTTGCATGTAGGTTGCAAGAATTTATTTATTTGGCAACTTATTTCGATCGTTATTAGAGGATCATCGTTCAAAATTCACATTACATAGAAAATTCAATCATTACATGGAAGTTAGTGATATCAGAAGATGGAGATTTGAGTATGCGACAGAAAGTAGTAGACAACCTCTGACCAATAGCAAACCGATAAGTGTGTTGAGATGTCTCTAAATGAGGGAGATATAGACAGGGACTAAGGTTTTCAGTAAATTGCGTAGTTTCCACAATAATGTTTTTTCTGATAAGATCGATTCTCTGATACAAGAGTATCCCAGCGCTGAGGTTGCCGTTTTTGGTGACTTCAACGTGCACAATGTTGACTGGCTTGTACACTCACGCACCACTGATCTCTCCGGTCAGGCAGCCGATGATTTTGCTGTCTCTCACAATCTTAGTCAAATTGTCACTTGTCCTACCAGAGTGCCTGACCGAGCTAGGGATACTAGATGTCTCCTTGACCTGTTTCTCACCTCAAATCCAACTTCTTTTTCACACAAGGGTACTTCGCCGCTCGACACGTCTGATCACTGTGTTATCACAGTTTTTGACAGACAAACTTGCTCCACACCGTCTGCGCCTTTCCATAGAAGAGTTTGTCAATTCTCCAAGGCAGACTGGTGTGGCTTCCGCACTTTTCTTTCAAGTTCAATCTGAGAATTTGACGTCCACAAGTCGGCGCAAGAATTGACAGGGTCGCTTCAGATAGGGATGTTGGCCTACATTCCCCACCGTACTTTCCAATTGAAGCCCCTCTCCCAACCTTAATTTACATCAGTGCAGCATTTATGTGCACTTGCAACCTGCAATCGTGACCACTTTTCCCATAAGTACAAGCGTGACAGTTCCGCTGACAATCTTGAATTGTACAAGACCGCACGTAGAAATTGCAAGGAAACCATACATCAGGCCAAAAGCCGTTACGCTTTGTATGTACGGAAATCCATTGCTACCCAAAAGCTTGGCTCTAAAGACTTCTGGAGGATTTACTACAGTGTCATCAATAGGAACAAATCCTCCAACCCAGCACTTCGTCATGCCGAAGTCAGTATTTCTTCGGCGACAAAGTCGGTCTTCTTTGCAAGAAGTTTGCGAAGAATTCAACATTGGACGATGGACGTAGAATTCCATCTCCAGTTCCCCCGCGCACTGATGAGACAGTTAGTTCTCCTTCAGTCACAGTCCGAAGCGTCAAAAAAAATCATCGCACGTCTCGATAGCTCTAAGTCTAGTGGACCAGATAGCATCCCTGTTTCGGTCTTTAAGCATCTCTAACCTGATCCTTCTCTACTTTTATCCAAACTGTTAAGTAGATGTGTATCCACCGGTGAGTTTTCCTCCTGTTGGAAAGTAGCTTCCGTGGTTCCAGTTCCAAAGAAAGGTTCTGACTCATCTCTTCCATCTAGTTACCTTCCTATGAACTTGCTTCCAATTGCTGGCAAGATTTTTGATGAAGTGATTAACTAACATATTGTTAACTTTCTTGAAACTCAGAACCTTTTATCACAAGAACAGTATGACTTTATTCACTCTCGATCAACTGCAGACAAGGTGAGACGAGATGTCCTATGGAGGTGGTAAGTCCTATGGAGTTGCTGACCAACTTCACAAGCTTCCTGCTTCTTTCGTTAGAGACCGACTGATATCTGTCGTGCAGGTATCTGGTTGTCAATGCAGGAGTTCCTCAAGGGTCGATTTTGGGACCCACTCTTTTTCTGCTGTGCATCAACGACCTCTCAGACTGTCTCGTGAATAAATTGATGTATGCAGATGACACGACGCTCTTCAATTCCAATGAGCGACTCGCTAAGAACACTCAGCAGCGTCAGCAGTTACGCGACGTTCTTAATGAAGACTTGCGCAGGGTCACAGAATGGGGCGCCAAATGGCTTGTTTCCTTCAATCATTAAAAAACCGTCAGACAGGATGTTGCTTCACTCAGTCTCTTCTACAGGTACTATTTCGGTAGAAGCAGCTCTGAAGTAAATGAGTGCGTACCCAAATCTAAGACTCCAGAAGCACACGCAGAGCTAATGCATTCACATGCTAAAATGTGAGCTTAGAACGTGCACGTGAGTTGCTCGAAAAACTTTTTGTTCGCACGGCACAGCTTTTGAATCAGCTTCCCCTGACCAATGCAATCTTCAATCAATCTACTAATCTATCTATCAATCTATTAATACTTTCAAGAGGCGTGTGACCATGTTTCTGATGGGGACAGCTTAATAAGATTAGAAGGTCTGTTTTTTCCTTTTATTCATTTAAAATAATGCAAGTTGTTACTCTTTCATTGAGCAACCCTTTCATGGCTCATACGAGGGGTGATTGATAAGTTCGCGGCCTGACATAGAAAGCTTAAAGCCAGGCCATTATGCACATGTGGATTGATACAATGGAATGTGCTGACGGCGCATGACGAGTGATCAGTCGATCCGGTGAACTGTTGGTAAACCACAGCTACTTAACTTCAGTTACTAACTTATCAGTCAGTTAGTCAGATAAGTGTTGCGTAGATGGATCACGTTTCAAATCGAGCTGTCATTCGTTATCTCGGCTTGAAAGGACTCACACCAAAGGAGATTCATGATGATATGGTTGGAACACTTGGTGAGAAAGCTCCGTCCTACACCACAGTCAAGAAGTGGGCTGTTCGTAAGAGATCCTGAAAATTTCATGGACCGGTTCATAACGATGGATGAGACTTGGGTTCACCACTATCAGCCAGAGTCGAAAGAACAATCGAAACAATGGAAGTACCCAGGATCACCAACTCCGCGGAAAGCCAAGGTCACCAGGTCCGCGGGAAAGGTCATGGCCTCCATTTTTTGGGATTCGAAGGGAATTTTGTTGTTGGACTTCCTAGAGACTGGTCGGACAATTACTGGCGAGTACTACGCTCATTTGTTGCAGCAGTTACGAGTGCAGATCAAGATCAAGCGGAGAGGGAAGCTCACGAAAGGCGTGCTCTTTCATCAAGACAATGCGCCTGCTCACACCTCCACTACCGCCATGTCTGCCATCCAAGGTCGTGGGTTTGACATCATTTTCCATCCACCCTATTCTCCTGATCTGGCACCATCGGACTTTCATCTCTTCCCAAAAATGAAATTGGAGCTCAGTGGTCAGCACTTCGCATCCAACAGTGACGTCATGGAGGCCGTTGAGTATCTGGAATCCGAAGACTCACACTTCTATGAGCAAGGGATCCGTGCATTGCAGCACCGTTGGGCTAAGTGCGTTGATTGTAGGGGCGATTATGTCGAAAAATAAATGTATCGTATGCGAAATATGCTTTTTTCTATATCGGGCCGCGAACTTTTCAATCACCCCTCGTAGCTATGATAGGGGTGAAAATTCTGTAAAAAAATGTATGTGGTAATTCGTCAAAATATTCAATAAACATAAAAGGGCATCATTATGGGTTGTCAGAATTTTGCGAATGTCTGATTTTTTTAATGTTGTGGATATCGGATAACAAGTTATTCCTCCTGGCTACTTCAGTTGATCAAATATTCTTGGAACTGTTGACTGAATCGAAGTTCCCTATTGGAACACATGAGGCTTTGTTATGAACTGTTTGATAGTGATCCACTAATGTGTGGCATTAAGTGAGCTTCTAGCATATCTTGGTTATCCAGAGTAGCATGCATTTGACGTTGAAAAATATGTTCCTTTCTGATCCTCATATGTGTAATCGAATGTAGCATGTTTTTACCTCGACCAAGAAGTTGGCAATAAAATATTTTGGTACATCAATAGTTGACCTGAGCGGAGAGCATTGAAGATGACTGTTATGACTGTAGGAGCAGGTCCTCTCTGTGACATCTTTGGGCCTTATCACTATTCCATTGTGACGTAGATGCAGTAGTTATGATGAATGTGGTTTTGTAGTAATGACAGTTTACAAAGTCTAGAGGATTTCATCATTTCCGATTTCGAGGATATGGTATTATGCTAGGAGTCTGAAGGTTCATCACGTCAAATAGTAAATATATGGCCGTATTCCAGAACCAACCTTGATTTTCAAGGCTCCCTTAACTCTATTGTTCGATTTTCAAGGCAGCCTTATCGAATTCCAGATGCTGTTTGCATCTGTCCACTCAAGGCGGCCTTGAAACCCTCCCTTGAGATAAGGTGGACTGTATTCCAGAACGTTTTTCAATGTGAAGGGAGCTCTCGATATCTATGAAATTTAGCTTGATTTCTAAGGCCAGCTGAGGGCTCCCTTGAAAGCTTAGAATATCGGTCTACAACAACACGACAGTCTCTGCGAAATGAGTGACTATATCAGAAGATCAGCACAAATAGGTCGACTGTGAACACCATGCTCGAATCTACGAAGATCTTGACACCATTTTAACCGAGAATCAGTTTTTCCAAAGGTATCGCTTCACCAGAAGAGGATTCTGCTATATTCTGCGCTTATTGAAAGACGATCTTTCCGAACCAGTCAATAATCGAGGAAGTCCTGTACCGCCTTCCATTCAATTGAAAGTTGCCCTTCGATACTTTGCGAATGACAAAACCTTTGCTCCGTGCAATTAAATATATGCAGCATGTTGAATAGATTGATTGATTGATCTATGCTAAAAATGATGCATGTATTTGACAATGGCGATTAATGTTTTGGTCAATCAATAATGGACGTTCCATCAATTCGCGTGCATGTAGCTATGTTGTCAAATCATGACGTCTGCAAAAGCGGTCCACTGAAATAACGCTGTTAATGCTTGATTAACTGACCTTTCTACTGATTGAATGGGTATTGATGACAATGAACAATGCAACAAATTGTGACAAACTGTTGCAGTTTCACGACTTGTCACGACTTTAGTTAAAGTCGACCTTATTCAAGGTGGCCTTGAGTGCCATGAAGTTTTGCAGCAACTGAAGGGAGACTTAGCAGTAAGGAACTCCTTCATGAAGGGAGCTTCAAAGGTACGTTCTGGAATACCTATAAGTCAAGGCTGCCTTGAATAAGGGCACCTTGGAAATGCCTCCCTTGGTCAAGGCGGCCTTGCGAGAAAAATTAATGGAGGTTCTGTAATACGGCCCATAATTTCCAGAATGTAGAATGGAACACTGCATGAAGGAAAATTGGGGTACGCGCCTTGTTGTGTAATTATTTGATTTCTTCTATCCACTTCTGACGAATTATAGGCTCTGGAGAAGGACTAGAGGAATTTAGCAACAAAAATATAGGGAAAGTGAATTTCAAAAATCAAGAAATGAGAAATCTTTTCTTCTTCTACTCCTTTACTCTCTCCCTTTCAGTCAGATCAATCTCAGTATCTTTTACATGAACTTAAGATGGTTTGAATGACGAATTCTCGTATGAATTCATTTTCGCTATCAATATCGTTTGCGGTGATATTGGTGAAATGTAGCCCAATGCTGTCTGCATACTTGCATTTCTTTCTTCTGATCTCTCATCTATGCAATGGTTTGATTTTCTATGCAATCACCTTTTATTTCTGACGGTGGCCGTCCAATGGCAGCCAAATTTAATTGCTAAATAAATAAATTTTTGTAACCTATAACTTTGACTCTTCCAAAACTGTCTGTGTAGTCAATATGCTCATAAAAACATCTCTACGTGGGAAACTAGAATGTTTGGAAAATGATATCTGAAGGACAAGCTAGTGATCGTTGCTAAGAACTTATCTGATCAATAAACGCTGCTGAATAGATGAATGCAATTGCAGGGAGTGAAAATTCATTGTAAGGATTTATTGTCTGCTTGAATATATTGAAATAATTAATGATAGTAATTTTCCCGAACAGTATCATTCATGCTTGTTGAGAAAGATGAGCCGTGCAATTGAATGAAAAATTTCTCCTTATGGTGTCAACAGTTATAACTGCGCAATATTGCGTTCATAATTAAATTGTTTAGTTTCACTCATTGAATTAAGCAGCACGGCAAACTTATTTCTCTTTAATAAATGAATTTGATCTAAGCTCAACTATGATGATATATTTTAGAACTAACTCATGCTTGTGTGACACGCATCCCCATTACAAATTTTGCGAACTTCGGAACTTATCAAACGTTCCTTTGTCCGCTTAGAAGACTCTTCATTTAACATCAGTTAAATAGAATGTCAATAGAGTTCTGCGACAAATGCGTTGTGCTAGCGGCTCCACTATCTCGGTTAAAATGAATGCAGTCCCGGTTAAAGTACGTCCTTCGATTGAGCTTGGAAAGACCTCCCATTTTTAGAAATCCTTGGAGAGGTTCAACACTAGAATGCCTCTACACGGAATTTCATGATTGAGTCACATCAGTTCCTCGATCATCAATGGAAGTCCACAATTCTAGTGTAGTTTCGTGACAATTGACACACACACAATGATCTAATTGAAGTTCAAAATTCCTGTACATAGGAGATCCTTTGATAGATAGCCAAAATTTTGTCGCTCTGGCAACTTAATGTACAGAATAGTTCAATCGATGCATTGATCGTAATGGTCACGAATTATGCACACTGTATTGATTCAGTGATTGTCTTGGGGGACAAAGCCACCGACAGTGAAAAGTAAATTCTTCATCTGAGAGCGCTTGTTTTCCTATCGCGTTGATAGCTCAGCTGGTAGAGTCAGATGTCGATGGTCCAAATCCGCATAGACGAGCAGTTATTTTCCGTCTGTTAAACACTCATGGGATGACTGATTTAATTCAATATGAAATTCCACTGTTATCTTGATATTTACAGGAAAATATTAACTTAGTTTGCATGGTCTCTGTAGAAGTTTGGTGAGCCACATAGACAAGTTGCAGTTAGCACGTTGTTAACCTGTCAGACAGCGTCATTGCCAAGTGACTTACTCCACGATTTCTCGTCCACTTAATAGTATCGATTTTAGGACTTAGGTATTTCCAATTTCTGTTATCTAAAGCATATCAAGCAAAATTGCGGAGATAATAAGTTAACTTGACTTTGAGGACAGCTGAAGTTTGACACAATAAGTCCAGATGTTTTCCCCTGCTGTTTTCATCAGCTTACTAGGAAGAAAACAAATAAATTTGATCTTGTGACCGATGGTATCTACCGCTTCTGTCCAAAATCGATCAAAATCAGGAAACATGCTGCAGCAAATAAGCATAGTTAGAAGAAAGTCACGTAGACAGAAGTGTTATGTCTTGTTTTCGACAGATTTGTTATAACTACAACATCAACTTTGATATCACTGCAAAGTGCTCAAAGTTGTTCTGACGAAAGGAAGCGTACCTACCCTGTGTGAGGTAGAGTTGACAAATATCAAATGAAACACACTCATCCAGCTTAAACTCAGGGAATCGTTTTTCAAAGTTGTCTCTGAAGCTTTCGAGAGATCCGCGAAGAAGAGGAGAAATGCGCAGATTATCGTACAAATGTGTTCTTTTCTATTAGAGGTCATGATAGGAAATTCATAGTAATTACAAATGTGAATCACTCGCATCCTTCTGAATATACAGGATGCAGCACAATCAGCTTGTAAATGAAGTTATTTCCTGTACAATAATAAATGGACCGATGGATCGATGTATTCCCAATACAAAATTCATGCGAGGAATAGAAATCAACATAGTTAGATTTTTCCTTTGTAATGTATTAAATAAAAATATTTGCAAATTTGATATTAATGTGCTATCTTTATCGCTATTATTCTTTTCATCTGTTAATGAGACAGTAATGAATAGTACTCGGATGACATTAAATTATTTATTTTATATTATTATTATTATGTGCTACATTTTGGTACTTCTGGACAAGTTATTGCATGTTGCCCACGCTCCTGACTGCAGTTCACTATGTCACGATGCAGCAATCATCTGTTATAACTCGCTCTTGCTTTATATTTGCGGATAAAGTGGTTATTCAGTGGCTGTTTCGTCAGGTATGTGTTATTTGCGGGCTTTTCAGAGGGAGGTCGTACAAAACAAGGATTGAAACTCATTTCTTGAGGTTAAGGAATATAAATCTAAAATTATTTTTAGCAAGATGTTGTAATATATTTTAAGCAGCATTTTTAGTGTCGACTTAAATTTAAGCAAGGAAATAGTGGCAAATTGATCTTGTATTTCAAATTTTCACCGTTAAGACGGCCTTATCAAGTAGATAAAACGATAAAATCAAGACATCAAAATTCAAAAATCAGTGATTGATATTCTGTGCATTCCTCCCTGCTATTTATCATAGGACAGACTTCTGATTAGCACAGATTCTCGAAGGCGCAAGTTGATGGCACTGATATCACTGTCAATCACTGTTGCATCAATGTCGGATTTACACTGGAGGTGTTTGTAAGCAGAGGAATGATGCTGAGTAAGCTATTCATTGATTCGCGCGTGCAAAAATCTGACGGTGATTCCTATAATTATACATAAATCTGAAAATCAAACAATATTTCAAAAATTAGAATTACCTGTCCGACTTTGTCATCGATCTAATACTTTACAAATAATGTTACAAAAACCCAAAAAAGGAAACAATGTACTTCTATCAATTGAAGAAATCCTAATATGAACATGTGCTTAGTGAATTAGTAATTTATGAAATTGAATATGATAATTGTAACAATTTTTATACAGGAAACTGTCATATTTCTGCATAAGCGAATCAATGAACATCTTACTCACCATCATTTCTCTGTTTACAAACACGTCCAGTGTAAATCCGATATTAATATATCAGTGATTGACAGAGTTTCAATGCCATCAACTTACGCCTTCGAGAATCTGTGGTAATGAAAAAAGTCTGTCCTATGATAATTAACAGGGAGGACTGCACAGAATATCAATAACTGATTTTTGAATTTTGATGTTTGCCTCTTCATCGTTGGATCTGCTTGATAGGGCCGTCTTAACGGTAAAAATTTGCAATATAAGATCAATTTGCCACTATTTCTTTTAGCGGTTTGGCTTAAACTCTTTAAATCAATTCTAAAATTATTAATCAAGTAATAATTTTGATTCAGCTGAGTGACCATTGATTTCGTAGATTCAATTTTTGCTTCAAGAGTAAAGTCGGCGCTTATTTATTTCCTATCCAGTAGGTGTGACAGTGCGTCGTCTATGCCTTTAGTACCTATGGGATAATTATGATTGGTGTCTGGATTTCGTGCCAGTCACCACTAACGCTTGAGTATTGAGTGCGTCTTCCGTGATTAATTTTCTTGTAGCTAAATGCAAGAGAAGAGGATCCGCTTCTCTATTCAGTTTTGAAATGTCCCAATCCTCTCGTTAGATCAATTCACAGACAAATTAGCTAGGCCGTCTTTGATCGTCTCTCGGTCGCTTTGTTATCCGTGCAAAATGATGCATTGCTCGCATTTATTTGCAGGAGCTTTTGGATTGCATCAGAAGCTCTTTTCGCTAAAGTCCGTCAGAATCAAGAAAAATGTTGAGCTTTGGGAATTGTAAAGCTATCGGTAGTTTAGTAATTGACGAAATATCAGGTAATATACATAGCGCAGTGGTTGGCTGCGTCATACATTTTGCTCTGCGTCTTTTTCCAAATTTCAATTTCTGAATATCGTTTCACACGAAATGCATGCCAGCTCCATTTCTCAACTTGTCTTTCATGATGTGATACGTGTCAACCACAATCGCCTAGTAGTACTTAAGATTCCTTGAAGTTTTGCCTTTGAAGTAATTTTCGAGTTTCTTCATTGTGCTGGTGACCTCTACGCTATGCAAATGAAAATTGATCATAAGATCGGCCTTGACCTGTTAATCACTGAGTTTTCCAGCAGATTATGTGCTTCTCTGTGTATTTTTCATGGATTTCAATATGTGTCATTCATCGATGATTCAACGAGGCTATATGGAAGCGTAGATGATACATCTATGCACTCATTTTTCATTTACAATACAGCTTATGGTTGTCTGTCATACTTTTGCTATTTCATGAGCATTAGCACCTAAAACCACGATCAATTACATTGTCCACCTATTGATCACAAAATGTTAATGCTAGTCTTTTTACTCGCAGAAGCTGTCTAATCAGTTATTCAGATCATTTCATTGACAATGTTCGGCTTAATTAAACTGATATAGTATTTCTGGATTTCATCTTAGCTAGCCTCATATTGAGGTCTAATATGAGGCCAATAGACCAATGCTAATCACAGCATCTCCAATTTGTTGATGAGAGTACTTCTTAAAATATCAGTACGAAGTGTTATAATGTAGATTCGTGTGAGGTGAATCAAGCCCAACTGCCATGTTTAGATAACATCTAATCTATGAACTATCAGACTTCTTAATTTAAAAGTAAAAGGTTAGGTAGATGATTGCAAATGAGAGTGCGATATCAATGAAGGTCACACTGCTCTTCAAAGAAATGTTACTCTCCTTGCGTAGTGAATGCAATTTTGCATCCGTTACAATTTTGTATCGGTTCATTTCTCGTCAACAAACAAGAAATGTTAAAATTTTTTATCTAAAGCAATCTTGGGCAATAGTCATATTTTCTTTGATTATTCTATACGAATGAAAATGTCACATCCATGCGCCTTTCGATTGATCTGTTTTTTGATGTTACTAGAGAACTGAGCTATTACCAATCACTTTTATTACATAATACGGATGAATGTGTTGAGTTGTGCTGTGTGATTAATTTTGCTTTCAATGATTGTTTAGATAGATTGATGACAGCTTCTAGTAAAGTGTCTGTGTGTATTGCTAATCATATCCGCTTATCAAACAGCACTTGTGAAGTTTGAGTCTCTCAAATTGTGCTTAATCATAGGCAGTGTTCGCGAAAACAGTGGGTCGCTATCAAAGTCGAGAAGCTCTCTTGGGTTTTTTGTTTTATAGGACGTCTGCTGAATCCCTAGCACTTTAATTTGATAAGTGTACTATTTTCTTCATGTTTTTTTAATCCCAGGCTGCTTTTGCGGTTCGTTGCCTTTACGAAAGTCACAGTTGAAAAAATGCTCGGAGGTTCGTATATAACACTCATTGAATATTTATGCAACAGCCGCATAATCAATGACAAAGTTTTTATACGCGGTTTAATTAATAACTATATCTTCCCTCATGAATAGTTGAGAAAAGTTATTATTACTGCATTAGCACCCATCTGTAGCATGTAACTGCATCTAATTTCACTCAAGCAGTCATTTTTGCGTTCAATGAAAAGAAAATCGCTCCCGAATATTTATTGTTTTATAAACATATGTACAGGCCCGACGCGTTTCGTCCTCGGACGTTCTCAAGGTCATAAATGCTGCACAACTTTGCAAGGGATTATAATATCATAAAACTGAGTGCTTTTCATAGATGTCAAAGCAAGTTTATTAACATATTGGTGGCGTTCGAGTGTGGTGCCTTATTTAAAGAACATGTTTCATATTTCATTTCTGACTTTCAAGTAATTGAGGAATAAGGGTAGGAGCGCTTCATTCGAATAGATGTGAGACATATTGATAGATTTGCAATCTTGTTATTCCGACATTTGGATTAAAGCATACAAAGAGCTTCATTGTAGTATTCATCTGATTCATCTGAGTATCAACTGTTGTAGTATCACTTTTTGATAAGCTATAGCATTTGTTCGTCCTCATTTCTGTGACCCCTGGATTTGGGAAACTGTGAAAATGCATTACTTTCATTTAGCGGTAGCTGAGAGAGAAAGGATTGTAGTGGACTGTGGAATGTAGCCTACTGAGTGGAAGATGTACTAGCCAATAATGACCGAATGCAGAATTCATTGTGAAGCACACGAGTTACCCCGTTTCCACTTAATAAGAATTTACATAACTATAGAAGTTAGCTGTTTTAATGATTTCTGTGAATTTTCACTCTATTCACAATGTGAATATGTCAGCTGTAACTGCTTAGTATCAAAATAGATTCTAAGATTGAGATAAACAAGGAAATATGAATTTTCTACCTTGTGTTTTCTCATGAGCGATCAGTTATATATTCGGGACCTGCTATCTCTGATTGGTTACTTGAAGTAATGCAACATTCCAGAAATTAGCAGCTTGCATAAAAACTGTGTTTTCCGTTTTCCTGACTATCGTCATCCCAAGAAGTTTTCTCATGTATGTGCATGCGAAGATGGAGGAATCCTCAAGATAATCCATCGATGTAACAGGTGTCTTGTTCCTTATGCGAAGAATATCAAGTTTCACAGGGAGATTCATCTCTTCCGTCGTTTTACCAACTCAGGTGAAAGATGGAACGACAAGCTTCTTATGCGCAGCTTCAACAGCCATACTTCAGCATATGAATTCGCTTTGGCTTCAACTCTCAGGAAATATTCCATTGTGATTATTTACAAATTCCTTCAATACTATAAAAAGTCATTTTTAAACCAACAATACATCGTTGAATGATTGACCTTCGGATTTGATAGTTATGTCAAAATGACTTTTATCTCTCCCGACATTACCTTCGTAAATAATATTATTATTTGATGTACATTCCTTGTCGCAATATTATAAGACTTCGAGTGATATCTAATTGTTTAAGTCAAGCTAGAGGTCAGTTCTCGAAAAATAGAATCTCATACATGTTTTGAACTCCCGGTCTTGTCTCAACCATGATCACAAGAAAATGATAGTATACCTATAGTATACCTATGCCTATACATTCATACTCAAAATTTCATCATGAGAGGTGAAATGAGGGTTTCAGAATCTGTCTGTGTAATTGGGTATGATATCCAGAGAAGTCCGTGGAACGAGTGTTTTTCTCGAAGGCCATCCTATGCTCTGAGGATTAATCAGTCATCAACCAATGGGAATCCCACGCACACAGATCGTTTTCAACATCGTGTGTCAGTTTGCACATAATTGACATGCATGCTCAATGCTCATGTCCTAAATTAATTAAACTTGTGAGGATAGTACTTCATCGTGCAAATAATCCGTAGGCTTACCGTTATAAAACTGATCGGTACTTGCAGTGTAAAATACATTTTAGGCAAGCACATATTTATCTGCTTCAATAAGAGTTACAGTTTAAAAAATCAAATAGTGGTACATCCTTATCTTACGCTACTAATGCGTGTACAAAAATTGATGGCAAGTCACTTGAAATTCCGCTTGACACCGATTTTCCCGCTGAATTCGAATAGTGTACACAATCAGGGGCTGGAAGAGATTAATTGATTAAAAATTATTTGCTGTATATTATTTGCTCATATTGATGAACCATCTGCAATTCAATTAATTGATTGGACCAAGTGCCAATTACTCCAATTAATTGCAGTTATTCACAAGTCAAAAAAGCGATTTATTGAGCGATTATTGTAAGCTACAGAGTATGATATATAGGCCTAGACAGTTGTTAATATAATATTTTGAAGGCTTAGTCGTATTTAAAACTAAAAGTTTGGTTACAGCCTAATGCGAAACTTGTTTTAGGTAATCATTCTTTTCAGCTGTAATGTGTTTGAAAACTGCAAGATATTGCGCTCGTAGAATAGAGGAGAATATAAATGCTAGTTATCAGTCATTGCTGAATATTGCTATCAATGCACTTGCATGCTTTTTTCATGCAAATTAGTTCAATAAATTAGTTCAATAATTAGTTCACTAGGGTAATTGTTTAACTTTGGCATCTTCCGTTTCCTGGATCCTTCGAATTTTTTTTGACCGTGTCGTGTCTTGATTCGTTCAACGAACATAGTGATGAAGAAAATAAATGCATGTGATTACAGGTAAATTCTATTTTTGCATGTGTTTTAATGCACCTTCGTAGACCTTCGTCCTGTTGAAATAACTTTCCATGTTTTTATCAATCAAGTGTCAATCATGCAATCAATTTATGGGGAGATCTTCCTAGATTTGGCAATGATAAAAAATAATCGCAATTAATTGATTGATCATGTGATCCAATTAAACTAATTGATTGTTGGCAAAAAATGAGACCAATAAAATTTTTCCAATCCCTGTTCACGATGCTATAGATGCGCCATCACCACCATTATGCAAGCCAGAAGTCCAACTCAAATGAATTTTTGTTTCCAGCTAGAATATATGTCCATTAACGCATGTCTAATTTTTTGGCGATCAGTTGAGATAGCTGATTCCTGTCAAATATCAACATTTGGGTGGGTGCTATCTTAGTAAGATCCGTTAGTTAGTCTATTCGATTAACAAGTCTTCTAGATAGATGTTTTAAGATATCTTAAATGTCAAAAGACACTCAAATAATGTGTTCTAGACATTGATGTTCGAGTTGATATTGAAAATTACCCGTTCTCGTCCGGGGCCATCCTAGGTGCTTAGGCGCGTAGGGCTCCGTCCTATTGGCCATCGTCTTCATGAGTTAAACACTTCGTTTACTTTATCTGTCTGGATGACGACAGTTCTGATGTTCTAATTTGATGTGAGCTACTTATATGAAAAACCGAGCATAATTGGGTGGACTCAAATCATTGAAATATATTGATTGATTCCGTAGTCTTCACGTAATCAATTTACATTCGTCAATTAAGTTTTTAGATTTCTCACATTAGGCATTGACCTGCCTTTTGTTCTATTCACGTAAATGCTCCTCCAGAATGCCAAAGCTGCCATGTCAGACGGGTTTCACTCTGCGGTGGCTGTTGCTACATCCCAATCCTTTGAGGACAGGTGTTGAAATGCGCTTGATCGATTAAATGAATCATTAACAAATAATCCTTCAACTTCACTTAATAATGTTATTTGATCCATTTATTGATCAAATTCATTCAAACTAAGAATGCATCTATTTTAATTGTGTGTTAGACAATTATGTAATATCAATGTATTTAGACAAGCCTTTTTTATGTCCTCATTTAGATAGCTTCATTTTTTATTTAGTCATATACTTTTTTCGATATAGATGATGCACTAAGCGTGCTCGACACAATATTTAACGTTTTGTTTACTTGTTATGTTTTTTGATTCATTTGAATATGTCTATTTCTTGTACAATTTTGTGATTGCATGGGACTTTCATAGAGAGCTTTCAGGATATTTGCTAATTTGATTTTTTTGACGATCAAACAAATAATTTATTTAATCTTGCAAAACATTTGTCAGTGATAAAGCTGGCTGTCTCTTCAGTATCAGACAACACTTTGAAAGAGACTTTCTTTCTATGGGAGCATGTTTGTGGACACTGAGTACACATCATCACATCTGTCTCCATCTCTCTTTGATTCTCAAAGCATGTGATCATTATCTTGTAGTTATTTAGGTTATCAAATATTTTCACACTGATTTCAATATATCAGATGATTCCTTTCTGGAAGTGCAAATTCTAGTGTATGAAAAACACGGAGAATTAATTTCTCCTAGAAATTAATTTACGATATATCATAAGAGAGTCGAGAATGGGAAATCAGACCGCGCACTGCATAATTAATTATCATATGATCAATATGATATGTTGAAGATTCAATAAATGAAAATACATATCTGTCTCGATGATGATGAAGTAAATATTTTTAACACATTCCTGTAAGGATGATTCATCTGTCTGGAATCATTACGATCATCAGATTAATTACAAATGGTTACTGAAATGACACCGAGTTTTAGTAAATAGAATTCCTTCATATTTCTGCAGCATTGTATTGATGAGTCAGTCCGTTCATTAATATGAAGGAACAAGTTGGATCCCATATAAGTATTTAGAAAAATCTGAACGCAGTAGAATGTACCGGAGCTTTAAAATAATGACAAATAATCGCTGCCAGTCAAATTCAGTCACAGCATGAATCAATTCGAAAATGCTTCGTCGGATCAAATAATTGTCAAATACTTAGAATGATAAAAGAAGAGCAAATGAATCATAACCTGAATAATGCTGAAATGAGTATGCTGATTTTATGATGGAGTTTGACAGTCAGGACTTACAAACTTGATGTTAGATGACTTATTTCTATATTTCTGAAGCACTCTTGTGAATATGATGTTGCTCTCGTTTTTATTGGTCGAAATTGCGTAAGTATTAGGACAGCCTAGAACTGAGGTATGTAATTAGTATTAAGTTAATATACTACAAACTAGAAGCCGCAAAGTTTTTGCACGATCTATTGCCATACCGGCTTCAAATACCGTGACATCCATCATCAGTGGCGATAATGCAACAAACGGACAGGGTTATATACAATTTTGGACATGAAATCGATGATGAACACATTTAAAGAAGAGACCCGGACAGTCGCAAGGCAAGAGTACAAATTAAAATCGTCAGCCAACTAAAATAAATGTAAAAGTTCGGATGATGTTTCATTGTTAATGAGGTTTGGCGTGATTTTATGATGAGTGATTCTGCTATTCTTGTGTGTTTTGTTTTTGTCAATTTTTTGAAAGTTTTGTCATTGGGTGGATGGATATGCATAGAAATTTCTGATTCTGGTTTCCTGTCATATAATAACAATAAGCCTGTCCGTTTGTTGTATTATTGCCACTGATGATGGATACCACGGTATTTGAAACCGGTATGGCAATAAATTGTGTTCGTGCAATATGTTAATTTACTTGTCAAGTAAAAATATAAGCAAGATAATTCGACCATCCCTGGAGTGATGCATATGAAAAGTGACTAGAAAAGAAAACTATTTCCTGAGAAAGTAAAATGAATGCTAATTGCTCATTTAATACTACTTTTGACACACTACTGACATTCATTTTTATGTAACATTGACAGTTGATAAATGCTGCTTGTTGAAAACGTACATAGATTACTAGAGACTTGTATGATAAGGATACAGCTCAATATTTGTTTGTTCTATTTGTCTGCTAATCCTCTCTTGGATAGAGTATTTGTAACCCAAATATGACTTGATGTAAATTAGTGACTGATATTGAAATTTTTACTACTTATAATTCCCGAAAATGCGAAAATAAGACTGAAATGAATTAGACCGATTTTAATTACCACTGCCATTTAGTCATTATAACAAAACAATACCTTCCTTGATTACAATTGTATTTTTATTAGCCGCACGAATCTGCTCTAATGTGTTCCAATAGGTTTAATTGTGTTTTAACTGTTCTCCCAAAAATTGGAAATGAACACACATTGACTTGTCAAATCAGGATTCACATAATTCAAATCAGTTTTTATAAATCAAGGCTTGAGGGAAGAGGACGGGCCTCATTACAAAATGTGTCCCTCAGCAGAAGAGTACAGGAAGCGAAGCAGAAAGTCGAAGAATGAAGAGTGGAGATGATAAAGGAATATAGCTACAAGTAGCTAGGTAGTTGTACAACAGAATAACAAGAAGATATGCAGCTCATAAATGCATAACCAGATAGGCTAATAGCAGAAAGACTGAAAATAAGGTGTCAGAAATGTGAATATACGGATTTGGGAGTATGAAATATATGGAAACTAAGCAATAAGTAATAACTACGTCTCCCCTGGGGGCTAATATGGAAGTGACGAAGGAGACGATAATATTAGAAACCGGGATTACATAACATAATCAACAAATTAAGAAAAAAGATCCTTCATGTCATCAACTCTCCATAGAGTTCAGTGGAAGTTTATTGACGGCCCCCTTCCATGCTTCAACATTAACATGATATGTTGGAAATATCTCCAAAGGAATCTTATTCAGCAACTTTGCATCTCTATGAAAGATAATCTCAATTGAAATGCACTGTCCGATAACGAGGATTAGTAACAATCCATGGACCTGCGTAGTCACTTCATCTGATGCATCTGGTAGAAGAACAAGTACGTGGAGTAACAGAGGCAAGTTCATCGGAACGAAGACCGTAATAATGCATTGGAAGACCGAAAGACAGGAGACTGTTCTGATCTGTGGAGGTAATTCCAAATTTGAAGTGAAGCTAGCATCATATATTAGGCAAACTCCCTTGTGCTATACGTATATCTCTCTAAGCTGCTTTAAAGGCCTGATGGCAAAAACGATCATAACTCCTCAGGACGAGCGTGAGCCGTATAAAGTTCAAACAACTGCTGAGACTGAAAAATTCACAGGCTCGAACCAATACTGTAAGACGGTGCGTAGCTCGTCGGGCAACTTGTCGGATGTTAGCTGACCAACCTAAACAGTCAGACAGTGACACATCCATCTCAATGTCGTTTTCCACTGAAAGGGAATGAGCTGCCACAGCAATTGTAAAAAACTGTCTTGAACACGCTTGTGAGAAAAACGAATTGACTGAGTCTTGACTTCATTAACACGACCCGGTTAGAGCGACCACAAGACAGAATTCTATGTAAGTCAGACTCAACAGATGAATTCAATGTCACTCTATCCTGATGTAGACGTTGGCTAGAAGCCCTCTGACTGGGATAGGAGAGATATGCATGAATAGTGGAGTCATCAGCGAACTAGTGTATTAGATTATTCGTTAGACGTAGGTCACTTATAAAACATACATGTAGAATACGTGAAAGAATACAACCCTGCGGAGCACCGGAATTGACCGTGAAGCGATCAGAGAGGAATCTATCGACACGAACTAAAATAAAACGGTTAGTCAGGAAATCCTCTATAGTGGGGCTGGAGATGGGAAATCAAGGCTTCAGACATCAAAGATCCGCACACTTGGCTTATAAAAAGAAGTGATAGCAATTGGATGATGGATTATTTCTATCTCCTTTCTTTGGAATAGAGACCACATAGCAGCTTTCCAATGAGAAGGCCATCTGCCCACTGCCATAGATAGTTGGACGAATCAACTGAGTAGTGGAGCCAACTCTGAAACACACTTCTTTAGCACAATCGCTGGAATGACGTCGGGCCCAGTGTGTCATAGTAACGCGCGTCCACGGTGCAATATTTTTTTCAGTGTATATGTCCGTTCTAGTCCTTTTAGAAGTTTTATCTACAAATGCTCCTCCGAACGGTAGTCTTCCAACCGTGAACTTTAATTACTTTTCAATAGATGGAAGGATCGATGGCAATTCTCTACCCCTTAACGAATCCGCATCTTAGAATCAATGATTTTGAGCGAAATTTTCCATCTTCATTAGTCGAAGAAACAAATTTGCTTAGAATTAGAGATTTGTCAGTTTGAGAAATTTCACGGTGACGTGGAACTGGAATAAAGTAATGACGATGAAATATCGCCATATATTTTGTTAGCGCTGAGAAATTAATTTGCGCTGCTGAGAAATCCGATCAGTTAGTTTAAGGGGGTCTAATGTTTTAAGGTAGCCATGCTGTTCGAGTCGAATAGCGTCCGATGAGCCATAGAGTAAGTATATAGTAGGTAGAGTGTCGACTCAAAAAGTATCTGTATACAGCGAAACTTTTTATGTGAAAAGATTCAGTTTTTTGCGGAGATTCCGTTCCTGTGGTCCAAAAAATTATTTGAGCAGTTTTTAAAAAGCTAGTGTTTTTCAAGTAAGTATACTATTGACATGAACACGATACGTAAGTAGTATGAAACATGTTGGATTTCAAAGGGAATGAATATCTGCTAACAAGTATATTAATTAAGCGGAAATCAAGCTGATTATCAAGGGAATTTCATGAACCGCATTATAATGGAAGTCTTCATGAAAAAGTCGAGATCTCATTGTGCTTTCTTGGCTAAAATTTCAAGATTCTAATTCAATTTTTACCGGCATGATTTTATGATTCACTAAATTTATGTTTCATTTCTTGAATCTGAATAATGATGTGGACCCATTTACATCTTTCAAAATTAATTGAAGTCATTATCTTTGAGTATGTTATTTTGCTCTAACAGTGGCAGGTTGCTTGTGATATGATCACGCTTAAGAAAATTTTGGGTTCAGCAGAAAAAGGTTGAGCATGAAAATCAGCAACCTATCGAAATGCTAATTTAACAGACATTACCTCTCCAAAGCTGCCATGAGTTCATAACACGTAAAATACTATCATTCCTTCTGCATTAATTGGTCAATCCCGCGGTAATTTCTTCAAAACTCAAAAAATTTATATATTTCACATTTGGTAACAATATCCAGCTGTGTTCACCTCGAGTTCATTAAATAAAATCGAAACTGTTTACACATTGGTGATTTAATAAATACTGAATTGCTACTCTACCTAATATACCTACTCTATGAGATGAAAGAAAAAACACATTCGCAGTGGGAGGCCTCCCCTCTTCTGAATCATCACTGAATTGCAGGGTGAATTGCAGGCAACTAAGTGTGGAGCACTAGTAGACAGACAATCTTCATCGAGCGGCACTGCTTTGCTATCAATATCGGACGCGCCCAAATTTGAAGCTCTGATGTTATGATCGTCCGATTATTCAACTTATCAAGCTATCACAGACGTAGATATTCATGAAACATTTTATCATGATAATGTCAGGGTTGATCAATAGATTGGACATGGGCATGTATGTATTTCTAATTTTCTAGATGTGATGGACCAATTATTTTATGCTATGGAATGCAATGTGCTTGTCCAGTAGTGGTCCTGAATATCGACTGAATGCTTACCATGCACATGCATATTTGTGTGACAATCGTGTAGACTTCTGTTGTTTAGGTCTTCAGCATCTAATGTTGCGATTTTTAAATCATAACGCAAGTTGCGGACAAATGTTAGTTCAACGAAATTCAATTTTTCACCTGTATTTCGATCTGGTGATATAAATCGGATTTGCATATTCACATCACATGATGCATGATTTTTAAATTTATTATTTTTTTGCTCACCGATTGACTGGAGATCATTTAGAATGCAGAATAACAGTTTTGAAAGCTCCCAGTTGTTTGATTTTTAGGCCCACTTTAAGAAATAAGATGGCACTGCACTGTAAGATCGACTTTTGAAGGAGTTGGACGTCGAAGACCTGTCAACTTCTATAACTTAATAAAACTAACTAAACATCAAACAGCGAGGATCTCTGCGTTAACTGTTGCTTTGCAGGCGTGATTATGCCGCATGTTTAAAAAATACAAGAAAATGCTATTAATAAATGATTTCTATCGACCCGTGAAGGTGCAAGGCAATCAAATGCTGTCTAATATTTTTTCAATAAATCAGAAATCGAAATTATTCATTCGAATTTAAATTCATTGATTATTTCAGAAAAGACTGTATTTAGTCGCCCGCCTAAAAAATATGAAAGCATTCGAATCAGACCACGCGAAGATAGTGCAAAATCAAATGGGCAATTCCACGGTAAAAACGACACGGAGGGCAAATTTTAAAACGCATTATTTTCTCTCAGTGACTTGTGTTTTCTTGAAAGGATATCCGAAGCCATTAGGAATCACGAAATTTATCGCTTAGACACACTTCTTCTACTAATAAATTCAATTTTGGAATATCTTGCTATTTTTAAGATATTAAAAATACAATCCCTTTGAATTTTTGAAACAATGTAGGCAGTGTTAGAAATGGATTTCCAAGTAGTCTATACTGCGTTATATTATTATTGATACTCCTTTGTCGAAGCTCAAACAATATTTTTTGTCAAGGACAAAATTTCTTCCAATTTTTTGACACGAGTTTGAATCTTAGTATAAATGTTCGTTCGTGACCAGATATCTACTATTTTTCTATCTTCTACTGGATCAATTTTATCTAGCACAAATTTATGCATATGTTAATGATGCCCTAGGCTACTGTGACCTTCGACTGAAATTTGATTATGAGGGGTTAATATTTACGACCGTCGGAAGAAAAGAGATGAGTGTTCGTTCGTGACTGTGGTATTATTTTCGTTCGCGACATGACCACAACTTCACAATTATTCCATCCCGCAAACTTGAACTAGGAATAAGCTATGAAAACACCTTTCAGGTAACAAAGAGGACAATATATCAATTCAGGAGAGCTTAAAAAATATTGCATAGGCCTATATGCAACAGGAAAACATAAAATGTTTCATGGTCACTTCGGAGGAGATGAAAAAATTTACCAATCGCGACTGTCTATTGTGTAATCTACTTCCACTGGTCGAATGTCAGATTTCTGTACCCATGCAACATCACTTGTATCAGAAATCATGTAGATTGATTGCGAGCATTCCTTGAGAAACTGCACCTCATAATCATTATCAGCTAGAGATTGGATGATTCCGATGAAGTTCTTGGTGGTGCCACGACTTGTGCTGACACTAGCGATGACCATATCATCGACACGAACCTCGTTGATAATGGATGGAGGATCACAATCTGCGTAGACGATTGAGAATGGCCGTCGAACTAGTTGCTGATTGTCTTCGGCTATCCACTGATGATCCGTCTGAACACCGGTCATCTTTGGCGCGTTCTCAATAATATTCTGTAACTGGTGATAAGTACAATCAATGTCACCGGACGACACGACCGTGCCTACAATTTTACTGTTGTACGCGTTGAGGCAGGTAACGAACTGTTGAGCACTCTGCACCTGGTAACGTCTCGAGCGAACACAGTCCCAAACAAAGTTTTCATGAAGCACACAGCAGCAAACGTTGTGTGGAGTCTTGCCAATAGGGATGACGTGTTTGGGACGGGCATTATAGAAGAGAGACTTGCCAACTAATTTGCCGTGTTTTTCTACGAACATTCGATAACACTCTCCAACTGTGTAGATCAACGAACGCTTTTGAACCTTCATCTTCTCGCCTTTTTCGCGCACAGTAACATAGTCTTTGGTTCCTGGACAGACACGAGATATTTCATCCTGATCGTAGAAATCAGCAATGGAGTCTTTGTGGCTTTCTGATAAAGATGTTCTCTTCCCTTTAATGAACGACGAGCTGCTGGAGACTTGGTATTCTTCAGCAATTGCTTG
Source organism: Prostheceraeus crozeri (assembly GCA_907163375.1). Taxonomy (NCBI): domain Eukaryota; kingdom Metazoa; phylum Platyhelminthes; order Polycladida; family Euryleptidae; genus Prostheceraeus; species Prostheceraeus crozeri. The sequence goes on from CAJQUW010013181.1 coordinate 228,309, forward strand.
TGCAATGACTTTCCTGTGACGTGGGGAACGTGGCATTGCATTGATCACTCGCTGTTTTGCCTTCGATTCGGCCGCTTTTGTTTTGAAAACCGTGTTGGAATCATTCAACTTCCTTTTCTCTCGGAGATTTTTCATCCTTACTTTAGCCTTCTCACGATCACGTTCGAGTTCTTCTTGGGTCATGTTTAAACGTCTCACTCTCATCCGGTCAACTTCTCGGGAAAGATACGATGGATTTGTGGAACGATACTTCTTCGCGATTTCAGCTCGAGTCTTGCCCATTTTTCGGTCATAAATCACATTGAAATATATCTTCCATTGTTTTATATGTCACAGTCAAAAATATTCATGAGACGCCCACGACTACTAAAAATCCTGGATACTAAAAATAGCCTATTTCTTTTACCCAATACATACATTTGCTCCCATTCCGTTAATCAGTCATGTCATGGGAAGCCCAAGGCTACTAAAAAAGCTTTACATTATGGTTGATGTGTGTTTCTCCACCTAAGACGTACATCTGTCTCCATATCGATTAAATCAGTCTTGAAATATCATGCGAATCCCTGGACTGCTAAAAATAGAATTACTCGTGAGTCAAGAAACTTCACTCTCTTGGAAACTTTGAGAATAACTTACAAGCAACTAGGACATTGAAGTGCGTCAAAATTGTACCTAGCCATAAGTCGTTTCTTTGTAAATTTGTACCAGTATGACTAACTTTCGTGAATGAACTTGTATGCCAAAAAAACGACGAATGCCAATAGATATTCGATGCCCGACACGAAGCTAATGTTCCGAAATGATTTATTAACTTTATCTTCATACAAAGGAATGCATGGAGCGCGTTTGTGACTGATTTCTTTTTCGAATATGTTTTCTGATGAAGTTGGACAAAATGTTCGTTCGTGACTGTTCGTTCGTGACCTCACTTCTCGAAACTTATGAACTGCCAGTAATCAAACGTTTCTAGATTTCTTTTCAGCATTTAAGTTGATCAAATAGCATACTAGTCTATTCAATCAGAGCAAATTTCGTGATGAAGAATCCAGAGCTTTGGAGGTTATTAACGTTTACATTTTTTCGAAAAAGTCGTGTCGTTCTGTGTTCGTTCGTGACCACTCAAACTATTGTATTTTAAACCATCAAATACACATTTTTTTCATCGGTTTGGCTAGTGTTTCATAAACAGTGAATATTGCAGCCAATTCAAATAAAGTATGATTATCACCGGTTCAATAGGTTAGGAATGACAATCAGAAATGTAACAATAAATCCTGCAAAGTTCGTTCGTGACTGCGTGGAATTGCCCAAATGGTCTTTAATGGTCCAACTACTCATAATAGCAAATATGTTTGTACGATTATCGATGAAACGTGTAATTTATGGACACTTATGTGTGCGATCACCTGTGTTAGTCAACTTTCTCCTTGGTTACAGTGACGGAGGATTCCGCGGCAGTATGGGGTTGGGCTCTCGGTCTGGCTTGTCTCGGGGTGACTCCTCCCAGCATTACTCGCATCGGCCGACTGGTTCGAGTGCGCGACAGATCAAGCAGCTGGGCGGCACCGCCGCATACGCCACTCTACCACGCCGCGCAAGTCAGCCTGTGCATCGTGGTGGACCGGTCAACGGATCAACCAATCATACTCTGACCAAATCTCAACCTCTGGTGCGACCTGTGTCCGCGGCCGTCCTCCCCACCGCTAATGCAACACAAGGTCAGCTACGGACAGGAATGGTCTCCTCCTCCTCATCTGCCGCAATTTCCTCCGTACCAACGTCTGCAGCGTCCCCACCGACCCGCCAAATACAGGTGAGAGAATATTTGTGAACTCCTGTCACAGCGGAACTTCGTGTACTCACAGTTCTGAGGTGATGACTCGGCAGTTGATAACATTTTGATGTCGTGTAGACCAGCAGTGTTTCTCAACCTTATCTTTGTGAACGCCCTTTTGTCATCTCGTAAAACGTCTAGCGCCCCCATGAAATTGATCTCAGTATAGGGCATATACGTGGCCCAATTTTGGTTCATCAATTCAGAATCATCCTTCACTTTCATTCAGAAGTGTTGCATTATTATACTTCGAATCAATGATTCTACTTTACATCTAAAAGTTATTTTCACAAAGGCTTGCGGTAAATTGCATAATGAAAACAAGACTGGAGTTTATGCTTCTTTGACTCTATAAAGTTGACATTAACACTTATGTATAATAGGACTGTCAATGCAATCCCTGAAGTTCGCGCCCTTTGGCAAGATCAAGCTCAATTTTTGACCAATGTAGGCGCAAGTCACCTCGTTGTATTATATCCAAACGATTGCGGCCTTTACTTTGCAGTCTTGCTACGGCGCTGAATCCTGTCTCGACCAAGTAGTCCGGCAGCCAGAACGAGTTTCTGCAGGGAACGAGGCCGAAAGTGAAACTTTCACACAATGATGCACATCCTATGCCTACTTCGAATCGGCACGTCTGCCGAGTTCTAGTGAGTTCCTCTTCTTGTCAGACAAGATCAAAGAAAAACACATGTAAATCCAATGGGACACAGATTGCAGTTTTTAGCTAAAATGAAATTTTGTATGTTTTCTCTGATTAAACAAAAAGTACTAAGCCCAGAGTCATAATTTTTGGCATGAAATGTCTTCAGGTCATTTCCTATGATGTGCATGTGCTTTTATCATGCATCTAATCGGCAATGTATGTGAGAATGTGGTCGAATGTGGAGAATGTTGCTCAAAATGTATGCGTTCGCCGACATTAAGAGGCTCGACAAATCTAAATGGGTTTAGCTATATAGGCAGGGGTGCATGAAAATGAAGGGAAATGACCTGAAGACACTCCATGCCAAAAATTATGACTCTAGACTTATTACGTTCCGTTTAATCAGAGAAAACATGCAAAATTTCATTTTAGCCAAAAACAGTAATCTGTGTCCCATTGGATTTACATGTGTTTTTCTTTGATCTTGTCTGACAAGAAATGAACTCACTAGAACTCGGCAGACGTGCCGATTCGAAGTAGGCATAGGATGTGCATCATTGTGTGAAAGTCTCGTTGTCGGCCTCGTTCCCTGCAGAAACTCGTTCTGGCTGCCGGACTAAAGTGCGAAGTTGGAAGTGGCAGTGCGTACCGCTTTGCCTCTTCAGAAAACAGAGGAAAGCGAAGCTTTATGCAGTCATCAATCCAGAAAAGAGGCTCACCTGTTTGGAACTCATAATTCGGAAAATTTGATTCTCAAGCTGCGTCAAGTTGGATGTCCATCATTGACAATTGCACTTCTCAAATAGTCTTATGTCCGCGTTATGCTTGATAATCACGACTTCTTAATAAAGTTTTTTGTTGTAGCAGTCTAGAAATTCGACGATCGAATCATGAAGTTCATAAAATCGATAGAGGCATCTTCCTTTATAGAGCTATCTCCCTTCAGTGTGTAACAACAATTGCTGAAAGTTTTCTTCGTTTTCTAATTCATCACAAAGTAGGCGAAAAAGACGTTCACTCAGAGCGTGTCTCAATCGATGATCACTAATTACTCATATTGCAAAATAATGTCCAATGCGGTCACGTGACTTTACAGAAGCAATCAAGCTGGACTTCCACTAATTTGCTATTGGCGGACATCTCATTGTTCATATCCATATGTTGTCTGTCTTGATATAGTGTTTGTGACCAAACGTGAGAGATTCAGGGTTGTTCCGTTTAATGAGCGCTAGCTATGAATGAACATGTGTTGCACAGAGCGCTTACTCTGATGATGCAGTGTGGAATGTGTATGGACAGTTTAAGATATGATAATAATCACCCCCTTTGAAGTAGCGAACGCCCACCTTGAGAACCGCTGGTGTAGATGGTGCCATTTAGCTTCATGCTCTAAATTAACTATATGTCCAACTATTCCTGTGTTTCCTTGCTTGTATGGTTTATAATCTTGATGGTTCTCAGGACAGGCTGCATTGGAAAACTGAACTCTTTGATGATCATCTTAAAACGCCTGCATCATTGTCTGCCTGCTATTTTGATCTTCCGCATAAGTAGATTGTTTTAGAGCAACAGCATAATATGTTGTGTCAACAATGCAGATTTGCAGTGCATGATGGAGTAACAGGTAGAATCGTACCGGTCAGTCTTCACTTCAAAGGATTCGCTCACAAACAAATCTAGTAGGTAATCGAAACTGTATCATGCTTTCTATGCGTTTCATTGTTCTCAGATCAATCAATCCCTTATCACAGCATGGCCCTCTACTGCCTTTAAACACAGCACGTCCTGGCCGGTCCTGTATTTTGAGGATCATAAGCCGAGATCTACATATCTGAAATGCTTTTCTTCGGTCAAGTGAAACATGTGATCTTTTCAATTCTGTGCATATCCAATAATTTGTTGTTTCAGTTGCTTTCGTTTATACCCAACTATAGTTAATTGCCTTGCACGGGAAATTCATTGTCAGAGACGATATGGAAAAACAAAAAATACTCCCAAATTTTTGGCTACAAGTTTAATAAAAGAAATTGGCTAAAAATATGTACGCGGGCAGGTAAGGGCCTTTATCACAGCTTTTAGAGCATTAAAGCAGCGAAACGTCTGCTCCTGTCTGCACATATTTTTAGCCAATTTCTTTTATTATACTTGAAGCTAAAAAATTTGGGAATATTTTTTCCATGTACCCAGCTTACCGATCGTCTTCATTTTCACTGAAGAGTGTCGAGTATCAATCGTAGGAGGTAGACCAGATGAAAAAATTGAAGGAATATCGCTCGTAAAATGGGTTTGGAAAAACCTTAAATCTCTATGAAAGCTCGGGAATTTATGGACAAAATTTGCATAGGAAGCGAAGAACTTCCGGCAATCTCTGTGTAATAAGCGTTCAATGTTCATTCTATGGTCACCGCAAATCACCAGTTAATTTTCCTTATGAATCCATTTGAATTATTGATTTACGAGTGACTGCGTTCGAAATACTGGAACTCTGAATGCATGAAGGGCAAAGCCAAGTGATATGGTAGTTACAAGAAGTTGAAAATGTTTTAAATCGAAAGCAAATTGAGGACAGTTTCTTGTGATACTCAGAGGTCAAAGACATTTGCCCCAGCAATTTTTTCATGAGAGGTGACTTCACGTCTACCGACGTCGGATGGCGTTTAAAAGGTCCAAAGTCGCGATCCTGGAATTTACCAATTTGCAAATCTGATCTCGCCAATGCAGAAGTTTTATAAAGGGTAGGGGGCGGGAAGAGAGACCGTGCTCTTAAGGGAGATGAGAGAGCTCTCATTGTTGAAGCATGATTGATAGAAATATAAATTAATTATGCACATTGCATATCTGCATGGGAATCGAAAATGTATAAGATTTGTTTACTTGTGGGAATCAAAAAAGCATGATATAATTACTGATCCAAATTGAGGATATATTTTCATGTGGGGATCGCAAAATGGATGATGAGTTTACAGATGGGATGAATTTAATGACATGATAAGCCTACATATGGGATATTCTTTGATCAGTAGCTGAAGAAATGGTATTGACATGTATTCCATATCACATCATTAGATGAAGTATCGAATCAAACGTGGATTTTTTTTTTACTGAATTTTCACCCCTAGCACAGCTATGAGCCATGAACGAAGCTAGGGGTTACTCAATGAAAAACTGATAAATTGTATTACTTTAAATAAATAAAAGAAAAAAAATAGATCTTATAATCTGATTAAGCTGCCCCCATCAGAAACTTATTCGCACGCCTCTTGAAAGTATCAAGATTGTATTGGTCAGGAAAAGTGGTCTGGGGAAGCTGATTCCAAAGCTGTGCCGTGCGAACAAAAAAGCTTTTCGAGCGACTCACAGTACGTGCGCGTTCTAAGCTCACATTATAGCATGTGAGTGCATTAGCTCTGCGTGTGCTTCTGGAGAAGATCTTAGGTTTGGGTACGCACTCATTTACTGCAGAGCTGCTTCTACCGAAATAGTACCTGTAGAAGAGACTGAGTGAAGCAACATCCCGTCTGACGGAGAGCGGCTGCAACTTGCTAGCAAGTTTTTCACCCATGAGATTCTTGACACGTTTCTCAACCCGTTCAAGGAGGTTAAGATGCGTTTGTGGGGCGCCTGCCCACAGATGACAACAATATTCCATCAGAGGACGAATAGTGGACTTGTAAAGATAGCAGACAGTCTGTGGTGGAAGATAGCTGCTGGCACGATAGAGACTACCAATGCGTTGAGCTGCCTGCTTGCTAATGGATTGGATGTACGGTTTCCATGACAAGTCTTTCGTTACCGCTAATCCAAGGAAGGAGATGGAATCTTGTTCTCTGATCCTATTATCTGACATCTTAATGCTATGATCATCATCTCCTTTAAGTCGTGAGTGCAGAATACTCTGAGTTTTTGAAGGATTGAAGGAAACAAGCCAATTGCCGCCCCATTCTGAGACCCTGCGTAAGTCTTCATTAAGAACGTCGCATAACTGCTGACGTTGCTGAGTGTTTTTAGCGAGTCGCTCATTGGAATTGAAGAGTGTTGTGTCATCTGCATACATCACCAATTTACTCACTAGGCAGTCTGGGAGGTCGTTGATGTACAGCAGAAAAAGAGTGGGTCCCAAAATTGACCCTTGAGGAACTCCTGCATTGAAAAACTTGGTGGAAGACTTTTGGCCATCTAAGACGACAGATATCTGCCGGTCACTAAGGAAAGAAGCAAGAAGTTTGTGGAGTTGATCAGCAACTCCATAGGACTTTAGCTTCATAAGGAGTCCCTGATGCCAGACTTTATCGAATGCCTTGGAGATATCCAAGGCAACTGATCTCGTCTCACCTTGTCTGTCAAGAACACGACTCACATGTTCAGTGACATATGAAAGAAGATCTGCAGTTGATCGAGAGTGCCTGAAGCCATCCTGTTCTTCTGATAGAAGGTTCTGAGTTTCAAGGAAGTTAACAATGTGTTGGTTAATCACTGCTTCAAAAATCTTGCCAGCAATTGGGAGCAGGCTGATAGGACGGTAACTAGATGGAAGAGATGAGTCAGAACCTTTCTTTGGAACTGGAACCACGGAAGCTACTTTCCAACAAGAGGGAAACTCACCGGTGGATACACATCTACTGAACAGTTTAGATAAAAGTGGAGAAAGCTCAGGTGAGAGATGCTTGAAGACCGAAACCGGGATGCCGTCTGGTCCACTAGACTTAGAGCTATCGAGACCGGCGATGATCTTTTTGACGTTTCGGACTGTGACTGAAGGAGGACTAACTGTCTCATCAGTGCGCATGGGAATTGGAGGTGGAATTCTACCTCCATCGTCTAATGACGAATTCTTCGCAAACTCTTTGCAAAGAAGCTCGGCTTTGTCTGCTGAGGTTGTCGCCATAGAAGTACTGACTTCGGCATGACGGAGTGCTGGGATGGAGGATTTGTTCCTATTGGTGACACTGTTGTAAATCCTCCAGAAGTCCTTAGAGCCAAGCTTTTGGGTAGCAATGGATTTCCGTACATACAAAGCGTAACGGCTTTTGGCCTGATGTATGGTTTCCTTGCAATGTCTACGTGCGGTTTTGTACAATTCAAGATTGCCAGCGCTACTGTCACGCTTATACTTATGGGAAAAGTGGTCACGCTGGCAACTTGCAGCTGCACATTCTGGTGTAAACCAAGGTTGTGAGTGAGGCTTCATTTGGAAAGTACGGTGAGGGATGTAGGCCAACATCCCTATCTGAAGCCACTCTGTCAGTTCTTGCGCCGACTTGTGGACGTTCTCGCTCAGAATCAAATTCTCAGCTTGAACTTGACTAAGAAAAGTGCGGAAGCCACACCAGTCTGCTTTGGAGAATTGATAAACTGTTCTATGGAAGGGTGCAGACGGTGTGGAGCAAATTTGTTTGCCAGAAACTGTGATAACACAGTGATCAGACGTGCCGAGGGGAGAAGTAACCTTGTGTGAAAAACAAGTTGGATTTGAGGTGAGAAACAGGTCAAGGAGATATCCAGTATCACCAGCTCGGTCAGGCACTCTGGTAGGACAAGTGACAATTTGACTAAGGTTGTGAGAGACAGCGAAATCCTGGGCTGCCTGACCGGAGAGATCGGTGGTGCGTGAGTGCACAAGCCAGTCAACATTGTGCACGTTGAAGTCACCAAAAACGGTAACTTCAGCGCAGGGATACTCTTGTAGAAGAGAATCGATCTTGTCAGAAAGAACATTGAGAGCGGTATAGGAAAAATAGAAGAAGAGTGGTCTTCTGCAGCGGCGCAATGAAGGCAAGATACTCATGCCTTGGATCCTCTGAGCTACAAAGCCTTCTCAAGGGAAGGCTTGTCTTGGCATAGACTCCAAGACCATGACAAGGTGCTTTATCCATCCGGTGAAATATGTATCCATCAGGAGTAACGTCGCTTGATGACACACTGGGATCTAACCTGCTTTCCGACAGGGCTAGAAGATCTGGTGACTTACCTTGCAGGAAGATGTTGATGTCGTCGTAATTGGACCTCAGTCCTCTTACGTTGCTGAAGCTGATCCTGAGAGGGGTTTTGAGCTTGACGGCTTGACTACGTTTCTTGTGTGTCTTTCTCATTTTCATAATTTCTCATAGAATATCAGTCAAATAAACGAAAATTATACTGTACAACAAAGTGATACAAGAAACTTTGGAAGGCATCATAAAAACGTAAATAATAGCAACAAAGCTGCAATAAATAATACGCAAAAAAAGACACTTATAGGCACAGTTCATGTCGCAAAAGCTTGAAGAAACCCAAATGAGAACCCCTTTGCCGTAACAATGGGTACAAGTCAGGTAGGCCACAGAGGAACCGGATACAGCTACACGGGCTAAACCCCTCAGTAAAGCTACCCACGCATGTCCGTGGCAGTGGAACTGTACCGCCTTTTTTCGAGCAGTTGACCGGGCCTGCCTCCCAAAGCATTACCAGTGGGTTCGGGACCCTCGAACTACCCTCGAAGACAAATGAACAACAAGCTAAGAAATATTGAAGTTCATAAAGCATCAGTCGCAGTGTGAAGCCTGCGATGGCATATAGATTCAAGTGAAGAAATAGTAATTTCCATGTGTAGTACTCGTTATAGTGTGTCGCATCATTTTAATTATGTTTTATTACCTCATCCATTTTTTTCATTCTACCCATCAGTTTTATGATTTTTTATAATATCCATTTTTTGTAATTTCCTTGACTGTTGGTGGCCATTGCCCTTTTCTATTTAGCATGTGTGCAATGCCGAGGGATGTTGAAATTGCATGCGGCGTTGTGTGGAATAAGTGTTCGTAGTGTAGAAACAGTTGTAATGAGCATTATTGCTGTTGCAGCAGTAATGCCTTGAGATCTCCATTTTTGCCAGTTATTGTGGTCTCCGTGGCATAGTAGTTCAGTGCTTGGCCCAGCGATCTTTCATTCCAGAGGTCGAGCCCCGAAGGAGTCATTGGAAGTCGTCAGGAAGGGCATCCGGGTTAAAAGATCACAACGCTCCAGATTAAAAAGTGACTATTTCAGCACTATCCAAACCATCAGTATGAGGAATAGTGGCGTTAAACCATCATTTTTTACGTTCAACACTCGAAATGCGGGAAAGGGGACGATAAATTGTTGAGTGAGTGATTGTGCCAAAGCTGATCAATTTGAATTCGTTGCCACGAGACAATTACATTTTGGTTAATCCAATTGACGACAGCATTACATATTAGCCTACGGATTGCAGAACGTCATCAGTCTCTATCAGGATTACTTCAATAAAGTATGCTAAGAATTATGATTCTATTATATATCTGTGCTGAGATGATTTTTATCATCGCATGAGAATGATGATGAAATAAGCAAATGAAATAAGATCATAATTCGGTCGCTGGCCTTCCGAAGAGGAATTCTATCACATTTGTAATCATTGAATTGTCCAATTAATGGAAATTAATCGGGATAATGTTGCACAACTCATTTGCGGATCGCAAGGACTTCTAATCTTGGATCTAATGAAGAAAAACATGACGGATTGTAGTCTGCACGTGTAACGGGGATTTGCGCGGCGATCTCTCGCTGGAATGAAAAGGCGTGGGTGGCGGAGTGTGGGCGTTCGTCCCTCGATATTCTGCTCATTATCCGGTCGTGGATGAAGTCACTATGAGATTGGCGCAACTCTGCCATTGGACTCGAACTTTGCGTGCATCTTGCATCTGACTTGTCTCCCTTTACCACTGTTCCCGTCAACGCCAGCGGCGGTGAGAGTGTTGTGTGTTTCATTTTCTTAACATGGTGGAGGAGTCTGCAGCAGAAGAATCGGAAAATTCAAAATTTGAATTCGACGATGCGGCCTACAGCTTTGAAGTCGTTTTGCAGGTCAGTGTCATTGAGAGAGGGGCGACGTTTGTGCGGGCGCTGAGTTCACGTTGTGTCTAGGAAGTGCGCAATTTGATGACGTTATTTGAAATGTGCTGTACGTGGCACGCACGTCCTATAAGTTCTCAGACTGTTTGAATTCTGACATATCTGATAGATAATTTATCTGGCACATGTGCTACTAAAGGATTCTCTGCAGCAGGGTTTTTTTAAGGTTTCGTTTACCCGCCCACTCCCAAATTCTACCCGCCAATCTAAAACAAAGCAAAACAAGGCTTGTAGATCTTTCTTTCAATTTCCTTTCCAGCTGTAAAAAGAAAGCGGAAACAAAGTTGCATCTTTTGAATATTCAGCAAATTAGAGGTGGTGGTACAATATATGCCTACATGACGTACATGCACTAAAATGTGCACAGCAACAATTGCTGGATAAGATGGAGAGGAACAGTGGAATATTGTCTCTTGAATTGTCTCTTGTTTCATTCATGTCTGCTGATTCGGACATTTGAAATCACAAAACGAATTCTACTTCTGTATTCTATCCTTTCAACGAAAAACTCATCTGAAAATTTTGTGTGCAGTTGTGAACGCACCCACATCGAATTTTGGTCAAATAACAGACAGACGTGATTGGAAAAATTGTCTGGCCAAATTGAATGCTCCGTTTTTCGGAAAATTTGCTTGCCTGACGATGGTTGCTTGTACCGACTGGAAGTCGTCGCGTTCATCAGAAAAAAACAGGAATATCTGAACAAGCACTCTTCCCTTATCACACAAAATTATATGCTCCGTTTATCTTAGACCCCTGATTTCTGATCTGTGTGACCTCCGATTCAATAAGATTGTTCGGCCCTTAAATTGTTTGGTGCCATTGAAATTCATGAAGTTGAACGAAAAGTAAACGAATGAGTGAATATGGTCCATCACTCTTCAAAACTTGTTAGCACAGAGATTCCTGTGCTATACATGCATGTGCCAAATTAATAATCCATCATGTCAGAATTCAAATGCTTGCAAGCATCTCCATTTTCTGCCTTAGTCTGGGAACTTATTGGACCATCGTATACCCAAATTCATGACAAAATCCAGCTCGATGCAATGCTATCAGATCATGACGTTCCGTACTCCATTCCTCACTAAGACGTTGTCAGCTCGTTTGAGAAGGCAAGCTTTGGGTTGTTTTGAGCTGGCTCATATCAATGCTTCAGATAAATGCGAATTTGTGCAAGTCGGGTAAGCTACGTTTGCTGATCAGGCGCTGAGCAGTGTGATCGTCTCTCCAGTAGATTAGAAATTGCCTCACATCCGACCTTCAACAGTTATTATCAAGTCGGTTGTTGCAATCTTTCTCAATCATTCTCACTTCTTGGGTGGTTGTTAATATCGCTTTGGAAAGAATAAAGCATGAATCATGACATGCTGTTACGCCTGATCACCTCTTCTGTGAGTATCGGATGGAAAGTGATTCTCTACATTCCTGAAGCCCACATTCCTTGTGCTGTGCTGAATGGTGTTGTTTTGTTAGCATTAATTTTGTTGAAGTGAGATTCCCACTCGATGTATCTCCTCCAAGTCACGTTATTGTACCGCATATGTTACTCGGATACTCTGACCACAAAAAAATAATCTTTTAAATTTCCTGACCACAATTTTCAAGACAGCGAACTTCCATAATTTGAACAATATTCAAATGAAATCCGCAGAATGACATCTCTCAATGATTGTGATTTCAGTGATATAACTTCATTGACAACAAAGATATGTCATAGAATATTGAGTGTCTAAAGAGAATGACAACGATAAAGTCAATAAATGACAATATCCTCGATTCCCCGACCGCACTCGCCTGACCAGGGAATCGAACCGAAGTCCGCGTTGGAGACGAGCTCGTACCTTCTTCACTAGTCCACGCTGACGGTGCAAAAGGTATGCGAGTGAAGGCAGAAGTCATCTCCAAGTGATATCAACAGCTTGCTGTCCTATTGTTATAGAGTCTCAGTCAGTGAGTGTTCAATAGTAATAGGACAGGAAGCTGTTGGTATCACTTTGGGATGACTTCTGCCTTCACACGCATTCCTTTTGAACCGTCAGCGTGGCCTAGTGAAGAAGGTGCGAGCTCATCTCCACTGCGGACTTCGGTTCGATTCCTTGGTCAGGCGAGTGCGGTCGGGGAATCACGGGTGTTTGGTGTCTCGTATTGATTTAATCGTTGTCATTCTCCTTAGATATGAAACTTCCTTTTCTAAGAAAACATGCTGAAACACTTTTGAATCGTCTAATCCATCAGGTGGCATGACAGCTGAGCAGGCTCCTGCATGTGAGTTGCAACACTACATCACCCATTGTTGCTGATTTTCCCGGCTCCGTACAGCGGATGTGAGGTTTCGTATCTAAACGTTACGAAAGTCATCATCTAAACGTCACTCAATGTGCAGGCAAATATCTACTGCTGGCATAGAGTGCCCCTGAGAGGTGATGGTCATTCCAATGCCATTGATGCCACCAACACACCCACAAGCAATGCTGTTCACACAGCATGAACATTAACTGGGGGAGGCACCAATTCAATGGTCCCATCCATAGACCCTACCTCCGAGAGGCGACAGCTATCGCTGAGGGTACTTTGGACTGACACATCCAGGAATACCACAATAGACGTCCCAGCAACAGGGCTTTGCTTCACCTGCATTCAGGTTGCGTTGATAGATGTGGTGACTTAATATTTAATATTAATTAATCTAGATTGCACTTTTTTGTGCTTTTAAATAATTTTACGTACTGTTATTTCGAAACTTTCTCAATTGACTTTCTATACACCGTGCTGACACAAACAAATTCGCATCATCATTCAATTCAATTGCTTAACGGACTAGAGTTGAGAGAGATAATCATGCCTGTGCGCATGCGAAATCTATCAAATAGCTGACCACCAGTGCAAATTTTATTGGGGGAAAACGAACTATTCAAGTTTTTCGATGTTATCATGCCTAGATAAAGCAGAAGAGATTGTCCAAGAAGCATCAATAAGACAATGCTATCCTGGTCCTGTATCAACAGACATTGAAGGCTCCTATTAAAGGTCGATAAATAACTTTGACTGTAGCACTGCCTGTCAGCGAGATGTCGCAAGTCAGAACTTTGCAGTATTTTATTGCTGTGCTTCTTGTTGAAACGATGCAGTGAAGGTTAGGTGAGTGCAGCAAATGTATATAAGTGGATGATCATTGAAGTAGAACATACAGCAGTCTGCATCATCGTGGAATCGTCATCGAACGTTATTCTCCTCTTGTAAATTCACGACACCTCCACTTATCCTTCTGTATTTCTCTGCAGCCGCACCTGCTGAATGGAGGAATAGAATCCGCGGTGACAGGAGGCGGAACTTTCCCCTCCTCCAAAACCGCTGCTCCCTCATCGACGTCCACGGGATCGATGCTGGCGGGCGGTGAAGGCCTGGTGACCATCCGTATTAAGCCTGACGAGCGAGGCAGGTTCGGCTTCAACGTCAAAGGCGGATACGATCAGGGTTTGCCCATCATCGTGAGCCGGGTTGGATCTGGTATGCCAGCCGACATGTGCATTCCTCGCCTTCATGAAGGAGATCAAGTACTCTTCATCAACGGGAGAGACGTCAGCACGCATACCCATGAGCAAGTTGTCCAGTTCATTCGGTCTGCTGCTGAGAAACATTCCGGAGAACTAGTCCTTGTGGTCCGACCAAGCGGTAAGTAGATCGAAGTGTGCGGCTCCACTGAACTTTTGGGTGTCAGCTTGTAGAACTGAACTTATCTACTGTGTCATCTCAACAAGCATATGATACATAAGTTCAATTGACAATCTCATATGCGTCCGTCAGAATTAGGCCCATAATCGCAGAACAGACTGAAATGCTAGCCTGTCGAATATTCACAGCTGCTGACACTGAAGTGTCATCGACAGACTGAATGTGTTTCAAATTTTTTGCGGAACACTGACTCAACCTTGTACCTATCAATATCGGAGAACTGAGAATTTAACTGTGATAATCATTTTAATATTCATCTAATTAACTTCAAAATCTTATTAGTTATGTGAAACTAGTGAGGAAAACCATCTCAATATAGGTAGGTAATCTCTCGCATAATGTAACTATTGAGATGCCGGAATTATTTTCGCCTAACTCGGTGCTAGGTAAAATGGCCCCCAAAATCGATTATGTAGCTTCCTTTCCGATTTTCACCATTCTTTGTAGAATGCACAGGGAACGACCTTTCATTTTCATACAACCTCGTGTCCTTTGATTCACTACTTTCGTTTTTGTTGCACTATTCTCATCTTGCCGCATTTATTGGAATTTCTATGTCTTTTGATTCGATCTGTCCTCCCTCGATGGCAATGACCTTTCCGCATTTTATTGAATCTTACTTTTTTCTAACGTACTTCTTTGACGATTTGGTGGCAATTCCATCTGCCACCAAGAAAGGCGAAAATCTAGGTTCTGTCATTTTGATAATAGCACTATATAAAATAGACGCATCTGATGAATTGCTTCTCATTCAAATTTGAGCTGCTTTTCTATGTATAATATACTTTTCAAAAGATGGACTATTTTGATGGATAGGTACTATGAAAATGAAGCTTCAAACAAGTTCTGAAAATTGAACTCATAGATGTATCGGTGAATCGGTTTATTCAAAGTCGACCTTTCTATAGTAGTACTTTACTATCTGTTCTATAGATTAGTTTTCAGTAATTTGTGACATCAATTTGGCAAACATCCTCGTGGAACAGCAGCGGACCTAAAGATGAGAGAGAAAGTAGATTCTGATCCTTGCATTTCATCCGCAGACTTTCTCCGGAGGGCTCAGATCAACGATTATGACGACGTCCCCTGAGACGGTCATGGGATAAAACTGCGAGGAAATTTAATGCTTCCCAAATTAGTAGTTATTTGCGAAATGGAAAGAAGAATCGAATGAAATGATAAGTGTGCATGGTTGGGTTTAGGGCTAAATTTGTCAATATCAAATACACTTAAACAGTCATTTTCAGTGCATCCCGCTATTTCCGGAGAGCCTCTGAATGTCCATGCTGCCAAACTTTTGGCATCCATCGCCTTCTGTAGTCCATCTTACATGAATGGATGGCCATTACTAGAAAGGGCCTATCAACATTTTGATTCAAACCGTCTATAAAATCGACTTTGTCAGAAATCTGGCAGTTTTGCCTTTTAACTGGTTTGCTGACAATAGAAATGATCTCCCGTCAATTAATCAACTAGAGTACCTGCTGTCATTGAAGGCCCATCTCAAAAGCGGGTTCCCTCTAATGCCGTAGCGTAAACGAGAAATAGTTCATCTGTTAATAGTGATGTCTTCAGGTTGTCCTCACATGACCTGGCGCATGGATATGGCATGATGAATAATATGATGCTTGAGCAAATTGAAACTCAAGAGCTCCCCCCACATCATCGTACTTATCTCAGCACACCGAAATTGCCGAAATTCACCGTTCTTAGAAATATGGGAACAAAATCTCAAACATGCAATTAATCCATTCGGCTTTCAAAAATATGAGACCTACCGGTCGGTGTTTGAAATCTCGTTGGCTGATTGCATCCCAAGATATAGTTGTATACTCAATATTGGCATGTTTATGTGGTTGCGTATTATTAACAATAGATTGAAGTGAAGTGAACGATAGATCCAATATTTGCCATGCAAAAGATGTGCGTTGGCTTAATGAAGAACGTATTCCGAACGCTGAATGCTATCTCACTTGGTTGCAATCCAATTAAGGTTATCCCAGCCAATGCGGAATTCATGTGTAATGTGGAGGGCAAAGTGAAGCTTTTATGGCAACACGAACAGCCTGCTAAAATGTATGCCATCAGAATGGATAGACATTAAATCCAGCTAATGTGAAGTTACAATAAGTGAGGAGTTATTCTATGAAAAGGCATTAATACGTAATGAAGAGCTCTAAATGTACTAAGCACTTCGTTCTACCAAAAATTGTTGGCATGTTGAAAATTATGACGGTTTTTGGAAGTATGGAAATGGCCCTTTTGAATAAATGTTTGAAATCAGAAAATTGTCTGTCAATCATCCAATTATGACGTTTCTGTAAAATCAAGTGCAATCAATAGCGAAAATATGTTGATTGCATTTATTCATGCACAAAACTGTACAATTTTGGATTCTCAAGCAAGTTTCATAATGTATGAATTTACAAAGACCATCTGTCGCAATTTCCTCCGGCTTAATTCTTTTTTCTTGACCGCCATTTTCACGTGCATCTTCTTTTTTATCCGCTCTTCGGTGATTGTTACATGCTATCCAGGTTGTCATCGAACTGGTTGGAGGGGGTAAATTTTCAATTCCTTAGTCAGATTACTCAAAGCTGTTTTTGATGAGTAAGTATTTTCACCTCACTAATGGCTGATAATAATAATTTGTATTAAAATCAATTAATCTTGAAGTGACTCATAATGTCATTACATAATGAAGAATCTCCTGTGTATCAATGGATGACAACATCATACGAATTGTCTGTCAATTCAAGGATTAATGATTACGCTGTTATATTCCATTTCCTTCTCTCTCAGTTGTAATAATCTCCTGTTAAATTTGTCAACATTTTAGCTTCAATTGACAGATTGAGAACATGTGAGTTCATTCTCAAACCGTGGATTCGGTTATTGGCTGTCGGTTATATAAATTTTCGTTGCACAAAATTATTTGCACAATAACGAATCTGATCACATCTGATGTGTACTGTAATCAATGATGGGATAATTTGATTGAATCGGCGCATATATTGATGATTTAGCTGCTGTGTAGTCAGTTGGTGTTTGTTAGGAGCGTTTATCGTCTTTGCCTTGCTATATAGCAGTATAGGATAGACGCCAATTGTATATATCATATAAAGTAGTAGTGTAGCCACTCCAAAGGTGATTGGTGACTCCCGTGAATCAATATTCAGTTACCTGATGCATTTAAAGCAGAATTTGGATGACGTATGGAACAATTGGAACTTCAGATATTTATAATTATTTTTCTACATTTGATGGTATCTATTTTATATACATATTTTCTACATCAACTTGTAAGACACTTATTGATAGCATTGAGAAATCAGAGTTTGTCTACTGACACTAAATTAGACTAATGTGTGAATGTCTGCTGATTATGTGCACATCCTATCAATGGAGTTTTCCTTTTTTTAAATGATGAAGTGCATGATAGAGCATTTATTGAGAGGTATAGGTAGTTAGAATTCTCATTGTGATTGATGTAATGCTAGACGTCGAAGACGGAAGTCATTAGCCCATTCCTGCATGTTGTTTCTTGTAAGCAACATTCTGAGCCGCAGTTTTTGGAATCCACATCAATGTGATTTTAGTGATACCACTCCCAATCTCGTGCAATGCCTAGAAAGCCCTCAAATTGCATTTGAAATTTTTTTTCAATCTTTTATTTTGAAATTATTTCATGCATATATGGTTTAAAGCAATAATCATGAGCGAATTGTGGCTGTCTTGAACTCGATTCATCATCATGCAAAACTATAATTTAGTCTATAGATCTGTGTCAAGAATTTTAGCTTCTCTGTTTGACATTTGCACATGTTGCACTTATATGCTGATCACTTATTGCTCGTGCTTAGAAGTCGGACATCAAAGCTGTCGAAGCTTGGAGATGGTATAAGATAGCTATGATGGCACCAGTTTAGACTCTGACAGTGGGTCTAATTCAGGACTTTTGTGTCTTTATCTTGAGATAACTTCTGATGCAAATGCAAATGATCACTTTGCTTCAATTTATTACTATCATCATTATTTAATTTACTTGTTTGTAAATACTTCCTACCTGTCAGTAGAAAATATCTGTTATTAACCACGGGAATGTGTCGGCTATCTATGCCACGAGATGCTGTCCATGTCCGTGTGATAATTTCGTTCATTAATTCTGCTGTCAACTTTGCGTGCTCTGGTATTCACCTTGAGAAGAGTCGGTGAAATACTCGTATATCGGATCGCTAAATGAAAATCTTGGCGTTGTATTTTTCTGTACAAGATTTCAAATATGTATGATGTATTTAAGTGTAACAATAAAGTTATTATTATTGATTTTGGCGGTCAGCAATCTCTGCATTTCCAATGCCTTGCAGATATCGTATTTAACATCGCTTATCTTATGTGTGCAAGAATTCATCAGACAACACACATTGGAAATTCATGAAAGCTCAACTTTTTATAACATTTAGACAAGTGTTCGTTAGTTTATATAAAGGTAAAATTACACGCTCCCTTTAGTTTAGTGAAAGTTAAAAACAATATTTATAAGTAGTTTGCGTCTCGGACGTTTCGGGTCCCGATCCTATCAACGAGGGTTATATAAAAAATCATATGAAGGAAGGTTGGTAGAGGGTCGTGACCCGAAACGTCCGAGACACAAACCACCTGTAAATATTGTTTTCAACTTTCGCTAAACTAAAGGGAGCGTGTAATTTTACCTGTATATAAACTAACTATGAAAAACCTCCAGTCGGAAGAAATTTGCTAAGTGTTCGTAATCAGTCAGCAGCATTTTGTTGATGTTAAAGAAAGTAAGAACAATATAGTCACTGCTCGAATACCAACTTTGAACTCGATTTGATGTTCTAGAAATCAGAGCAACGACGCCGTTGAATTTTGTTAGAATGCTACAGTGATGTTGGACCTCATCTTCCACTGCACGCACCGTTTTAGATAAAGTCTTGATGTTCAGAAGTGGTTTCTTTCCGCCTCCAACAGCAGGAGGTTGGTCTCAGAGGTTGACTCTTTCACTGCCAAACACGTATATCTCCGTTTTACCATTCATGCCCGCTGCGGCCAAGCACGTAGATCTACGTTTTTGGTAATTTTCTTTTGCGATGCAAGAGTGACAAAGGAATTCACTCCCCACATGATGTAAGTACAACTCATCTGTGTCATCTGCCATCATGATAATCGATTGTGGTGATCATCGTCGTTCTGCAAGGATCGAAATGGCATCGTCAAGTAGAGTACGAAGTCGTGCATATTCTGTGGAGGAAATGGCAGAAATAATTGGAAACTCTGACAGTGAAGAGGACATCGTGGAAAGTAGTGATGATGAAGAGCAATCTGATTATGATACAAGTGCCTCCAAAGACGATATGGATGAAGATGAACAACCGGAAAATGTTCCACATGCAACAAACGAGTCCAGCAGGCCGTAGTCCTAGCATACACCCCTGTTCGGCTACCAATCCTGGTTCACGCGGAGAAGCGGTTATGAATGGGGAACAAAGTGCCATGAGGCATTTTCAGTTATTCTTCTCGGATGAGCTGTTGGAAACTGTTGTTCAGCAAACGAATTTGTACGCTGAGCAATACTTTGAAGGTCTTGAAACGCCTCTATCTCCACATTCAAGGATGAAACGTTGGAAGGACGTGACAATACCGGAGATGAAAGTGTTCATTGGACTGACACTGCTGACACTGACAGGGATAATACAAATCCGGAACTTGGTCTCTTTTGGTCTACAGATGATTGCATGCATACACCCTACTTTGGAGATCATATGAGCAGAAATCGGTGTCAACTCATTATGAGTTTCCTACCCTTCAACGACAATTCTGCCAGACCAGAGGATACTCAGGATCGGATTTACAAGGATCGCCCAATCTACGACTATCTGATGGAGAGGTTAATTCAATTAAAAACAATTAAATTTGATTTAACACCTTTTTCATTGCCTTTTGACAGCAAATGCTATAAATACAATAACATATGACTAGCATTTGTAATGATAGAACATGAAAAAACATCATTGAAAATAAGTTTGCGCAGGTGTAAAAATGTGCAAAAACTTGGGCCACAGCAGGATGTCATCGAAAAACCGTGGGCAGTGAAAATCACCGCTTAATCAAACTTTCAAGTGAGAGCGGTGATGCCCCCCCTAGCTGGAAGTCAGTCTCAGAAGGTTTAAGTAAACTTTCAAGTGATGATGCCTCCACAGCATCAGTCTCACAAGGCTAAAACAAACCTTCAAGTGAGAGCAGTGATGCCTCCCCAACTGAAGGTCATTCTCATCACGAAGTTAAAACAAGCCTTCAAGTGAGAGCGGTGATGCCTCCCCAACTGAAGGTCACTCTCATCACAAACATAAAAAACAAACCTTCAAGTGAGAGCAGTGATGCCTCCCCAACTGGAGGTCACTCTCATCACAAAGTTAAAACAAACCTTCAAGTGAGAGCAGTGATGCCTCCCCAACTGGAGGTCACTCTCATCACAAAGTTAAAACAAACCTTCAAGTGAGAGCAGTGATGCCTCCCCAGCTGTTATGATATTTAAGCTGATGCTGTTATGATATTAATTTTACCTAAATTTTCGCCAAGTCAGGGGATAGAGGGATGATCAATGATCATACATGCAAATATCATCAAATTTCAAATTTTATGACTAGTCATATGAGAAGGGAAAGACATGGAATTATACAATATGGTCAGATATGGGAGGCATAGAAGCTGAGAAGTTAAGAATCATAGTCATTGTTTTTTATAGACATAAATTATTTTTAAAGAAAACGAATTGTTTATGTCGTTCACGTTCTTCTCTGGAGTTGAGTTTAGGTTGTAATTTAGCAATTAATGTCGTTACTCGAAGTTGTATCTTGTTTTGATCGCTTTCCTTTACTGGAATATTGTGATCATTGCATTGTTGTGTTTGTGAAGAGATGAAGAATCTTGTGCTGTGTGCTCTTCAATTCTGATGTGCAAAATTCTGTTAGTATTACCAATATATAATAGACCGCATTTTGAACAAGATATTTTGTAGACTTCACTTTGTATGAAACAAATTGCGCTGTTGTTGATATGACAATTGATGAGTTAACAAATGTTTGTTCTTTTCTTCTTTCTTAATACACATCGTAGAGTTCTAGATTAGGTGCTAGTCCCACGTTGAATTGTTCGTTTGGGAATATTCGTTTGATAGATAGGTTCGCCCGATCAGAAATTATTGATAATTTTCAAATAACATTTTTATTCGTGTTGTTCTTATCCTTTGTTTTCCTTGCCTCTTCCTTCATCTTTGGATGAAATTTTCTGGATAATCATTTATTTTCAACATTTCATGGAAAACTTGTAAATGAGCTATTATAATTGCCATCTTTGATCATTGTTCTCTAATTCTGTTTCTTTTATTATTTAATTGAATTATTATCTTGCAAAAGTTCAATGAAATTCACTGGATAATTCAATTTCAAATACATGTAAAATGTTCGGATTTTGTGAATTAGATATGTATGGAATTCAATTGCCCTTTCTAAACAGAGAGAAGGTGGGGTCACGAGATTCGTGCAGATCTGCACTAAAAATAATACCCTACTCCCTCCCCCCTCCACACTACCCTTAATCCCATGGTTTCAATGCTTTTCAGACTTCAATGTTTATAGTACATTATTGCGCATGAGTTTCTTCATTGATGTAAACATAAAATACATGAATACTGTGACTTCATAGAATAAGTCGGTGACCTGCACAATTTTTTTAATTATTAGATGTAGAAAAAAGTAAGTAATGCACTAAGTTGTATGGATATATTTGTTCTCAGCACACTGACAGAAACTTAGTAAATGGAACAAAGCAAGTAGGTTACCAATTGAATGGTGCAACGATATCGTAGGCAGGGATGCAGAGCCTTATGATTTTTGAAAGACTCTAGATCAAAATTTTTCCTTCAATTTTGCGATATAGCTGGCTACATGTATATTTGTTCCGGTTGCGAATCTAAGTGTGCAATTCTGTGGCTACTCTAGTGGGGAGAGTATCATACTCAGCATTTATTACCCTGGCTTTGCCATGCAGCTGGCAGCCATGAAAGATGGCACAGAACCAGTTCGCGTGCGGATCGAAGTAGTACTGTACTGGCGAAAATAAACCGGCCAATTATTTAATTTTCCGATGCGGTCGGCCGACGGCCGGTTTCTAAATTCATTATTTATCCTTTAAAAAAGCTTCGCCGGCCGATGGCCGTTTTTTCGCCCGTACAATATTCTCTGCTTAATATTCCATTGTTGCAAGGATTGTTTGTTTCAATTAAACACTTATCGACTTTGTAACTTAATTGCTTGATTCATTTCAAAAGTACATCTCGTGCGAGATGGACAAAACCATGTTCATGTCACATTTTGTAACCAAATCAATTTCTCGAAAGGAAGTATCGAATTTCCATCTGCTTGTGCATTTGACTTAATTAGACCCAAGCCAACACAATGAAGCTTTCTAAATCCCTCCTACATATGTGATAATGCTTGGGAGAATTCTGCAGCAGACGACTTATTTCTTTCTGCCTTCGCCTCAAGTCATTCGACTACCATTGATTGAAAGTTATTTTTACATCATGACTGGAAACATGTTTTGAACAAATGAACAACCGAAACCGCAAGCGCAGTGGCTTACTGTTTTGGAAATGAAGTGTCCGCGAAGGAATCATTAAATTTTATAAGATAACTCTGATAGCATAGTCGCTGATTCTTATAAAGAAACAACAAGGAATTTTATAAAGTCTTCCTTTCTGTATCATTGAATTTTAATGTAAACATCGTTCATAGCTCTTTAAGCCTTCAGATCCATTTTTCCTGTCATTTACATTGTGTTGATTTCAGTCGCAGATAATGAGATTTTCAAATGCTGTTCATTCTATTATGTAGTTTCATTGAAAAATCCAGTATATTTTGGAAACCATCAGACATCGAAAACATTAAAAAAATTCCTTGCTTTGACAAGTATTGAAATCGAATGCTCGAATATTTTGTTCGCATCTCTTGAATTTCTCAAAGAAGCTGGAAAAGTACATAAATGAATTCATACATTTAGTAGTGAGTTAACTTATAATCTACATAAATATTTTCAACGCTTAAAAGCTAGACTTTCGCTGTAAGTGCATGTTTTGTTCTTGATAAATTTTCGCCTTGGGACGTAACAAACTATGAGCGAAGCCTTCTTGCGTTGTATATTTTGAATATATTGCAGCTTGTTTTCCTTTTTCAAATAAAGTCATTCATGATTGAATCTATTTTGCTCAGTCTTGATTAGGTGGCAAGTATGAGATCATTTCTGACACTATTTACACCGATTACACGATGTAAGACATTCTATAACCACTTTCTTCTCATCATCGTGCTTTCTACTGATGGTAAAAGTGATCATATCTTCATCGAATACTGTCCAATGTGGGTAAAGTCGTGCTGATGCCGGACCGCCTGAAGTCATACTGCAGTGTACTGATGCTGATGTTCACAGCGGCTTCAGACCAGTTGCTCAGTTTACTCTTTAGTCTTTGTTGAAATCCACTATTTGACAAATCCAATCACATTTCAAGTCATTAGAATTCTTCTGCATGGTGCTGGGGCTGATCAATTAATCTTTTCAGTGAAATTGATGAAAATTGTTAGATGCCGTCCGATTCCAATAACTCTGCTATCAAGGGGAGGATCCACAATGCGACTCCTCGGATGCTCATATTATCTATCTATCATCTCTACAAATAAGGGAAATTACTTGAATATCCTTCATGTCGTGAAATTGATGAGCAGTAAACGTTGACTTGTGTTAGTGAATTTCAGTATTCTCATTTATTCGTTTTGGTTGAGAGGTAATCGGTTCTCTTGATCAAGGTAACAACTAAGTGCGTCTGCTTTGCGCGGAACGGTGTGGGCGTCGAATAATGTTGAAGTTGCCATGGGAAGTTTCTATCCTTAGAAGTGGGTGGAAAGCTCAACTGCGTTCTTCCTGTGATCTGTAACTTCTGATCAAAGACTGAATTTCCTTTGCGAGAAAGAAGATAAATTAATTCTAAGATATTATCCCAAGCATACGTTCTAGTGAGTGTTATCCACGCTGTAAGCGAGTTGTTTGGTGGCTAGGCTCAAGATAATGAAATGTTTAAGGAGAATTGTGTCACTGTGTTTCAATTTGTTGGTTTCATAAGTCTGCGAAATGAGTTTCCTCCTTAGATAGCGACCGTGGTGCTGCGGTCTATCTTGTGCTCTGGTTTGTGCCTGAAATGCTAATTTTCAGAATTTGAAGAATCTACCCAGTTCTGGCTGAATTATTTACGAGTCTAAATTGAGATGGAGATAGTAATTGTGCTGATTATGAAGATTTTATGGCACCAGCTGTATTAGAGTGAGTAGAATAAATGTAAGTTTGTAGTTTAATCAGTGTAACCCATGAACCCCGTTGGACTCCGTGGCACAGTGGTTAAGTGCTTGGCCTAGCGAACTTTGGATCCAGAAGTCGAGCCCCGAAGGTATCAATGAAAGTTGACATGAAGGACTTCCAGACCACAACGCTTCCAGATCACAGCTAAGCCATTTACAAAGCTCTCACTTCCTGTCTGTCAATGTAGCGTGCTCAATGTGAGCAGAATTTTTAAGTAAGAAATTATTTCATAGAAAAAGCTCCATGTTTCCTATCAACTAATTTGGTTCAGTGCACTGAAGAGATGTTAAACTTTTAGGTTGAATGATATTAAAAAAGCGCTATTTTGTCCGCCACTTTTTTCATTCAGTACATGAGTTGATTGACATCGTCTTGTAAACTTCGAGGTTTCACTCTGACGTAATTTTCACCTCATTACGAGATAATCAATTACTCCTATGTTGGGTGTGTGGTAGCTGTCTAACCGCAGCAAACCTATATCGTACGGAGAGAGCAATTTCTTTGCTTTCTAGTTGACTTGTATTCGAATACTGGTCAGATAATTTGCAACTTAATTTACCATTTCTTTATATAATTTCATATTTATCTATCTGCGTTCAGAAACACATGAAATTCACATTTTGTGTTTTCTGACCAACAACCATGGAGCATATTTGGGTAGATCGGATGTGCAATTTTAGATCGTCTCTGTATAATTTATTTTATTGAGATGTAGGTTGATGTCTTCATAGACAGACGTCTTCCTTATCGTTTTCATAACGCAGACTTATTGCAGTGGGTGAACATAACGTGGGAATAACACTCACAATCATGCTATATAATGTTATTCAACTTCAGTCCGGGTAGTCGCTATTCGGCCCTGATCTGGTTGATAACATTGCCTTGCCATAAATGACTTCTGAAATCTGAAGAGTTACGGGAAGTCAATCCATCATTGCCTTATTCTCTTGGCTTCAGTCGCCAAACGTCTTAACCGTTACAGTTCCTCGTCTCGAGTTTCCTCGGGATTCTATACTGGTCTGTATCTAGGAACGGTAGTTATTAAAGGTTAGTTGAAGGTTTATTTAAACTATATATTAATGTTGATTTGTTGGGATGTTTGTTACGATGTTATGGTTATTTCATGGAATCGTTTTATCAGGGTGGCCTCAGATAGAGGATTTTGCATTTTGCTGTTTAGTTGCTTAAGAAGTCCGAAATGAAATCTCCTATCGATCCTGACTGTTGACGAGCCTGATTTGCCCTCTTTCGTTTATGTCCTCTTTAGGGTCGGAGGGGACATGGCTATCCACAGTTGGAAGTCAGTCCGGGAGTTTTACTGCTTTGATTTTCCGAACAGGGTTTGGGCTATGTACTTCTGTGTGAATCTGGTTTCCCCTTTGCACTTGCAATCATCAAGGTTTTGGACTTGAAATTTGGCAAATCAGATAAAATCATTATTGAAAAACTTGAAAGTTTCATTCATTGAATAGAAGGCATTTAATGTTTTTTGAGGACCTTGACTTTAATCACTCATCAGTCAATAAGTCAATAAATGTTTATTTCCATAATTAATGGAAAACAATTGAAGAACAGTCAAATTTGTAACACATTTGAACACACTGAAGCACATTCACGAAAAAAGGTGATAAGAGTGCGTGCGGTCAATAAAAAAGAAGCAATTTTAATCACGGAATGAGAAAGGAATGAACTTTTGATATCTTTTTCGGATATCAATCAGTTGTTTTTTCCAGTTATGTTGTCGCAATAACATAATACTGGTGCTATTTCTTGTCGTATTTTCTTAAACACGGAACTTTCAATCAGAAAGTGATACAAAGTTTCTACTTTTTAATCATTACATAACTCACAGAGACGCTCTTCGTACTTCAGACTTTGATTATAATTTATGATTTTTTGTTCTAAATTTCAGGGTGACATTGACATCGTTGCAGTAAATATCAAAGTTTAGATATGTTTCATATCGCTCTCAAACCGACACAATACTAGATAACTCAAACCAGTGACGTTAACGCTTCATTCAAACCAGAATGACTATCTTTTACTGTGGAAATTCATTTTTCTCTAACATAATGAGTTAACCGTATTTTGCAGCTATCAACTACATGAGTAATAATGATAATTGCTTTATTTGCATGCCATGATGCATTCGGACATGACATTACAGATTACACAATGAAAAGCGACACATACGTTCTATAAGAATACACAAAAAGGAAAATTACGGACTAAGCGAGCGCATTTAATAAAAGAGCAGGCATATATAGTTTATAGAATGTAGATATCCTTAAGCAACATTATTTATACATGTCATATAGGAGTTAATCTTGTAAATATAGAGTAACAGTGCTCTTATAACTCTAAGCACCATTTCGGTGACACTACTCCATTCTCCGGCTAGATAAATTGACCTGTAGGTGACCTTGCTTAACAGGATGCTCCAAAATTCCAAAAGGTATAAAGAAATTTGAAGATGAGGGAATAATCTGATAGCTCATTTTTGTATGCTAACAGATGACCGTTGATTTGTCAGTTACTATTATGTCAGCAGCAAGGTTTACTGCCACATGTTGCTCACAAAGTACTTGTTTATGATTGTTTCTTTTTCTTGTTATTTGATATAGAATTTCCGCAGAGTTGTGTTAATTAATGCTTTTATTCTTCAGATTACATCGCGGACGACATGAATTCTGATAATCAGTCAGACTTGGCCGTCTACAACGTCGGTTCTGCAACGACTAATTCCCAGACGGTGACCACATCGGTGACCAGTGTAGCCTCTCATGGAGGTCAAAACTCGTCGTCATCCGGTGCTGCCCAACCGCCACCCAAGACTCCACCCATCCTCCGAAGTCAAACTGGAGATCCACTCACCGACTCCATGCTCCTGCTTCAAGAGGAGATTGAATGTGGTCATGCGCTGGCGCAGTTCGAGCAATTGTACAGAAGGAAACCAGGCATGACTATGAATGCGGCACGCCAGCCGGAGAACATGGTGAAGAACCGATACCGAGACATATCACCCTGTAAGCTTCCTGTGTCTTTTGTGTATACAGTATTGAGAAGTTGAGACGAATCATTGTTCTGTAGTTTGATAAGATTCAAGTTGTGGACAGGATAACATGTCAGCTTCAGTACTTCAATATTTATTTAAGCTTTCCATGCCTTTACAAGGCACGAAATCATTCTAGCAAGTTAGATAGCTACTGATGTAGTTTATCATGCGTACACACCGTTTCGAAGTTAAAAATGCATCGTAATTAACGTTCAGACATCTGAAGGAATATTCAACTCAGTGTTTTCTTCTGATTGCAGATGATCAGACTCGTGTCATGATACAAGGGGCAGAAGACTGTGGAGATTATATCAATGCCAGCCATGTCAATGTGAGTCCGCCCTCCGTAAAGATCGTTAAGACAATTCAGTGAATTTTCAGTGAACATTCAATTTTGGAGCTATTTGACTTCTATAGCTGCAAACTTTCCCAATCACATTGCTTCCTATTCATTACAGTAAGTTTCCTTATCAATTTTTGACTTTTAGATGGAGATTCCTAAGTCTGGGATTCTCAACCGATATATCGCTGCTCAAGGCCCTCTACCGCACACATGTGGAGATTTCTGGCAAATGGTCTGGGAGCAGCAAGCATCGCTAGTCGTCATGCTCACTGCGAGTGTCGAGCGTGGAAGGGTACGTTTTGAATCGATCTCAAATTCTGAAGCAACACATTTTTTGCCTGAAGATGGTCAGTGAGTAGTGATTGCAATTGATTGCATCAATTTAACAAATATGATTCTTGACTCTTCCCTATCAATAAAATCATTGGATAGTAACTAAAGCAGAGCATGTTGATTTGTATGATGAAGATGCCAGCGCAGTAGCATCCGATTCTCTTGCAGGCGAAGTGTCATCAGTATTGGCCGGACATGTATGAAACCACTGAATATGGTGGTATTCAACTGACATGTCTGAGCGAGCAAATATCTCCAGCATTTGCGTTTCGAGAATTCCTAATGTATCATCTGAGTAGTCGAGAAGAGAGGCGGGTAACGCACATGCAATATATCAACTGGCCAGACCATGGAACCCCTCAAGAGCCCGCGGAATTTATTCAATTCGTGCGGCGTGTTCGCTCCTCCAGGGCAGGATATGTGGAACCCATTGTTGTCCATTGTTCTGCTGGCATTGGTGAGCATTTCTGTGGTTAATTTACTATTTGCATGCATGAATGACTAGACCTTGACATCTAAGGTGGATGTTCTTTGTTTCACGCTGTTTTAAGCTATGATCGACAATGACATCAACATATTTTTTATAATGAAAATAAACCATTTTTTAGTGAAACGTAGGCCTACACCGTGAATTGATCTAGTCATAACGAATTTTTCGATTTACACTGCTACCATGATACTTTTACTGCTCTTAGCAATGAAACTAAAATTAGATTGCATGCAGCATTGATATATTCCAAATAATGGAAGACCGAATAAACCAGTTTAGTCATACAAAGCTTCTTGTATATCTAAAGTTAGGTAGGGCCTATGGCCTGTACATTAGACATCGGAAGTTTTGATTTAAGCTTTATTTACTCGAATTACAAACCTGCACCTGTGGTCCTGCATTGTTAAACAATCTGTGTGTTAGACAGACAGACACTAACTGTTGTTTTTCGCTACATGAATCAACCAGTGGGGAAGGACATGGGTAGAACAAATGAAAGAGAATAAATTTGCTTCAATACAAAATGCGAAGAGTCAATGATTAGAAAATATAATTGACCAAAAATTTTTGATGATATCATTTTATGTCATTTTTCAAAAATAAAATGATATCATTTTATCATTGCCGATCTTTGGTTTTAAGTGAGCATTTTCCAAGATTCAGGTCACATATATTCCAATTGATGTGATTATGTAACTCCTTGCATCGGTAGTGCGTCTTCCATCTACTCAAGTAAGTTTAGGCAGTTTGCTTGAATAAACGATCTAAAACGAATTGCATTAATATAATCTGCCATATGCAGTTATGTTTACGACATTATCAATATCGTCCTTGCTTCGGTTATGCCAAAGAGATTCCGATAATGCGAGAATTAAGACGCTTGTCCTCCAGAAAAAAGAACTTGAGTTGGTCATA
The DNA here is from genome assembly GCA_907163375.1 of Prostheceraeus crozeri. Lineage (NCBI taxonomy): Eukaryota > Metazoa > Platyhelminthes > Polycladida > Euryleptidae > Prostheceraeus > Prostheceraeus crozeri. The sequence continues at coordinate 257,999 of CAJQUW010013181.1, forward strand.
TCGCAGTAAAAAAGCCTGTTAGTGAATCAGTTTTCTCATCTGTAATATAAAACAGGAAAGGTCGGATTCAAGATCCGGATGTCACTCACCGTAGGAATGACCAAACCAGTGGTAATACGCAGCCGTTCGCTTCAACTTTTCTCAAGAGTTGAATGGATGAATATCACGCTAGTCTTACCTTTCATCCGCGGATTTCTTTGAGGACCTCTTGTCGTAAGAAGCAGCATGAAAAAAAGATTGTGTATTAGATCTCTTATTAGAAAGTGAGTGACAATATCTAAAACGGCCGCACTGAACAACTTTTGAGGAATACTTAACCAACAAACTTGACTTCAAAGGAATCACTTGCCAAACAAGTTTGATGAGAAGGGCTCTTTGCTAAAAAAAAGTTGAGAAAAAAACGAGAAAGGCTCCTTGCTAGGCAAGTTTGATCAGAAGGGCTCCTTAGTAGACAAGTTTGATGAGAAGGGTTCCTTTAAGCAAGTTTAATGAGAAGGACTCCTTGATAAATGACGTGGTCACGTACAAGTGCTGGCTGACTGGATTGCATTGTTGCCAGCGACTATTGTCTGTGACGTTGCATTGTGTTCGAGATCTATGTCATTATCGCAGTATGCGGTATGGCATGTGACTGACTATGTCTGTGTTGCTGAACTGAATACTTATCATGTTCATTGTCATGCATGTAGAAATACCGTCTGTTTGACTGTAATAAAGTCTCTCTTTCTAGTTACTCGTTTCTACTTGTTCTATTTCCGAGTTCCGCGAGCCTTCCGTCCTACTGTCTGTATATGTGGTCCAGGCTTATAAGCACACCTCTTTAGTTGGACTTTGACGGTTGACTCTCGTAAGGGCTTGAGAGTAGCACAACTAGTCTTCGGGAAACAACACACTAGCACTATCACTAAGCCTATTAACTACACACCCCATAGTCTTAAGGTTTAATAATTGCACACATCAATAAACAAGCTTGATGAAAGGGCCATTCGGCAACAAGTTTGATGAGAAGGGCACCCGTTTGATTTAATTTGCGGATTTTATTTTTTTTGCATTGGCATACCAGATCATGCCTCAAGCCTGGACCCGTAGTAGGTTCTGTTTGAATTTCTAAAATCTTTTGAAATCACCTCAATGCATTGACGATATTTCAAGGGGCAGAAATTGCTTCGGAAGTAGACATGTCTGACAATTCGAATAGTTGAGTGGTGCTTTCTATGTCTTTGGTTGAAAAGAAAGCTCGAGTTTTTAGACAATGCAACATCATCATTTCAAGTCCCGATGACGCGTCTTCAATCTGAAGTCAATCGTGAAGTCCGTCGCATCTCCTACAAAGTCTCTCATACATACGGCTGGCAGCAAACTCTCTTACTGGCAAAAACAGCCCCTTGATTCGTGTAAGAAGCAGTATCAGCTACAACAAATTCTCTGATAAAAGGTCATCACATTGACGAGAAAAGGGCATTACCACCGCCGTCTTGAGAATCATGGAACGTTCCACGCAATGAAAATCGTTGTGAGTATTCTACTGACAATTAATGATTACACATTCCTGCTAATTGTTTAATGCTGAGTACTTCCCAAATGTTTAATGTGAGAATAATTCGATGTTTGATGAATGATTTAGCGTCAATAATGCGAACATTCAGTCATTGTTATCCTAATGATGGTTGGTGGTCTACCGGCCTAAAATGCGGTTAATGCAAATGGTCATTGTTGCAGCACTGTTGGTCTGGATATTAGACATTGCTTGGAAATGAAGCTTTATCGCCACAACTTCCCTGACTAGTTTGGTAAGATGCCCATTCTGACCACTTTCAAGGACATTCTCTGGGTGCGACCACACGACAAGTGCACCATGACAACACGTGCACCATGACAACACGTGCAAGAATGCGTTGACTTAAGAAAACAACTGAATGGTTTCGACCCTTCAAAGAAATCGACATTTGAGTAGACGTTGTGACGCAATCATTCTGGAATTATTCGTGTTTATGTACGTTGTTGCGTATTGAAAAAAAATTAAAACCAAGATTGTACGAGTACCACATGTAGCTATTTCTCTTTCCTGAAGTACTTGATTGAACAGCAGACATCTGACAATCATCCTGCTTGCAAAGAATTGGTCTTAGAAACTCAACACAATTCCGCTGCTAAAATGAAGCATTTTGCATCGACCGCTGCGTACACTGTTGCATTTCTTGAGCTGCATGCGCCTTTCAAAGATATCGGCAGAAATCACTGACAGATAACTTACTGTTCCTCACCGCTGCACTCATCTGCGGTGTCTCCATTCAATGCATTACTCAGATAACAAAACTTCATCACTTTCTCTTCCCATTGATAGAAAAGGGAGATCTCTAATTGCTGATTGCAAAGTTTGATGAAGGTTACAGATCTGCAGCGATTGCGAATGTTACGGAATTTCTTTTATAACAGAGAAGCAAATCACCTCATAGAATGAGAGGAAGTTAAAATAATTCCGAATTTGCGGAATTTTCATGTGTCGAAAAAAGAAAGTAGCCTCAGCGGTATAAATTTCAAACAGATTCTCCACCAGACAAAACCCATTGCAGCCAAAAGCGACATGAATTTTCATATCGATGATGTTTGACCTTCAAGGAAGCGTTTATTGACAGCATAGCAATATCTCAAGAAGATTGTTCATTCGAGCAGCAATGATCCGTGCTGCTGAGAATCTCCTTTCAAGCTTCTCCATTCCAAAGTCGGTCAAACTGAATAAATGAATGCCTCATTGAGAGAGTAACCGGTCAGTGGAGGAAAACAAATCGATGCTGTTGAGAAAGCTGGACAATACTGCGTCGGATTTCTTCTGAGTGTGACAAATAATAAAATCGGTGTAAACGGAAGCGGCTAACCGGCTATCACAAGATCATCATATAATTATGGAAATTATTCAATGGCGCTAGAACAATGTTTTATAGTAGCATGATAAATTCCAAATCTCTTTATTCTCTTGCCTTCCGAGCAACGAAGAAGGAATTTTCACGATAATTTTTCGATAATACTATATTCCTATTTTTAATGCATTTTACCCACTCCTATATACACATAGGAGGATGTCGGTAATGTGTAAAGGCCATATTGCAGCATAATGCCTTTCGTCAGGATGATGCGCGTTTCAGTAACTCTTTTGTCTATCAACATCCTATTTTGTTTTGTCGATCGATTGATATCGATAGAATAATCAATTTCACAGACGTAAAATCAGAGTCGCCTTTTCAGAAACATTGCATCCTAAAAGTAATTATAAAGTCAATTTTACTTTGATCAACGGATTTGCACAGTTGATTTACCATTGCTCACTATTCACAGGTTGAAGAATAGGCTCTCCGTTTTAGACCAATACAAACATTTTATTTGATAAAAAAATTTGGTTACAATCCCAGGTTTGTTTCACCATGGACTTTGTCATGGGCAGCAAAGTGCAACCTTTCGGGTGATGGATTCAAATTTGCATGTAGTTAATAACTTTGTAGCAGTTCGGTATAATGCAGCAGCAGTTCGCTTCAGCAATCATGGTGATCCTGAAACGAACTGAATTAAATCACATGTTTCGGCATTGAATCTGAAGCATGAGCTGACTAGTTGTCTTTAGCTACATGCATATATAAACCCGTAGTCGTAAGGGCTGCAGTTTGTTGCCCATGACTAAGTCCGTGGAAAGTGAAACTTGGGATCTTAATTGATTTTTGAAAAAAGAACGTATTGGCCTAAAAAAGCAAAAAACATGGAGAGCTCTTTTTCATTTTTTCCAAATCATGGAAAGTCACCCTCCAGGCGACACTGTCAAAATTTTCTTTACAATTGTGCTTTGTACAACGAAGGCAGACAGTCGAAATATTGCACAACCTGAAAGCGGATGGCAGTATTGAAAGATAAACAGGTGAAGTAGATGGTTTAGCGTCCATACTCTTCCCATACTGGGGGCTTGGACGGTGTTTACATGCTCGACTGTTATCTGAAGCGTTGTGATCGTCCGGATCTGTACCTTGCCGACTTCAAGTGACAATTTCGGGGCTCGACCAAGCGCTTTACCACACTGACCACTGTGAAGTAGATATAGAAAAGAATATGCTGTAGACCGAGAAATTTTTGTGAATCGGCAAAAAGCGAATTTCAAGAATCTGCTCATGAAAATGTGCTCGGTAAAGAAAAACTGCACAGAAAACTTGCAATACATGCACGTAGGCAGCTAAATAATTTGCAGTTCTATGAAACTCACTTTTCTTGAGTCAGAACATCCTAATTGGATGATCCAGGCTTTGCACAAGCTGAAAGCACAGTCTGAAATCAGTTAAACTTGTTAGAATATGGTAAACTCAGGAATGTCATGGTGGGATAACGCAGGTAAACGGCGTTACCTCGCTGCTCAAAAATACTTTTTAGCGTTACCCTACTGCTTTGAGTTCCATTTAGCGTTGTCCACTGATAGTTTCTCATTTTACATTCGGAAATTATCAAGTCATCTCAGAATCGATGGTGATTCACCTCAATGGACCACTTACTAGAGAAATGAAACCCTATGTTCAAAGTTGGCTTCTTCACCATCGAGACGTTGATGACTTAAGATGAAAGAAAGTGATTCGAGTCATTAGAGATAATAAGTCACTCTGGCATCTGTTGCAATTGTTTTAGATTTCTTTGAATATACTCGTAGAATATCTGTTCAAACAACTGCTTTAATTGGTAAACCATGAGCTCATAATAAATATTATTCTATTTTATAATTGATTTGATAGCTAATTATTTTTTGATATACATGCTGTAGGCCTACATGTTTGCATATACATTTTACATGCACCGGTACAGTGCTTGTATTTTCTTGTTCAATAAAAATTCAATCGCGATAAATATGGTGCGTACTATCTACATGCCACTAAAATGCGTGCATATAAATGTATACAGGCCTACCTCAATGCGCCATTGATTTCATCGAGACTTTAGGAAAACTTAATCAAATTTGATGATTATGATATGCGAAAACCACTAAAAAAGCTTCCAAAAAACATTGACATCGAGCGTTACCCCACTGGAAAATTTACAATGACATCCCTGGTTAAACTTGTTTAATATGTTTGATGTGTAATCTGCATGAAGTCTGCGATCTGTAGTGATTGTTCTTCGGGTTTTCAATGTTTTGTTGCATGTTTCCATGACATTAGAGTAGTTGTTTGGTAATGCAGAGTTATGAGGTCTGAATGCAGGGTTTCTGCTTAGAGTGGTTAATTTGAAATGAAAGGGAAAATTTTTGCGAATTTGAAGCTGACACAAAATATTTCCCTGTTTACGTTACTGGTGGTTCGTTGTACTATACAAATTCTTGAATAGTATAATCGCATGCTCAACAGATGATACGATTTCGCAGCTTCGCTGATTGGGGTAGGAGTTTTAAGACCGCTAGGAAATATTGAAGGTATTTTTGAAAGTGAAATTCCTTCTATGACAGATTTTAGTCCATATGTTAATAGCATTCGAAACTTTCAGGCTGGAAAGCCTTTTTCTCTTGCACTTTCGGTTGCCAGACATTCAAAATTCCTAATCCTCTTCGTCAACCTTGTCAGGAATGATTTTAAGTTAGTGTCATTTTGAAGAGATGTGCTCCTAAATTTAGGCTTTGAAATGCGCTGAAGGCGGTATTTGATTTCTAGCGTTGAATGAGAGGATGGAATGTCATCAAGTGTTCGTCTCTTGCAGGTCGAACTGGAGTATTAATCACTATGGAAACTGCAATGTGTCAGATCGAAGCCAATCATCCAGTCAGTCCTTTGGAAATCGTTCGACAAATGCGCGATCAACGTGCAATGCTCATCCAAACTCCAAGTCAATATCAATTCGTTTGTGAAGCGATTCTCAAAGTCTTCAAAGGTGAGTTCTCTCCGATGCGTCGGCACGCGCTTTTTTGCATTTATAAACAAATGCAGGCAAAACAGTAAAGTATTGAAGTTTGTATTTTCAGTCATTTTAAGGTGTAATAGCCAGCTTTCATGTTGATGACAAATTCTTCACATTTTCGAAATTCCGATGCTTCCTCCTTAGCGATGAATTCCTTTCTATGAAGAGGAGTTTAGAAACTCTTCGATTTCTTTCTTCTGTTTAGAAACACATTCTGAAACACATATTAGTCTTCATGTTCTCCTTCCGATAGTGATATCGCGAGTACGTGTTGTGCATGAGATCGCGGTTGTGAGACCGACAGAATATTTCAAAATTACAAGATCTTGGAGGTGATATGAAATTATTTAATTCATTCATCGAACTTTTTTTAATCTTACCTTGGCAAAGGGTAAAGGCAGCGAAATTGCTTGCCAGGATGACGCTCGAAAATTGTGGAAAATTATTTGATATGTTCGTTTCACCTTATGATAGTCTTTTGTCCTGGTGCGTTAACTTGATGGCTTTTAACTGCAGTCGATTGGACTCTAACAGTAACTATGTGGTTTTAGTTATCAGTTTATGTGGAAGTTGTCAGAACCTTAATATTTGGTACTGTACATTTGGTAAGATAAGAACATGTAAAATGGATTTGGGTATTTCGGTTGCCTGAATCGTTTACATTCATTCAAGGAAATCTAAATAGTTATGGCTTGCTATGTTTAGTGAAATATGAGCATCAGTAACTTATCTGCTTAATCATGTGGCCACCAAACCCGTCCAAGAGAAATTGAGGAGTGACACAGACGACCAGGAAGTCGTGGTCACCTTGTTTTGTGCGCGTTCGCCCTTTGGCAAGTCCTCAGTCATTGCTTTAGTCAAAAGTCATTCAGTTAGTCGTTAAGTTTATTAATTAATTGTGGACAATGAAATCTCCAACAGCTTTGTACTTCAATCGATCCACTTAAAGGTCATCCATCGGGGGTTGTCTCATAACAGCGAATCTCAAAATAGCGAAGTCTCATAATAGCGAAGCCTCACAATAGCGAATCTCAAAATAGCGAAAACGTATTGCATTATCTTAAGAAGTCCTCGAGAAATTATGTTTGCTTGATTAGTAGATGACTTAAATGGACATATCATCACTATCGTTTATGTACTTAGCTCTTTACAAAAACAGAATCATTGTAAAAAGGAAACTGATAGGTCTTAGGAAATTGTTGCCATGTGACTTAAGGGTTGCATTGTTCTATATCCTAGCATCTTTTATATGGAGAAAGGTCTAAAAAATAAACAATGTAAAACGAACAATTGATTTAGTTTTGCTATTCATCAAATTCATTTTCCAAATAAATTGAATAACCAACATGCATTGTTTAAAAGTTTAACTATAATAACATTTGAAATAGCTTCTTATATAATGTGATTAATGCAATATATTAGAAGCAAAGAAAAAAAACGAAGCTCATTTCTAACAATGGCATATTTTAACGATGGAGCGAGTGAGAAGTCAAAAATGATGCATCAACATCATCAAAAATGGATATAGATATCGTTGCACAAAGTCCACCAATAGGCCTACTGGAAAATATTGGAACTGTTTCAAATGCCCTGCAACGCTGATAACCAAAGAAGAAGATGTAGTTTCGGAAAAAGACCATTACCCCACACGCGACGTCATCGACAGTGTTGCTTATAAGATGAAAGCAATTATCTTTAATAAACTATATAAACATAATTTCTCGAGGACTTCTTCAGATTATGCAATACGTTTTCGCTATCTTGAGATTCGCTATTATGAGACTAAGCCATCCATCGGTACTAGAAGTCGTGGACGACGAAGTGGGTTAAATGAGTTTGTTTTTTTACCTTTGAATATCAATGGTGATTTCACATTACTTGGTTAACTGCATGTACGTACTTAGTATAATGATATGATAAAAGCAGTCTTGAGAAAGACGTCGAATCTGTTGCTGAAGACTTATTAAATGATAAATAAAGATTATCATATGATGCATGATGTTTATTATGAATGAATACCGGACTTTCCCCTATACAATATAAGCCATGTTGGTAGCGAGATATGAGATGGTGCCGATAGCGGCTTCGCTGACTTCTTTTATGTCTGTCAACACGAAATTAGGAATGAATAATTCATAAAAGAAGGAGTTTGTGTTCATGTCAAAAGCTTGATGATAACGGGTAGAGAACGTCCCAATTTACAGAGCGATCATCGGTGGAGGATTCTAACGAAATCTACCGCCAATCCTCTTGGTCCCCAAACCTTTGACGGAATAGGTGAATTTTCTGTTGCCAGAAAGCACGATATGTAGTAGCAAAGTGCTTCGCTCATGTTATTATCCTTTGACTTTAATATTATTGCACTTTCCAACTTCGTTTTTCGCTTACCTTTAGTCTGACATGCGTCACCGTACACATTCTATCACACGACTGCTGTAGCTTTTAGATGGGCGCAAAACGTTCCGCTTGAACAATGCATAATAAAAAAGTTATAAACAAAGTGATCTGAGTATGTCCTATATCTGTGTCGATTAATTTTGTAACTTATTTTTGAGACGTAGATTCCTGTGTCGCTTTGTGTCATGTCTCACCGGGCAACTTGTCATTGTCCAGAATTGAGAGAATTCATGCTTTTCTTTGTTCAGAATATTGATCCAAAAGACCATAAATTTTCTTCGGAAAGAAAGAGCATCTAAACATGATGGATTTGCGTTAAATTCTGTAAACTGCCGGGTTTGTTGATGTCTTTTTTTGTATTTTTCAAGCTTTACATGAAGGAATGGTTCGGCTGCTGGGACTTGTCACATGTCTAGTTGATAATGTGTCTTTGTTGATAATTTGATCGGAGATTTAGCGATGGGCACATGCTGTATGTGTTGAATGTAAAGCCGGAACCTCCTTTGTAGATCGTTTTAATATCATTGGGAACTGAACACATTTCCGCGATAACCGCCAATACCTGTTCGTTGATGTTGTTGAGCATCAGCTATTCTGCTGCATGTGAAACTTAAAGAAGTATGCTTTGTACTTAAAAAATATAACATTAGCAGTCCCATGATGCAGGTAGTAGTATTTCGTACTTGCGTCGGCTATTTTCTACATTTACCTGACATTTTCACAGACATTCATGATGTAGTTCTAGACCCATAGGTCTATATTAATTTTATCGACTGTGGTCATAAGTAGCAAAAAATTAATGAAATACCTCTAAAGCGGTATCACATACTGACCAGTTGATTGCAAAATGAACATATTCATTCCATTGCCTAGTAGTAGTGATCCAGGTTGTAAATCGTTATAGGTTTGTGTTTTTCAACGGATTTCATAATCAGTCTTATATTTGTCAATTAAAAGAAGAATGAGTAGAACTTAATTAGATCAACGTTTCGTAGTCTATTACAACTAGATAAAGCAGCTTATAAATTCTGTCCTATTATTGCAAGGTATGTACTTAAGTATCTGTATTTATATGATTTGGTGTTCAGATCAGATTTAGAGTACATCCATGATTATCACATTTCTAGATTGTGAGTATCCCAAATGTCTATTTCGACGGTTATTGAGTTTGAGATAAACATAGATAATCTTTGACAAGGTTGATAATACACCGAATGGTATGATGGGAACATAAACAGTTAATTTCTCTAGAGTTCCATTTTATCTACATGTTAGATTGAGTAACTTTCGTAAACCACTTTCAGATCGTTCGATAGGTATGACCCGCGTTTCAAGATCTACCTTATTTTGGTGAGGATCAGATTGTCTAACTGAAAGGAAAAATAAATTTAAAATTCTCAAAAGGCTTGTACTTTAGCGTATGTTTTGTATCACATGATGCATTTTTTTCAATCACTGATTTATGCATTTTCATTGATTGCGCTGTTTCCGCTATTTTGATCTATAACCAAAGTGAATGTGTGTTGATTGAAGCTATGACAGTATTCTAACTATGAAGACATCATCTAACATTCGCATAATTGTTAAGTATTTGTCCATTTGTATTTGTAAACTCCTGACGACCGGGCACATGTCCTGAAAGCTTTCTGAGCAGTATATAAATTTAAAAATGAAAAAATATTTCAAAGACAGAGGATGATAAGGAGCAACAAAATCATAATGAAGAGCTTGTCTCGCCTGAAGTCGCAAGCTGCATCCCTCCAATGGTGAAAATATGCATTTATCGGAACAATTAGCTTCATTGTTTTATTTGATGGAAGTACAGATTGATTTGGAATTTACACTAATTATTCATCCAAAGGAAGATGAGATCGTTCGTTTGAGCTACCATAATCAGTGATTGTTGTTCGAAAGACTTTAAATGTGAAGGCATCTAAGCTTCCAATTTTCCACTCATTTTGTAATATATCAATGACAGGATATAACGTCATATTCAGCAGGTGATTCAAACTTAATGCCCAGGACTCTATCACGAATGAACAGCTTCTAAATACGGAGCACCTGCATTGTTTCTTTTCAACAATGCGGAACTGCAGAGACCGCATTGCTAACCTATCAATGCTGATAATGAGACGTTTGAATTAGCAAAGCTTTTGTCTGAACTGTCTTTTTGTCTGAAAACATCTCTGAAGATAACTTAGAAAATTTGTTTCATAAGTTTTATGGAGGAACAAACTTCACACCATCCAAAATTTCTACAAATATTCATTTGATTATTGTAATTCATCAATTAGATTTTTCGAAATACAGATAATTTGATTTGCTTTAGAAATTGGCTCTTAAAAGTTTTCCGAATTTTGATAATGACTTAGTTCATGATTTTTGAAGTTCCTTCCACCAATTTGCGCTCTCAGCTCCCTTCAGTTGCAAATATTTTCATGTTCTGCACATTACAGGAAATTCAAGCCGGATAAATCCTTGTTATCCATCTAATTCATGTATTTCATTGGTCGAAAACCTTAAGTGTACAGTATTTTTCCGATTTCCTCTGACAATTCGATGTATAAGAAGTTCCAACGTTAATTGGCCTGTCTTCTTCCATATCCAATGATTTGCCACCTGTGTCCATGCTGGTCGAGTCCTTGCATTGTCTCTCTCACAGAGCCTGCTTTTTAATGTCTGTAATTAGAAATTTTCATACGGATTGAAGATTGTGCACTCAGTTTTCTTCCAATGTAGCAAAACATCAGTAGAATATGCATTGAGCAGTGCAAATCAAATTGATTCTGATCAAATGTTCCAATGTGGCATGACAGATAATTAATTCTATTTGAACTCGCAGATTTTCCTGTGGATTCCGATTGATTCTCCACACAGTAACCTTTACACAAGAGACCTCGATTGGCGACATCTTTAATTGATGGAAAATTCTAGTGATTTCCCGTTCATTCAATTCCTTGTAGACTTCTTAATTGCTGTATAGATAGCAGAACACTGATTTTGAGTAGCAGAAATGCGAGCTGTTGTTACGCAAATTAGTTTCTCCGTTCGAACAGCACGAAAATTACTAGGAAGACAGCGTGCTTTGAAAGTTCAAGATTTGAAATGAAAATTGATAACAGGATGGGAGCTAACTGTAGGTGGAGGATGTGTAGGAGGGGTTTGGAAATGTAGCAAAGTGTAGTGTAAACATAGTCATGAATGGCTGCACTCACATATGAGTCTGAATCTAGCTTGTGTGACAATGTACTGGAGCTTTAGTTTTTAGAGGGAGAATTTGTTGCTGCATGATCTAAGAGATTTGATCGTGGTGATTCTGCACAAATGACGATCGTGTCTTGTTGGATTATTTCTTGCTTTCTCTCCTCTTTCAGCGATATCTATTAAATGATGCTCCTACCTCCATATAGCGCTTTTCCATCATACTCATCAATGTTGTGCAAGTAGTATAGTGATAAATTATTATTGAACATAAGTCTCCTAATATATCCAACGTCATTGTGTAAAGCGGTTCAAATTGCTTTCCCCTCAACAAGACATATCAGTATCACTGATGTATCAATAAGATTAAGATTTTCTCCTAATTCAACTTCAAGGAATTTTATGAACGATGATGCCTGGTGTTCCGCGTAAAAAATTTTTGTAAAACAAAACACTTCATCCATGAAAAGGCACGAACTGTAGGAAATTCAGTGTAAAGGATTCGATCAATGTAGCATAGAGTGAACGATATTGACAGATGATCATATAATAGGATGCAGCTGATTGATGATTACAGAACTGCTATCACGCCACAAGCAAGTAAGTGTACACGGTACAAGTGTCTTTCTGGAAAGTTGATATAAACGAGTCAGAAATTCACGGCTCTCGCAAAGGTAACTGGTTGGTACTTCTATCCACAGTATTCTCGTCCTCGTCCTATTAGAGTTCCTTTAATGACAAATGTTCTCCGAAGATTCTTCACGTTTCTTTATCTGTTGTATCTCCTTTCGTAGTCAAACAGCATTTCCAGCATGCACATTGATTAAACTTAGTATAAAAGCTAGAAGTGTGCGTGGGTGCATGCTTCGGTATACATCATCTTAAACTTCTCGAACGGATTGAGATGTGTCTAGAAAACTTTCGAATAAAAACTCGCTAACGAATTGCAGCCGCTCTCCGTCAGACGGGATGTTGCTTAACTTAGACTTTTCTACAAACACTATTTCAGTAAAATCAGCTCTGCTACCGAGACCCAAGATATTCTCCATAAACTCACGCATAGCTAATGCATTCATATGTTGTCTCGTAAAATTAGAACTCAAAAATACTGCAAATTTAATCGCTTGAAAATTTTTATTTGAAATCTGCCTCCCAAGCCGTTTTCCCTGGTCAATTCAAGAGGCGTACGAATAGTATTCTGATGGGTACAACTTGAGAAACTTAGACAAACAGATATTCTCCATCTGCTCATTTTTTCGAGGCCTGTGAGTGTCACTGGAAGTCGTCAGGAATAGCATCCGGACTAAAAGATCACAACGCTCCAGTTAAGAGTCTGACTATGTCAGCACCGTCCAAGCCCCGAGTAATGGGGAGTAGTGACGTTAAACCATTCATCATCATCTCATAGATCTTACATCGATAAAGTCTATATGACATTATTTGATTGAAATCAGACAAGAAATATTAATTAAAGAGTCTTAATATTCACAATGTCAACGTAACTTACTGAAAATGAAACTTTATCATCAGATCATTCGACTGATGATTATGCTTGTGTTCTTTGAATTTGTGCACTGGACCCGACAGAAACAACAACAGACTTACATAGTGACTTACTTAGTCCGGTATAGAACTGTCAGACAACTTTCATCTTCACATGTGCTCATATGTAGCTGCATTATACAAATTATTCAAAATAGTTTCTTTCCCCTTCAGAATTCATTTATGTGCAGATCTGAGGTACAGAGAATTCACGGGTTTGTTTTGCAATATTTTTGTGAGTGAAGTGCAGATTGACTTGACAGTGGTAAACAGTGTCCTCCGAAAATCCGTGTGTTAAATTAATTGAGGTTTTCAAAACGGTATGGGCTGTCCACCTTTTGAACCAATTGCTCCAACCAGCAATTTCAGTTATTACGCAAAATATCGAACCGTGCCGAATGTTTTAAATAACAATAGTATCATTATCATTTGGCCTTTAGACAGGGCATGGTAACTTTTGTCAAATGTTCTACGATCTCGTAAAAACTTCACTCTTTCATTTGCCCGTGTGTGCGTGTTTACGTGGGCACAGTTGTTGGGATTGGAACACTTGTTTATCATTTGTTTGATTGAAAGATGCACATTCATTTTCAGTAAAAGATCTTGTCGAGTAAAAAAAAACATGCACGCGAAAGCGTAGTCCCTTGGAAAGTAGACTTCGTCAGTAATGTATTTGACCAAAAATTGAACAGACTAATAAAGCAGTTCGGATCTCCCTATCAGATTAATTAGCACTGGTCTTACCCTAAAGTTCCTTTTGAATACGCGGAACTTACAAAATAAAAAGAAATATATTCTTCATGGCAGCTTCGCTCACTTTACCACCTCAAATCGAGTACTCTCATCGTTTTTATAGTTTACTGTGATTTATGTAAAGAATTGTATATTGATCGGACCAATCGCCTTTCAAAAGGTGCAATGAACACAAAAGAGCCTTAATGAATAGGAACAGTAATAGTGTGCTATATGAACACGGCACTGAAGTTCATCAGTTCAATGATATCGCTATCTCAAATTTTAACATCAATACAATTGATAAAGGTCAAAATGTAGTAGATTGTAGATCAGCAGAAACCTGTTTGATTAAAACTCATGCATCAACCATCAACCGCAAAAACGAGCCGCCAAATTTCTGACCTGTCACATTGAACTCCCTTGAAATGTATGTGGCACGAAACGTTGGCCATACTTTTACTTGTAAATACTCTGCTTTTTGCTGGCCAAACATGCTCGACTAGGAGCGACACTGACTTTTTCACAATGGCAATTATAAACACGCTACTGTTCCTGGCCATCAACTGGATAATGATGCTCTGAGTTGCTCATAGCTTCACTAATGCATCGAATTTTAATCTAATCATAGGTACTTAGAAATAATTCCATAGCCGCTGACGCTTTTATCTACTTCCCAGTATCTTCCAAGTAAATGATGTACATTTGTGGTTTATGTTTTGAGTGAAATTAGAGTTGAGTTTAGAAATGAATGTAAATGCATAGTTTTGATATAATTAATCAACTACTATCTGGAATGAATGTTAGACTGAAACGTACGGATGTCAGTCCGTCCGAACAAAGATACATGACTTCAATTTAATTGACCATCAATCATGTGTAAAAATGATTGTGATCCCGTTATTTGGTCCTTAGTAAGAAATACAAATTCCAAACAAATCAAGTAATCCTCGTATCCGGAATGGAAATGTGACGAAAGAATAACTTTCTGCGGATGCTAAAATTCACAATGGCGAATCAGCTCGGCGCATCAAGTCAAGAATAAAAGAACTTCTCTCACAGAATAACAGTGCTGTTTTTCAACATCTAAAGACTGTTCCCAATTGTCCGCAGCCTATTTCATGGACGATACTGCATCGTGGATTGAATAATACTCAGAAGAGACTCATGCTGGGAGCTTTCTCATTCGACAACTCGCAGGCTCGCTCATGAACGGATAACAAGTTCATCCAATGTTTCTCCTTTAGCTGTACTCAAAGTTTGTTTAAATAGGTCTACTTTTTACCACTTTCAGCTTTACGTCTTGTAACCTTGATAAAGCCGCAAGACAAAATATCGTTTAGAATAATAAATTATTTTAGTATCCTCAGAAACTTATTCTTTCATCAAGAATTACAATAATTTGTCCGAGTAACCCGAACGATGACAACACTGACATCTAAATTTATACTTCAATAAACTAGTTCACGGAGTCATACTGGATCTGGTTTTTACTGAATCAAGTTCAATAGTTACTATCGCATTCTAGAGGGAGTGCGGAGTTCAGTAAGAACTTTGTGATTGATCAGGATTCAATCTCAACCACAGTATCGACTCAGTCTTTTCACAAATACCATAGTCAGAGATAAGTATCTATCTCCTCTTGACGCGGGTACACCTTGGCATGAGCAAAATCCCAATTTAGTCATTGCGAGCAACATAACAAGCCAATTAATCGGAGTTTGAGGAATTACTTCTCCAAACGGTCATCAACGATTGTAAATGATACTAGAATTGAGCTCAAACAATGTCTCATTATCGATTCACTGGATTGCTACTATCATTACCCGATGATGAAATCTGTCGGTTGATGCAGACGACCCGACAAGATGACTCTACAGGCTTGAATGATTTGAAAATCGGTCAAAGATTTCAGCTATGCGAAACATGATTCATTGATTCATTAATACTGTGATGTATTCATTTGTGACCAGTTTGATAGATGTGCATCAAATTAGTAGTCCCGTTATCCAGATGATGACAAGTGGTTAATAGACATCATTTTTGTATTGTAGAAAAGAAGTAAGTGTCCAGTTTCTGGACAATGGTCTTGGTTGTATGCATGATACTTTGCTTTTATTGTGCTTTCAAAATTGCTTGTTTCTCGTTAGATTTCTATAAATGTCTCAATCATGAAATTATCAGCTTATCATTTGTAATCAATAATACGTAGAAATTGATTCTTTAATTTAAGAATAGGACCATTTTCATAGCTAAATGATGAGATTTTCGTGATTGATTCTGCGTTTGCCTTCCTCAAATGTTCAGGTGCCTGTTTTCTTCGTTCATTATTTTCCGTCGTCAGATTTTACGTTAATGTTTACTTGTCTTTATTTTGAAAGTGTGTTTAATGCTATTACTGGCTGCTAGCTGTACAGTGCGATAACAGTGCGACATTTCAAGCAAGATATTGAACGATGACATTGATGATAAATTATGTTGAAATGATAAATGCTAGTTGGAAAATTTATTTCATGTTTAGTCTCACTGCATATTTTCTGGACTCAGTCTTATAAATCTAAACGAATTTCTGAATACCCCTAAATGTAACCAGTGTTAACCACGCAATGTTGTTTATTAACAAAGCACCCGTGGAAGTCTCAATCAGTTCATGAGGCAGATCCCCAAAGGCGATGAAATCATCTGTTTGTTTACCAATTCCATGCACTCAGTCGTGTTGGTATTTTGATGAAGACAGAATTTTTATTGTCTTTTGAAGGAAGCATGTGCAAGAATTCATTGCATGAAAGAGGCCCTTATAAGGCATTTGTGGTTTTGTAGTTGTGAAGAAGGAGAAGTTTTTAAGATGTTATTATTGCTCATCGTACAAAGCTCTTCTGATCGATCCGGCAGTCATCTTCAGGTGCAAAAGAATCATGCCATTGATGTTGGCAGGAGTTTAGTTAAGTTCGAAAATGGATGTTGCAATGAGGAGATATGATGGATTGCAGATATGAACAGTTAGTACAGGATAATTTACAGCAGCAATAATAAGAATTGATCTCACAGAGATGATGGGCTGTATTAGTAGGGTTTAGCGATGTTGATGTTCTACTTGGTAATTTAGAATGTCTTTGAGAGCTGTTGTTAGACATTCCTTGACACGGGTGTAAATATATACAAGCGTATATTAAACAATCATTAAAGCCTTCAGTACAAAAAAAGAGAAAATCACAAATCAGACGATTATGAGAGAAATAGGATTAGATTTCAAGGGGAGGAGTCACTAGCCACTGGTGAGTATCATCATCCGGAAAACGAAGACCGGCGAACCCTTTCGAGGCTTTGAAGAGGGGGCAGTCCTCGATGATGTGACGGATGGTCTGTAATTGGCTTGTAATTTAGACCTTTAAAATTTGTTACATTTC
Organism: Prostheceraeus crozeri; assembly: GCA_907163375.1. Taxonomy (NCBI): domain Eukaryota; kingdom Metazoa; phylum Platyhelminthes; order Polycladida; family Euryleptidae; genus Prostheceraeus; species Prostheceraeus crozeri. Next base: position 275,191 of record CAJQUW010013181.1, read on the forward strand.
CTGCAATAATAGCCATAAGCAGCATTTCTTAGGTTACATAAAGTGTTTGTTGATCAAGATTTCATATTTGTAAAATTTATAACAAAACATTTTGTTGCGCCTGGTTAAGCGAGCGTTGCGTCTGTGGTTCTAAAAAAATATGATATATGTGTGAATCAGCATGGTCTGTGATGTATGGGAAATGTAAAGCATCACTATCGATTTGTTTAGTTTTATATTTGAATATTTTATGATTTGTGTGTTGCTTATAAGATCAGCTACAAGAAATACGACAAATTGTATACAGACAGCTTCACAGGTATGGTGAATTTCACTTTAATTGCGGCTATACTCTGCCGACATATCCCATAATCTCATTCCAAGTCAATCTTCATTATTTCACAGGCAAGTAAAGAGAGTTTCTGACTCGATATAATTTATTGGTCGAAAATAAAAGGTTATAAATTCACACGTTGCACAGCGTGACGGGCCTTCGGCGTTCAGCGCCTTCTTAACGGTCGATGGTCAAATGGCGGTCTGCAAACTCGGTGTGAAGATTTATAAAGAAGTGAATGATATTAAGAATTGTGTTGCTTGTTGAATGTGAGGTGATCAAAGTGAGAGGGCAGACTGTAGCAAGGTAATTCATGTCTTCTATTGATTGTTGGCTTCAAGTGTGTAATAGCTTTTGCTTCAGTGAATGTTGTGTCTCGAGTGTTCGTCAGCTTAGCAATGAAATCGACCTGAAAATCCTCGATGCTACCTAGATCATTATGTTTATTTTTATTATGCTCATAGAGAGCGCTGGATGCAGACCTATTAATAATTGCACGTCTATGTTCTGCGTGCCGAGTGGAGAATTTCCTTAGTCTTTCCAATGTAGCATTCTCCACATTTATTACAAGTGTACCTATATACTACGTATTTATCACTACATCTAAACTTAGGTAAATATTTACAGATTTGACAGCTACAAGTATTATAGAAATTTTTATCTTTCCTTATTTGGTTTACCGTCTGTCTACCGTATTCATTAATAACTGTAACAGGTAAGTCAAACTTCCTAACAGCTTTATTAATTTTTCTATTACATTTATCGCTATAAATGGAACTTTGAAATAACAATTATTTTGGTTTTTGATTTTATTTCTCATCCTACGCTTGTTCTTTTCTTGGGAAAATTCTTGTTACTGTAGCCATTTTTAATTAAAATGTCATTAAATTCGCTAACTTTTTCTTTTTGCATCACTTCATTGCTACATCGATTACTTATATCTTTTAAGCGGTTATTAATGAAACTGCTTTTAACATGATTGGGCACAGAAGAGTCCCTTCTTAAGGTTATGCCAGAATGGCCTGGTTTGTGGTACCACGCATATTGCACTTTATTATTAATTATTTTTCGACCAATAAATTATATCGAGTCAGAAACTCCTTTACTTGCCTGTGAAATGCATCGCCTGACTCGCAAACTGGTCAACTATGTCAATCTTCATTATTGCTGCTGGTAAATTGCTCAATACATCCTCTTCATAGCTACGTTCACATCGCATGTTATCATATCTCCTTATTCCAAGGATCAATGTCTAAGCCTAACTTAACTCCTACTAACATCAATGATGACTGCTGGAAGGCGGTCGATGTTATACGATGCGATGAATAATAAAAGCATCCAAATAAACCCTGGACTCTTCTAGAATTCAAGACAAGTTTGAATATCATGCATCGGACAAACGGATGCAGCCTTTCGAAATCTTCGCTACCGGGCTACGTGACAGCGGCATGGTGGCGTTGGAGAGCGACCGACAACTTCAGGAAAATCCATGCGCGAGCCCTATTGTAAGAGGCTATTCATCCTGGTGGGTAGTTATAGAAAGTATAATCGAGAGTGCCACGGGTCTCCAGACAACAATGGGTTTCATTTGAAGATTAAGTTTGCCGATTTCCTGATCTCACACCGAATCTAGCTTCCCAAATTACCCAGATCTCACATCATCGGCGCTTCATTCGTTAACCGCGCTGTGTAAATGGAGTCAGAGATCTCAAGTAGTCTCAATACATGTAGGCTATATTTCGAGATATTCATACTTTAATTCATCTTGCTAGCATTTTATGGAAAATAATATGTGGAAAGCCAAAAAAACTAATATCAGTTTCATGATTAAAGCCAATTGATTTTAACTTCTTAGCGTAGCCATCTTGAGGGATAGCAGCTTTATTTCAGTGTGACTTTCTTTTTAGACAATTTCATTTTGTATCCCTGAAGATGGTTTCGATTAGTACATAATTGAAATTAATTGATTTTTTAGCTAAGAAGCCAGCGCAATGCGGGATGAGGACGGTAACTTAGCCTTTGTTTCATGTCACAAAATCAAGTACATTTCCTTTCAAACAAAGCGAACAAGATTGAACTTGAAGTTATCCTGATCATGAATCTTCAGAAAAAGGTTTTGCTAATGTTATAAATAATTCAATGTATTTGGTGGTCAATAGATTCTACACCGTTGTCTGAAGTGATGCGTTCATTTTGCTGCAAGAGGTCCAAAGTGTTACATAATATATTCTGAATGGTGTGATTTAAATATTGGAATTCTAACTTATCTACTTAAGAAAATCTTGTTGATGCATGTATGGATGACACGGTGGCGTACGTACAGCTATCAATCGTGGGTCACAGTCTGGCCCGGGACAGTGCATCGTACAATACTATTTTCAACCTCCTCGAAGGCTTTGAGGTGTCTATTTTACGTTTTGGGAATACGATGAGTATCGCATGAGTATGGTATTCAATTTTCATCACTTAAGATGCAGTATTTCTTTGACGTTATTTAGCAGAAGACAGTGCATTCGAACGAGGAATTTTTTCGGTTCATCAAGTTCCCCGTTCATCTTGCATTTTTCATTGCTCATTCAGATCGAATCATTCATTGTAAATTTGCGCTTTAGTCTGCTTTATTCTTTTCCGCTATTGCTGTTAGAAAGCCACTTCCACAGTCCTGCTTGCGACTGTTGACACGAAGATGGCCTTCGCCTATTTAGGTCTACTTCCACGAACTGTCAGATACTGTTGACTCTCAGCCCACAATTTTAACAGAAACCTGGGTTTAGGCTGTTGTTGAAAACGCTGATGCTACTCAAATTCCAGTTTGTGGCTTTCCTTTGGACAGTTTTATCAAAACTTTGTTTCAGGACCATTTTGTAGCAGTACCGTTTTGACTTGGAACCAATTGAACAATACGATGGAAAGTGTCGGCAACCTTAGAAGAAAGATGTTTTTTGTGTGGAATATCACCCATTATGCGAACAACTTGCTATTCATATACTAAATTGCATATTAATATCATACTATACTCAGTGACAAAAAGAATGAAACAAGTCCTGATATGAATACTTATGACTTAAACTTGGTTGTACTGTACGTTTGTTTGTTGTTTGTAAAAGGAGAACTCGAATGCTTTACTCAAAAACATTTAATTTGATACTCATGATTTTATCAACTTAAGTTAGAAACGGGTGTGACCACCGCGAGCATCCAAACAGGCATCGATGCGTGAGGGCATGGATGAGCACAGTCGCTGGATGAATGGCAGGTCTAAGAGGTTCCACTGCTCGATCAGTCTGTCGGCCAACATCTTCAAAGACACTGGTGGGTGGTTGTACCTCTCCCTCACTCTGCGACCAAGTTCATCCCAGCAGTGCTCGATGGGGGAGAGGTCGGGAGAACGTGAGGACCATTCCAAGGTTGGGATTCCACTGCTTGCTATCCTGTTAGAGACCACTGAAGCGCGATGGGGCCTTGCGTTGTCATCCTGAAAAATCAATTGATTCGATGTCACTGCTGGAACCACGACCGGTGTCACGATCTCGTCGGCATATCGCTGTCCTGTCAATGTTCCTTTCACTACGATTGCTGGTGTTTTTCCATTGTGCCAGATACCGGCCCAAACCATGACACTACCGCCGCCGTACCGGTCGTGTTCTTTGACGCAACATGGAGCAAATCGTTCACTTGGCAAGCGATGAACACGGATCCGACCATCGTTGAAATCGAGAGTAAACCTCGATTCATCAGGCCAGAGCACACGTTCCCACTGACTGTCACTCCACGACTGATGACCTTGACACCACGTCACTCGTCTCCTTCGATGTTCCAGGCTCAGCGGAATTCTCACAGCGGGTCGTCGAGACTGTATACCAGCTTCTCGCAATCTTCGATATGCATTTCGAACGCTACAGGCAACGTTCCCAGCAACCTTCCAGTACACAATTAGCTTCGGGACGGACACAAATCTGTTTCTTTTAGCAGCTAAAACTAAGCGTGCATCTGTCCGCTTGGATGATACCCTTGGTCTTCCTAATCCGTTCTTCTTTTCCACATTTCCTTCTGCTTTCCAACGGCACCACCACCTCCATACAACGACCCTTGAAATTTTCAATTCTTTCGCAACAGTTGTAGAACTTTGCCCACAACGCATCATCCCAATTGCCATTCCTCTGGTAAAGTTATCGTGCGCCATTTCATAAGTCAAATCTGGTCAGCAGTAGGTGGTGATTCTGTTCAACTTCTAGCTGTTACTGTGATCAATATCAAATTTTGAAATTTGATGGTCCTATATCATTTCCCTTATCATATGGAGTTCAATGGTGATACATAGAAAGCGAGATATCATCTCAAACCATAGAAAAAAATGAAACAAACTTCCATTCAAGTCAATGATAGTTGGTTTCATTATTTATGTCAGTGAGTATACTTAGATGTGCCGGCAGCAGGTTAATTTCTTTGCAGAGTTAATTTCTTTTCTTAATTTCTAGACCTTCGCATTCACCTCATTCATCATTCCATTGATAGACAGTTGGATTGCTGGTCTTAATCAGCAATCGCTTTGAACAAAGCATTGAGGCCCCTACCAACACGTCGATATCATGCTCAGCATCCACTGAGTTATCGATTCTAGGTGAAGACATTATTTATTTAAAAGCATGTTCGATAACGGCTACAAAATATCATGCCTTAATCTCAGTTTGAGATAACATGTTCAGGACCAAGGTTTTCCCAGCATGCTTACATGCATACGAGAGCATAAAGCTCGTGATTAAAAGTGTGGTCTTAAAACCATAGTTGAAAACAGTGTTTTGAAATAATGTACAAATCACAGTTTCAAAACTGTATGTTTAAAATTCTGTTTTCAAAGCACTGTTTTTTTCAAGACATTACGTCAAAACCGTAAACTGTCCCTCTATTCATTTTTTCTTAGAAATCTTCTCTTATTTAGTTCACGATGCGGTAATCGTGCCTTACACCAATTTGTATATAAATGAGGTACTGATCACTGTCGCATAAATGCACAATTAGTGACTGTCAAATCCATTTAAGCACCAAAAAGCACTTGCGTATTTAAGTATTTTAATGTTGATTATTTATATTGTCAATATGTTGTTCAAATTACGTTGCATTAGCAAATCTTACGTCTGATGTCATTACTTGTTGATATGAAAAAACAAAACAAAAAAAGTGAAAAACAAAATAATCAAAAAATGTCAGGAAGCACGCTTAGAGAGAGTGCATGTTTTGTAGCCCCATGAGCTGATAAAGAATATTCGAATTAATAGAGCAAATGAATTCTATTATAATATACAGCAATCATGATAATATGCTTGAAAAATTAGTTGTATCTAAACGTGATACAAAACACTGATATGGTGGATTTTCACGAGTCAATCAAGAAATTAAGTTAAAATGCGACACGGCTACAAAATTTGAAGAATCCAGGAAGCGGAAAAACTACCCTAGTGGAAAATCGTGTGACAAATTAGATTACTTAAAGTCCAGTTCGCATAAATGCAGGTTGCCCGTATAGAAGCGATGCAACTTTTCTTTGCTCTCATTTTGTAAATAGCAGTTTTAGAACAATTATTTCAACTGATTCGAATCACCAGTACAACCGGATTACTTATTTTCATATCACTTCATGGCATTTTATCATAAAAAGCTGATAAATCAACAATTGATTGCTAACACATTTTACTATAGCTATCGCAGTGAAGACTTTTTGTCTATTGATTCACAAATTATCCTTGAAAATCCCCATGCTGGTATCTGATAAGTGACTGGAGCAGTCGGAATTTCCCGATCTTCGGTCGGGAAAGTTCTTCGGCAACACCTGTAGATGCATCGCTATCGCATTCACATTGTTCACGCACTCAGTGAAAGTGACAAAGTGACCAGGATTGAATTTTGCGAGAAGATGCTCAACAAGGTTGAAAGCAATCCCTCCTTCTTAACGAATATCTTGTGGACAGATGAAACGCATTTCGATCTGAATGGAGCAATTGTAACTCCTGGAATTCCCGTATTTGGAGTCGCTCGAACCCGCACGAGTTCCACGAGCAGCCTCCTTGGTCTTCAAAGGTTACTGTGCGATTAGGACTATGCGGTTCATTTATCCTCACTCCTTACTTTTTCGAAGACTTGGATACTTCAACTGTTGGTGTGAACCAGCAGTGATATTGTGACATGATGCAAAAATTCCCCTATTGAAATACAACCGATCCTTTTCATGGACTATTTTTCAGCAAGACGATGCCACATCTCATGCTGCAAAATCAACGAAGCAACTCCTTCAGAAGAAATTTGATGAAAAAATTATCAGCCGCGGGTTTGACTTTATTTGCCCAGATTCATCTTCGCCTGACCTCTGGTTTTGGGGAATGTTGGAGGCCACGGCATACAATCCCTTGCCCAATCATCTTCAACAGTTAAAGAGGAAGGTATTGTTCGTACCGTAGACTCAATACCACCTATTGCTTGCAGCTGCGTTTGACGATGTGACCTCACTTTTCAAGTGTGCTAAAGAGGAGAATGGAGCTCACCTTGCATTGAAATTTTTGTTGAATTGAGTGTTTGAAAGATGGATTATAGAACTTGTTAAATAGAATCCTTTTTCTTGATAAAAGGTTGTTCATGAAGACATCCCAAATGGCGAACTTACATCGAATTTACTGCTTTATTAGAACAAAATAGGTGTATATTACGTCAGTAAATGTGTTAGCAATCAATTGAATAGTCGCGACTATCGTTGAATAGTCGCAAATGATATTGGAGATTGATCTGGTCCCGGACATGGGTATTACCTGGCCATTTTCAAGGCACAGGTCATGATGCGGTTTCGGTTCTCTTCCAGGCACGGGTCTGGGCGCGACTCCTGTCATTTTCCAGGCACGGGTCTGGGCGTTGGTTATTTTCCATGCACAGTTGATTCCTAAATAATGATCTCTTAGGGACATTGTGATTTGATACTTGTAGCTAGAATTAACGCGTTTTTCCTGCGTTTGCTTCGCAATAATTCATTTGACATTTTATATGGAAATGACTTAGTTGCTTATTTGCGGTTTATAAAATCTGAATGACAGGCACGTTCTCAGCAAAATCAAAAATCCTGTGTTACTACTTTAACCGGAAAAGCATCTTACACTTTGAGGAGGTAGTAGTGAATGTGCAAATTTTCTAACTGTCTTAGATCCATCTCAAGTTAAACGCTAAATGAATATTACTAAGTGAGAGAAAAATTGTAAACTCAATACAAATCAAAACATGATATCCTGAAGTGATTTTTATGAGAATTTTACTGAGAATGTGTAAGAGATTTTAGTCAGGTAGAATTGACTGAGATTTTCAGGACGGCATCAGTCGTGCTTCATTAATGAATTCCTATCGAATTTCATTCTGAAGGTCAATTTATGTCGTCTCCACAAGAAAACTGGCCTCTAGGATTATTTACACTTTATAGCTAAAAGCGTATTTACATCCGATCTTTCGCGAGTCGCCTCGCATTCTCAAGGATCAGCACGAGATAATGAGTAAATTGGTCTAGTGGATAGCGGTAGGCGTAGTGTTGGATATGTGAATGTAACTTAAAATCTCGGAAATTAGTGTCGACCACGGCCGACTTTGCCTTCTTAAGAATTTTGTTTTTATTTGATAATTCTGTTTATTGTCGTTATGTGTTGCCTTGTGAATTCATTGCATGATGATCACATTTGGTCTCTGAGACCTTTGTGACTTGTGGGCACATGTTTTCTTGATGACCATTCTGCCATGAAATATTTTTAACATATCGGTTCGACTAAAAGACGAAACAATACCAAATACCAAAGTGTAATTACTAATTTATCATATCAATCAGTGATGGGAGTATAAAAGGCTTTTACCTATAGCTCGATTGAAGCATGTATTTATACAGTAATACCATTCAATTGAAATTCTGTATATAAAATCCATTCCTTAACAAAGATTCAGAGTATAGTTATGGTTTGTTGACAATTATTATTATCAACGAATTATCACGAATAGAATTTATTTCAGATTGACAATAAAATGTATTCCTTTAGCTGCAGTTCACTCATTTATGCATGGTTATATTAATTTGGTGAAGAACTTATTGTAGCATATGAACAGCATCCCCTCACAATTTGCAATTAATTTCAAAGGATTCCTTTGTGTTCTTTTTCAGAGAGAATGGTGGAACCGCTCGCTGAATTCAAATGAAGAATTCGTCAGTCGGCCCAACATTTCTTCAGCTCAAACCACAGTTGCTCTTATTAAGCTGCTCGTGTCATTGCACTTCCCATTGCGAGAGCTCCTTCCAAGTTTGACATTTCTTTGCACCTCGCATTAAAAAAACGACCAGATTGCACTTCCTGAAGGAGAGATGCGCCCCATGGAATCACGTCCTAACGTCCTTCAAATCAACTAACATATCGTCTATAAATAATGACTTGTCAACGATGGGTTAACTGATAATATCTTACCAGCAATTACTAGCCAAAGATAACGTCAGATAACTTGGCTTAAATGAGTACCTTTAACTTATGAGAGAGATCTGTTGTGTATGTTGACGTTGGAGTGTTTCATCAACTGAAGCTATGCTGCTCGTTGATGGGACAACACCAATCTTAGTTTTCTTCAAAGTCATGACTGCTGATAAGTCTGTGTCTTCGGCTGTTTGGTGGCTGGAAAAACTAAGACTTGCTCGCATAGCAGAAGAAGTTGATACACATGTGAATGAGGATAGGCTTAATATCAATTTGAGACTATTTGTACAGATGCAGATGTTGTTACTCATTCTAGCGTTCGTCTTGAGAATGCTCGTTTTCTGTTTAAAGCTTCTGATCTTTGTAATCTATCACTAACGCATTTTAATTGTTTATATATTGCTTTATCATGTGAACAGTGATGTAATTTTCCATGTTTCTCTTGTACATTACCATTGGAATAAAAGAAGTCGGCTTCCAAAATGAAATGTTGCTAATTCTTTCTAGAATGACTGATGTGACGGATGATAATTTGAGGTCTTCCATCCTATGCAGCTGTAGAATCCCATGCACTTATTAACGGTTGGGTTACGTCGAGATTAAAATCAGTTGGTTTACGTTTGGGGTGTCTCAGACACCCCATCAAGAAATTATTCAAAATTTCTTAGAAATTTGTTTCCCACAACTTGTAATTAGTTTCTAGTAACTCTCCCAAGAAAATATTACTGATAAAGCGCGAGATAAAACGAACGAATTTTCATTACACATCATCTACAGCTTTCACAACATAATTCTCTGGCCCTAGTTACTCTAAAATTACATTCAATAGGCCAATCTGATTTTCTCAGCAAAAATCATATGCACAATCAACAGACACGTTTGAAATTTTTCGAAAATTGGGGCTGTTTACGAGTATGTCATACACTATTCAGGGAGTCTCAACACACATTTTGCAGTATAATGATCATTTGCCAGAACAGTCTGAACAATGCACAACCTTTTGAGAATGTGTTGAACACACGAAAGAGTTACATATCGAACATTTTTGGGTTGTTTTCCTATCCTTGTCGCGTGTGCATTCTTTGCAGCGGCCACTACGGCTTGATGGAATTCCCGCTGTGATGCTTGATTCAAACTTGTATCCCAGAAGATTCATAGCAAGTTTTGCAGATTTTGAATTGCGATTGCTCGACAAGCGATTATTGATATGACGATCAACTAACTCATATCCGACATCCATCAAGAAATTGAATCGAAATAGTGTACTCTCTCGTGATTGGGTTTCTGGCCTCATAATAACTGAGGCATTCAATAAGGCAACGTCAACCATATTGCAAAAAAATCCGTAGGTCCAGCGGCAACATTTTCTTTTGATAGTGTAATATTTTAGCATTCGGTCCATAGAATCGACGCCAGACTTGGTTTGATTGTAATGCTGAATGATTTCGGGGAAACCCAACTCATCTGTCTGAGCATCAGCATGCATCGAAGAAAGCAATATCACTGGCTTCGTCCCCTTATCCCAGTACGAAACAAGGACTTGGTCCCCCGAAGCAAAAAATTCAGAAGATTTCTTCGTCCGTCCATTCGTAGACTTTGCTTTGGCTGGCAAATCTCTTGTTAGAGCGGACAGCCCACTAGTGTTGTTCTCTTTAGTAACATCCTTTCGGCAAGTGATGAGCTGGTAAACCAGTTATCTGCACTCACATTATAACCTTTTCCGAGGAAGGGTTGAAGAATTTTCATTGTAGTCGCTTCTGGAATAGACATTCCATTCCTTTCACTGGCAGATAATGTGCTTTCTCCGATATACGGTACTGCATTTAGTGCATATGAAGCCTTTGCATCGCACAGCCATACAATTTTGATCCCATATTTGGCTGGTTTGGATTTCATGTAAACTCGAAATTTCACTCTTCCATGAAAAGCAACTGCTCATCGATCGTAAGATTCTCATGAGGGACGTAGAATTGCTGGAGTTTCTCAACAAACGTTTTCCATACATCCCGGACTGGAGACAGAGGGTCGTTTGAATCGCGTCGGGTTCTGTCATCAAATCTGAAGAATCTCTTTATGAATAAATACCGTTCTCGAGACATTGCTGCTCTGAAGACAGGTTGACCGTCTCTCTCGGACCACAATGAAAGTGTATTCCGATAATTTGATTTAAGAGCACCACCAATCACATGGAGTCCAATAAAAGCCTCCATTTCATCTCTATCGATCTTATTCCACGCTTTGCCAATTTGATGATTTCGATTATATTCAGATATTCTTCTTCTTGCCTCTAAGTTGGTGAATCGTACAGCGTCATCAATAATAGAATCCATGAACAGAAGAAATGAGTCCTTATTTGACGACGGATTCACACCCGGAATCACACCCGGTCGTGTGCGAAGAACGTTCCTGACCGGTGCTCTACCATGATGTTGGATATTAGATGGAATCACATTCCAGTGTCTACCCGAAGGTGAGATTAAATTTTCCGGAGTAGAATTTTCGCTGTCACTATCATCACTGTCATCGGTATCCAGAGGAATAAGACTTTCTTCAGGCAGTTCTATGAGATAATCGTCGTCTTGATCTAGGCCTGTGCTCTGTCCTACACCACTGTCGCCGTGAATGGATGGTCCATCATTCAAATCTCCATCAGGCAAAACACTTAAATCAATTTCTTCATCTTCTAAAAGATTGAGCTGGCGTAATGCTTCAGCAGCAGCTTTCCGACGAGGTCGACGCGCTTCCATTTTCTCGATGAATGTGAGAGAAAGATGATAGCTTCGAATCAATATTTAGTTCCGAGCGCATTCTCACGCAACAACAGGGTCATAGACAGCGCCTATTCACTTAGTCAGCATTCATGAATCGCGAATGCTTTACATAGATATTGCCACAAACTGCGCCGTTCGTCGACAGATGTCTGAGATTGTAGATAGCTGAACCAGCTTCAATCTCGACATCTGAATTTCAACATAATAGCAGTCAAATGATGCACAAATTGTATGGAGTGTCTCAAACACCCCAAACATAATCTAACTATGATTGCGTGCCTGATCCTGTACAAAGCAGTGTACGAGTTTCATATTCCTGTTTAATGCTCTATACGACATAAAATTAAAAGTCATAAAAGGAATTTCTTGTGCGATAGTGTGATCTCAATTTTTTTTTCATTTGAAATCTCTTGGGGTGTTAAAACACCCCAAACATAATCCAACCGTTAAGAGATGATTATGATCAATTTGGTTGTGCGGGACTTCATGACAAGAATCCTTAATTTTTTGAGACATGGAGTACTCGCTTTTAGTTGACCTCTGATTTTGAATCCAACAGGAGTGGATTTATTTTCTGCAAAAGCATAATTGTTAAAAGATCTATCTGATGAACAAAGGAGAGCATCAAATCACTCTATGCATAAAATGCCATCAATTTACAAAAATTGTTCCAATTCAAAGTCTGCTGATAAAGTCTTTGGTGGAAGCATTGTCATCTATATAGCTTTACCTATCACACTGACGAAGATTGAGGCGAACATTATAAAATTACAACAATTTTGAAATTCTTGAACGCAAGCACCTATTGAAAGTATAGCCGTGCGACCTTATGCCATATGGTGTACTTTGTCGTCATAACAAAATGCACGTAATTCCACTAGGCTATAACAAGTCCGCACTGCAAGCAAAGCAGAGAACACCATAAACCATCGAGTATACACTCATATATGAATGCTATCTACAAAACATTGGCGGTTTTCTCGCTTCCAAGATAGTTTCTCTTTCAAGACATGATTAAGATAATATAATTTACGAAGCACTCTATTAACCGTATATCAATCTATTACAATCTGTGTTTTGAAACAAGTGCGAAGCGTTTGGTGCACTACATAAATTTGCATCAGTCGGACTCAAAACTGTCTTGAATTTAATAACGGTTGCAACGCAGTGGATCAATTCTCGAAGAAAAATGCCATGACTTAGCATTAATAAGGAGAATTGTTCATTGAAGCATATGCGTGCGTGGCGATTCCATCAACCGGGCTGTGTATGGCATCGATCGAATGTCTCCATCAGCATTTTTTAATCAATCCGTCAGAATTTTTTAAATTGCCGGAGCAGTTGTGGCGCGTCATATTTTTATTTCCGGAAAACAGGTCATGGCAATGCAGCCACCATTTGCAGCTCACATGCTAGCGCAATACTGATAGGAATAATATAGTATTTTACAAATCCTCCATGTCATGTAATTTTGTCAAATTGCATGGCAACACGATGGTTTTTTTATTATTACGATGTGCTGTTCAGCCAAGGGCATTTTAAGCGTGATCAACTACAAACTTGCCACTGAAAGAGCAAAATCTCATAATCAAATAGACCATAGAGTCAAAGAAAATAATCATAATTAACTCAAAAAAGATGTGAGTGGATTCACTACCAAGATTCAAGAAATTAAACAGTAAATCACAAAATTATGCCGAAGAAAACACGAATTAAAAACGTATTTTCAGCCAATAAGCACAATGACATCAACTTTTCTATGAAGACTTCCATTAATTATATTGTGGTTCATGAAATTTCATTGATTTCCAGCTCAATTTCCGCCGTAATTTTGATCTGTCAGCAAGGCATGTTCATTCCTCTTGATGGGCAATGAGTTTCATACTACTTTACCTCGCGTCGCTATTGTAAACACATGGGAGAAATTGCAAAAAATTTAGCTTCTTAATGTGCTCAAATATTGTTTTTGATCGGAGGAACGTAATCTCCGCAAAAAGTGAATCTTTTGATATAAAATTTTTCAATATGTGCGACGACATTTTTTAGGTCGACACTCAACCTACTATATAGGCATATATATACTTGCTCTTTGCATGTAGGCTTTCATGTTGAAATAGGAATTTTGCATTCAGATTGAAAAAGCACGATATTTTAGAGCATGATTGTGAAAGTAGCACTAAAAGAATCACAAATTTTCGATGGCATGCTTTGAAATGCTGAATTTAGGTGGTAGAATTGACAATTTCCATAATTGTGGCAAAGTCATCTGATCAAATATCAAAAATTCTTGGAGCATTCGGAGCAGCGAATGAAAAGCCGATATAAAATGAGGTTGAGGGTTGATAGTGGTTTCAGATTAGGTCGCTTTCAATTTAACGTAAGGAAATTAGCTTCTGAATCTCCATTTCGCCTATCAAGCCCAAGAATTAATGGTGAATGTCTAAGTCCTCAACCATGTAGATTTTAAACATCGGATTTCCGTTTTTGTTCCCCTAACTTTAACAAAGAGATATTTGTTTAAATTCTGTTTATTAATTACATGCAAGAGGTAGCTGTATTTCGTTCATAAGTTTCAGCAGCTTGTTACCCTGAGAATATGGGGTGTAGATAAAATCCGAACAACAAATGAATTCCGAACAACGAAAATCTACTCGAAGCTGGTAAAATATTGCGCCGAACATTCCAGATTTGATTAGAAAGTGGTTAATTCTATCTGTCAGTCAACTTTAATCCGCAAGAAAGTCATAAAATTACATTCCGATCAAACCCGAACATCTATAATACCACCGAACAAAAGCGGAACAATGAGTATGCGGTTTCAAGTACAGGACGTTCTTTGTTCTACGCAATTGTGATTGACCTTCATTGCCTTCGTGCTATAATTCCCCTCCGAACTACTAAAAATTTCCCTTTTACCCTTTGGTTGTTCGGACTTCTTCGAATTTGTTCGGAATATAATTTTATGACTTTCTGCGGATTAAAGGTGACTGACAGATAAAATTAACCATTTTCTAATCAAATCTAGAATGTTCGGCGCAATATTTTACCAGCTTCGATTAGATTTTCGTTGTTCGAAATTGATCTGTTGTTCGGATTTTATCTACACCCGAGAATATCGTTGAATTGAGCACCCGAGAATCAGTTCAATCTTAAAAGGTCGATCATCGTACATGTGTTAAAAATCAATGAATACCTGCATCACAAATAAGTTATGCAAATACTGATTTAATGTATGAATCCGCACGGAGAAATTTTGTAATTCTAGGTTAGAATATTCACTTACACATCATCATTAACCGTATACGTCATGCACATTGTTGCGGTGAACATGGGGTCATTCCCAGAAGTAGACACTCTGCGGTTTGGCTGACTCAAGTGCGCTCCGCGTTCCTGACCATGCTCAAATCAATTCATTAATGACTGAAGTAAATGTCTCTTTTAATGAATCCAGCTAAGGAGTTGTTAAATTGAAATTATTTGTTCTGTGAATGTGAATATCTTTAATCCATGATCTCATCGGGTCATTTATCAAGTAACAATATTTGATGGAATATGAGACCACGTTTGTCCTACCAGGAATCATGCAATTTGCTGTCAAACACTTTGCATGGTACCCAGAGTTCCGTTATTTCCGCTATTTTCCGCTTTTTCGAAAATTGTCCTTTATTTCTCATTTTTTACCAATTTTTCCGCTATTTCTTTTTTCTTCAAATTGTCATACGTAAATTGCAAAATGCTACTGAATCTTGTTATCGTATTCCTGGAACTTTCATAGTAGCATTCAAATAAGTAGATTAAAGTGAAATGCGCTTAGGTACAATAATCTTAATCTCTTGCCCCAGGTGTGAATATAATGTGATTTTGAGGAGGGTCTACAAAGGGAATATTTTAACGTATGCGTTAGAGATGTACATGGCTCGACCTGACGAGCCGCGAGTCGATGTAATTTTGAAATATTCAAGGCGAGCTGAACCGAGCCGTGCAATGCTAGAGCCAAGCCGAACTGACGAGCCGTTTTAATTTTGGGTAAAATAAAGTTAAAATTCAACCTAATGTACAGTGTCAATTCACATAGTTTGTTAACAAGTGCTGATTGCAGAACATTTACTGAATATAATTACAGTTGCATCATCAATTGTAGATTGTGAAGGAATTCTTCACTTGACGATGAAGTTAGTAACATGGTAACATTACAATGACTACCTTGTCTTATGAAAATTCCTGGTTGTATTGATGCAATATTTATACATGGCTATGGTTTTCCTTGTCTATCATTCTTACAAATTTCCTACGCAGTTTTCTACTTTCCATTTTCTCTAGCGATCTGATGCATCTGGCTAATATAATTACGCATCAGTTTTATCATAAATTTTGAGAAAGACTTATCGCAGCGCAAGCTATCATTTGAGGATGATGGTCCTTGACGAATAATAAAGAGCCTCTAGTCCATCGATCTTAGGATAAGAATATCAAAGCTGTCCATTGTTGAGTTTATGCAAAGGTTTTAAAGTCTCCTAAATGAATGAATTTCAATTCTTTGATAAATTCATGCTTTGATGATTACTTCATGATGTAATTTAATTCACAAAAATTCGGGAAATAATTCGATGTAATTTTTTAAAAAATTCATTAGACATATTATTTGACTTACAAATTCATTCATTTGGTAGGCTACAAAATCAGTTAAAATGAAGAAAAATCAGATTTTGGAAAAACCCATTCCAGTGTAAAGCTATAAACCTCGTTTTATAAGTACGATTGCGATTAGGCCTACCCATAAATATCGTGTATGACCAAAAATTCATCTAAATATATCGAATTCGATATTATCTAAAAAATATTTTTGTATACCTTAACTCTAACTCTGAAGTAGGTCTTTAAATTCTATAAATCATTATCCTAATAGGTAGGACTTCAAATAGGCCTACTTATTAAATACTACCAAATGTAGTTAGCCTACATCAAAAAATTAAATAAAAATCTGTCTTACACCTATCTTACACCTTAAACGATGTATTTTAAGCCAAGCCGAAGAGCCGCGGCTCCGACCGGCTCGAACAAGTGGAGCCGAGTCGCCATCGGTTTGGCTCGGCTCGGATTAGGTACATCTCTAGTATGCGTATATACGTATGGGATGTTTCTGATGAAATCGAAAAATCTTTTCTATTTTTGCTGCTCCTGCATCACATCATCACATCTGGCCTGTTTGTAGAAACATAGAGATCAATTCAACAAAAGAAGGACAAGCTTTGAATGTACAAATTTCTTCTGAATTTTTCAGATCCTTTTAAGGGTGCAAAACTCAATGTAATCCTACTTTTTAGCTTTTTATCATTTTCTGATCACATCGTTAAAATATTGCGCTCGTACTTTCATGCACCAAATATTTGTGGTGCTTCTGTCTTTTATGTTTATGTAATCCATCATTTAGTACAAAAGTACAGTTTACAGATGCATCCATGTTTAGTGAACAATCGGTCTATGGCAGTATTACTGTATCAACTCCTACGCTACATCTTAATCCTCATCGCCACACCTGTCTACCTGTGTAGGCGACATGTTTTTTTGAAACACTGCAACTTCTTCAAAAATGATGATATCTTGATGAAATATATTTTCCATGTATATTCTTTAAGTATTATGCTATCCTTAGAATTTCAGATCTAAAATCAATTTCGGTCATGTCAAACACGCATTACAATCATATTCGGCACACCTGTGTACCTTTGCATAAGTCAGCACTTAATGTACAAAAATGTTGGATTTTCGGAAGACAATAATTCAATAATTAAACTCTTGGTTCTATTTGAGTGTCAGGCGTGCTTAGTTGTCTGAGAGAACATTTTACGGAAGTTCTTTTATAAGTCACAACGGTCAAAGTCCGTTTGGTTAAGTGAAGGATTGCCACAATAAAAACTGCATTTGTGTTTTGTAAGTGACAGTCTGAAAGATATTCTACAAGGTATGTGCCGTTGGTCAGTCGGAGAAGTCAAAGTCCACTCCGCATTGGTTGAATCATTGCACAAAAGGAATTGGTTCATACATGATAGAAATATTCACTTCCAACTTCAGTAGGATATCATCAATCGTTATTCTACGAAGTTCAGCGACGTTCAGTAGATTGGCGATCAACCTAAACCTTAGTTTGGTGCTTGTTTGCATAATATTATCATAACATGCTCACATGAATGGTGAAATTAATTGTTTCGAAATTTTTTTGAAGCTATGAAATTCAATTAGTGAACATATTCGAACATTTTTGAATAGTAAGTACTCACGATGGCACTATTTAGTAGATGCTGATTGCTCATTGCAGTTCATGAAGAATGTGAACCTATGTAACTTATCCGTTTTTTTGCTTTATTCGTTTAACGTCCTTTTCTCCATCACCGTTGGGTTGGACGATAATAGCTCTCGGAATTTCCCCCCCTCCCCCCCCCAGCCACTCAATTCGCGCAGTCACAACTGCATTTGTTCCACCACCGGAATCCAACTTGTCTCCCAAGTATCAGAAACGGGTGACAGTGTCGCACCTGAGCATCTCTTGCCCTCTTCACTTGTCAATAATTGCGCCAATTCTTTCCTTCTCCTCTCTTGAGATTGCCAAATGATCTTGCGGCCATTCTCCTTTGCCTTTGCATATCGCGAATCGCATTCTCTTTTCTTCCACTGTTGCGGCTACTTCTTCGCACCACCATGTGTCAGCATGTCTTGGTGCACACTTCGTCTTGCCGCTAAGTGAAATAAGAAATGTAACTCTAGCTCTACATTATGTATTCAACTACTCAAATATTCTTCGTTTTTGCCGCATTAGTGTGAATTAATCTGTAAATAAAGTTAAAAATCTTTTTCAAATCAATCGTAGAGGTGGCGCTATCAAAGTGTCCATTACGAGTGAACTGCTCAAAGTTGAGAAGAACGGTAGAGCTGATGCAAAAAGCGAACGGTGAATTTCGACGAGATCAGCAAGCGTCTTCTGCCTATCACCAACGACAAAGCTTGGAAAAAGAAAGGAAAGAAATATTAATTAAAATCGAAGTTGCTGATCTTCAGACAGAAAAAGGAAACTCTCGACTGGAGACTGCTCTCGACAGTAGAAATATACAAAGAGATAAGAAGATCTTGCATGGACAGGAATTAGTTCACACGAGTTTGAAAAGAAAGAAGGAACTTAAAGTGGAATTGGATGGTGTGAATCAAAATGACAATGACTTTACTCACTCATCCCTTTTTGCGTCCTTTTCCAGAAGATGGTGGTTTATGCGCTTACTGCTTTAGTATGAATTTCCAACGGGCGTCCGCTTCCTGGGCTCCCACACGTTTGGATCATCTTTCACCACTTGTTCCCAGGTCTTCTTTTGTCTTCCTGCTCCTCTTTTGCCATCTCCTTCCATCCACATCACTTTTCTGATCCACTCTGTCTAATCCCTTCTTACCACGTGGCCAAACCAACGTAGTCTTTTCCTTCTCACGATGTCTGTGATATTCTCAAGACCCATTGCTTCTCTGATGCTGTCATTCGATTTCCTGTCCGATAAACTGACACCACACATCTACCTTGGCATTCAAATCTCCGAACGTTCAAGCATCTTCTGATGGGATGAAAGCAGCGGTCATGACTCGCAACCATAAAGCATAGCTTGCCGCACACAGGCTCCATATACATGACCCTTGGTTCTCAAAGATGGCCCTTCAGTAGGTTCTAACTTCTGATATACATACATATCTATATCTTTATTCATTACGCTACTTTGTTATTACAGTCAGTTTCTCCACTTCCTCAGATTGACGGAGGCTAATAATACGGAGGGGTTGATACGAAGGCAAATATTATCATTTTTATGAAAGTCTACGCGCACAGCTGAATAGTACTTTCTTCCTTGATGTTGACAGTTGATTGGCAGCGTCTCACTTGTGTTCTAATTTCATGTGCCAAATGCAAATCATAGCCCTTTCGTTAGATACTTTATGTGCAATTTGTATGACACACAAAATACAGGGTGAACATAAAAGAATACCCCAACTTTAAAAATTTATTGTGACAAGACTAAGCAACGCACGAGGTTTTTTGTTTCGCTGTAATCATGTTGAAGAATGATAAAAATGACTTATGGGTCTCGTAGAAAGTTTTAAATTAAGAGACGAGTCATTCGATCGCGATTGGTAACTAACTGACACGCATCAATTCATGGGAATCCCAGAGGGATAAATATAGATATTACTTAATGCAACATGCGTACCGGTGTAGGAGTCCCACACGATCTAAAATTAAACTCAAGAAAGACGATTATGTTAATCGATGGCCGACTGTGGTTTGAGAAAAGTAAATTTTACCTTAGCTCTGGTAGGACAAAGATGAACAAAGATGTAAAAAAAACTTCAGAACGTCGTCTTACAAATGACACCTCACCGAACCTCGTGCGTTGCTTAGTCTTGTCACAATAAATTTTTAAAGTTGGGGTATTCTTTTATGTTCACCCTGTACAATGTGATTTGATGAGGTGAATCAATGGGATTAGACAATATTAGAAATATTAACAAGATTTCCAATCATGGATGGCTTCATATATTCAAATAATGAGCGTAAAGCGTCAAACTGGTTGAAAATACATGAATGACGCTGTATGGCAAACCTAACGTATTCCTTTATTTTTCCGTTTTTCCGTTATTATTCTTCGGTAATAGCGCTGGGAACCCTGTCATTATTTGTTTGATAAACCACGAATAGAAGAAAATAGCGTGTGAGTTTGAAGAATCTCGAAAGATGACATGATAGTAGAAAGTATAAACTTCTTTACCACTTTTTCTCTCACACATCTTCTGTTCCCCCCTCTCCTTCAGTCCTGTACATCTCCTCCCTCACGTCATGTCTCCTCTCGGCCAAAAGATCTCTGCTGTCCCGAAATACCATACCCGTTTCTTCTTTTTCCAGTGTCCTCGCGCTAACAAAGCCCCTGTGCTTGACTGCACGGACACTCGATCCGGTGCTCTACTGTGTCATCAGTGTGCATCGATGTGCTCCACTGTCCCTTCCCTTCTACAGGTGCTGACCACTCGTGTTATTATTCATATTCCTCACAGACTTCACATGTTCTCAAGTTCTTTGTTGAATATTTCATCATATCGTCTGACAAGGTCCTCATTACAGAATATTTGAGGCATCCTGCATCGGGAAAACTAGCATTCACAAAGTCGTAGAGCACATGTTCACCTCTGGTCATTCCCATTGACAAGCTGTGGGCTGTGCTGCAGTCGCATCCCCAAATCATAAGGAACGCAGACCACAATGTCACCCATAGTCTGTCTACCTGAGACCTAAAGCCAGATTTTGATATATTTTGATTCGCTTCAAAATCATCAATCTGCGAAATTCTTCGTTTCAAAATTCTATGCACGAATTCAGAAGAAATGCATCGAGTAGGGTAGGCGTGGATAATCGTTCCAAGAATCAAAACGTCTATATTTCATGATGCAATGAGAGCCATTGAAATCAAAAGTAAATTTTAGATAATGCTCGACGGTACGTGTGATTTATATGCGTGTTTTGTATGTTCATGATTTTTATTGCTATTCAAATAGGTTCTTTTTGAGTTCGTTTTTGCAGGGCGATGCATATATGCATGCATATAAAAAAGCGATTCACGGTATAGGCTTATATATGATCATTTTACATGGAAAGTAGCTCAAAAGCCTTGTCTGCTGGTAAATTATGAAAATTCCAATATCGTTAAGAATGCAAGATAGATATTCGGATCTAAATCGCATGATGTACACGAATAAGCATTTGGTCAAGTAAGTTTAATTATTTATATCTTAAAAAATGGGTGTATGCAGGGTGATTCTGATCTTGCCGGCGATTTTTTTCTCCCTTTATACTTTTGAAATGTAAGATAGAAATTCCTTATTACATGTTTTTTGCGCATATATGTCCCAAAATTATACTTGCAGATGTTACACCTGTTCTCCTTCACGTTCTATGCATAATTTGAATCTTCATAAGAAAGAACCATAAACTTTTTGTATGGCATCGCTATCGAATTTGTCCATAAGACCGGTCAACCGATCCTTCAATTGATTATTTGTTACTGGTCTCGGAGCTTTGTACAATGAGTTCCTTATTTGCTCCCATAGACTAAAATCTAGTACAGAAAGATCTGGACTCTTAGGGGGAACGGAATATCTCCTCCACGACCAATCCAACTATGCTTTATATGACGATTCAATGTGTCCCGCACTTAAGTGGCAAAGTGTTGGGGAGCAGCGTCTTGTTGGTAAAATTCATTTCGATGTCTTCTTTGGGTTAACAGATGGATGACAAAATTCATGATAATATGTTCATAGCGTTTACCATTCATGGTGGCATCAAGTAATTGGCAAACAACAACGAAAGGTGGTGAGACCATTGCACAACATGCGACCACAAGAGAATGTACCACCTTTTCTTCAACGAAAACATGGGGATTTTCTTTCAAATAGACAAAACGATTATGCTTGGAAAGTTTACGGCGGCTGCTTTTCATACTTTTCCTCAAACATGCGTCTTGCCTTTTCACAGTCAAGCGCATCCGCATGCGAGACTATTGCTATTTCACAGTTTGTAATATTGCGATGCTCCACCTTCCTTCACATTGCAATGATGAAGTGCTTGAAAGTTCAGCAAAAACTACTATAAGCTGACATATTCAAATTTCAAATTCAAATTCACTAGCAATGTAGCAATGTAAGTTTACTGTATCTGCAACACTGTCGTATTGAGAGAGCAATGATATTCCACAGATACCAGAGATATCGGTTTTAGAACTATTTTAAGTGATTGTATAAGGGGAGAACAAATCGACGGGAAGGTCAGAATCATAGATTGGTGTCATATATACATGCGCTTATAAAGGTTGCAAATGCTATGTTAAAACCTGTACATGGAACTTCTAAAATGAAGAATTGAAGAAATGGTACCTGCATCCATTATTTTATTTGGCCGTTGGAATATCTTATGAAAAAGGCTGGCCTGCATTCAGCTTGCCGGTATTGGTCTTCGTCTTTTCGATAAAAGTAAGTGTAAATTTCAGGAACGGATGCTAACAACCGCGTGATGAATATCCAACAAGGGCATTCAACAACAGTCGCTGTATCAAATGCAAGCCATGCTTAGTTATCCAATTCAAACTTTTTCGTGTGACGTCGTATCGTTAAAGCAGACTCTCAGAGCGATCCACACCTCCCATTTTTGCATTATATTTGAAAACTGTCGTTGACTTGTCTGTCACTTCCACCTTTTCTTACCCTCGTGACTGGAACTGATGCGGCTTCGTCTTCACTGTCCAAGACAAATATTTTTCAACCCACCTTATTTCTTATTAACAAACCCTGAGGATAGCAGAGAGCCTTTTCGAGCAAATGTTGTCTCGTAAGCTTAGGATTGCGCTAATTTCAAACAAGTTGGAACACCTCTATTCCCCCCCCCATATTTCAGTGAGGGGAAATTTTCCATATCCCAGAAGTGTGGAGGCGAGGAGGTCACTCGTAAAGACATTGTCAGTCACAATATGATGGCAAAGATGAATCAGTGGTTTTGTCAGATGCAGGACGATTTTTGTGGAGAATGGCATTTCACTGAATTCTCCGAATTCGATTTTTTTCTGAGACATGTGCGTCTCGAAATTGCATAAGTAGCCAGTCTCACCATCACAAAGAGCACAAGGCTTCACATCGTATCTTGCGCGTTTCGACAGAATGTATTGTTCATAGAGAAATCTTTCATGAATTAGGAGGAGAGTCTCGTTGGCATTTAGGTATTTCGATGGATGATAAATACATTCGCAAATATGCTTCACACAATGTCAAAACGTCATTATCTGACATCTATAATCTGACATACATAAGTATCTGCAGCAAGCGATCTCTTGTCAAAGACTTCTCTGCAAAAGAATGGTGTACTGATGATATCCTCCGTCGAACAGTGAAACTAAAATGTTGGCTTTTTCACAATTCCCATTAACAATGTCAGACACAGGTTTTTTTTCATTTCACTATCATCGGTAGGCTTCCGTTTTGAATCTCCAGATACTTGCACTCGGATATTTGTAAAGGACACACATCTATTAGATCTGATGTCAAAAAGTATCACAGTATTGCATAACAAGTTCTTCGTCATCGTTAGTTATAGGTTTCAAATCTGCTCGTATACCAGATGCAACGGTGAAGACGCACGATGATCCTTTTCTGTCGTCGTCTCCAGGATTTGTTAATCTCCAATTTACAGTACATATCTACACCTTCGGCCAGAAGCTCATGTCGGTATTATCCGGCTGTCCCTTATAACCGGAAACCACAAAATTTTATGTATGTAAAAGTTTTTTTATGCAGTTGTTGCTAGTCGCTGCAACTGTCGACTAGCAGCATGATCTTGCGTTTCTGGCGTCCCATCTCCAAATCCAAATTTCGAAGATAACGGCGCCAGATTTCTCCGGTCATCCACGCGTTCTTACTGGTTTCGTGGACAACATTGGGCATCCGGTGGACGTTTCCGAAGCATCGTGGAAACTTTGATTATCCGATGACGAGGAGGGGAGTTTCTCTCTCTACAGACTGCATGTTACGAGAATGGTCAGTCGATCTTTGGCGGTCTTGAAGCTTTTGGCGCTTTTCTTAGCCTCTTTTCCATATATGTTGAGTCCGGCACAGCCCTGAAGTAGACTCCTGTCTCATCCGCATTGAAGATGTCACAACTGTTGGATTGACCCTTCAAGTCGGGCCACTTGTTCTTGAGAAAGTCATCAGCGCTGGAGGTGTCCGCTTCAGCTGATTCCCGTTGAAGAGTGGCGAAAACGAGCCCATTTCGTTTCCACTAATCTGGCGAACCATCCATCTGTGGCATGGAACTCGGCACCGCCCTCCTCGGCGATTTGATTCGCTTTATCCATCAGCATCGGTCCATTCATGGGTATGTTTCATGGGGACGTTATTCTCACAGTAATAAACTGAAAAATTCCAAAAATCTATTATGTACCTTCAGCTACAAGCGCTTTGATGTTATTGCTTGATACGAGCGTTCGATGCAACCACGTGAATCCATCTCGACTGTCTGTAATAGATGGCGCTTGTCCGCATTGTACGGCGTATTTAATTAGGCAAAATTCCGTCCCTGGCCGGTTTGTCCGCAATATGCGGCTGTCCGTAATAACCGTGGTCGCAATAAGGGGCGTCTGTTGTACATACTCATCACCTACTTCCTCTTCACTTGAAGTCAAAGAGGAATCAATGTCTATCCCAACATGCTTCACGACCATCGTCATCTGACGGTGTATCAGCCTCATTATCACTTTGCTCTACTTGTAAATTATAAGAATTTCCATGCAAGGTCTGAAGATAATTCAAAAGTGCTATCCTTGGTGCTGGCATGCTTGGATCAAACAACGTTACTTATTTACAGTGTAGTCTATTGTAAGTGGCATGCATTCACTAGATTTTTTAGAATTTCAAATCACCCAATTATATTATCTTCACCTATTGTGCAATAACACCTGAATTTTCTCACAATCGCTGGATTTTCGAAATGTGCAGGACAGATAGGGAATAGATGAGATCAAAATCTATGATATTTACCTACTGCATGATGCTACATGCTGTGCATTTAGAAATCCAGTTCTCTCGCTTATTGGCTGCGATAGCAATCTTCAAATGTTTTGTTTTCATTATCTTAGATGTATGCGCGATAACAGTGAAATATAAGTTCTCCTTTCATGTGACTAAATAAGATTATGGCTCCAATACTTAAGCTGATTGGTCTTAAATCACCGAAATAAGGGCCTTTGCATTTCGGGACTGGTATGACGCAACAAATTTTCCAATTTCTTGGAACGAAATAATAGAGAGATTAGTCTATCAATAGTTTGGGCGCATGCGATTCAACTTCGAATAGATACAGTTTTGGTGATGGCTAGTTGCAGGATGTGACTTGTACTTTTTCAACATCTGTGAATCCTTTGTCTTTTTTGGTGAATAATCGCTTCTTCCCGATTTCACCAGGGTTGGACGTTACTGCGATGAATTTCTTCCTTTCCATTCCATCCGGAGTAGTGTCATTCATGATAGTCAGGTATTCTAGGTCTTCTTTGACTCGGTATGACAGAAGCGGTATGATGATGTACCCCCTAAGACAGGAGCAGAATGAGATGAGACACCATAGACAGAAGCAGATTGATGATGATCCCCTTACTTAGACAGAAACAGAATGACGATGAGCCCCATAGACAGAAGCAGAATGACGATGTGGTCCTCTAAGACTGAAACAGAATGACGATGTGGTCCTCTAAGACAGAAACAGTATGATGATGGCCCATAAGACAGAAACTAAATGATGATGAGCCCCATAGACAGAAACAAAATGATGACGGCCCCATAGACAGAAACTAAATGATGATGGCCCATAAGACAGAAACTAAATGATGATGGCCCCATAGACAGAAACAAAATGATGACGGCCCCACAGACAGAAACAAAATGATGATGGCCCCATAGACAGAAACAAAATGATGATGGCCCCATAGACAGAAACAAAATGATGACGGCCCCATAAGACAGAAACTAAATGATGATGGCCCCATAGACAGAAACAAAATGATGATGGCCCCATAGACAGAAACAAAATGATGACGGCCCCATAAGACAGAAACTAAATGATGATGAGCCCCATAGACAGAAACTGAATGATCATGAGCCCCATAGACAGAAACTGAATGATGATGAGCCCCATAGACAGAAACTAAAGGATGATGAGCCCATAGACAGAAACAAAATGATGACGGCCCCATAGACAGAAACTAAATGATGATAAGCCCCATAGACAGAAACTGAATGATGATGGCCCCATAGACAGAAACCGAATGATGACGGCCCCATAGACAGAAACAGAATGATTGGTCCTAAGACACAATGCCCCAGAATTTGGAGTTGGGACCAATATTCCCGAACTTAAGGAAGTCGACAAATTTAGGGGCATAATTATGCTTTCGTAACAAATTGTTGAAATATTCTTGTGCTGCAACTGATATTTTAAATCATAACATTTTGTTATATATTATAAGAAGTGGATTCTTTATCAAAATACCATGGTTTCGTATTTCACGATATCACTTGCTGATTATGTAGAACTCATATGGCCGTTCTATTCTGTGCATGCGTGCAAGTGGTCTGTATTAGTAAGCTTATGTGGAGCCTTGTAACTATGCCGCTTGCAACATAGTGAAATATGATGTATGATACATTGATGGACGTGATTTTTCCTGTTAATGAATTTGTGGAAGAAGCAAGTAAACCATATGATTTGAGCTCGATAAAACTAATTGAAACATTTGTATATGAAAATTTGTATATGTTTTTATCGGCCTGCCTGAGCAGGCCTACATTACTCTACGTATTGTTAACTTTAGTACATGCACTTGTATTCCAAAACACAGGCTCCAGAATATAAACGTTTATTGGTATTAACAAAACCCCCTGGTTACCTGAAAGGTAGGTAAGGAGGCCTAATGTGATGCGATGATACAAATAACATGATCATACAAGATATATGAATATGTAAATGCATGTATTCATATTCATTAACATTAACAGTACTTTCTTCTTTTGTACAAAACTTGCAAACATTTATTTAAAAAAAAATCCTATAAAAATATAAGAAAATTGAAATATAACTTTTCCTTATCATCAAAACTACCATACAAAAAATTGAAAAACGAATAAAAGAAAAATAATAAATCTACCTGTCTTTAGGGCACGCTCGAAAAACTCTTTGTGAAAAAAGATGCCGCAAAATATACAAAGCATGCACGCACATATAAAAAATATGAATATAAATGCAATCAGTTGAGAACCTTAATAACACTGGATAAATTCATGGATAAACCTGTGGAAAACATACGGATTGAAAGGCTCCGAGCAGGACATCTCCAGAAACACCGTTTTTCGTAAGCACATTGACTAGCATAGAAGTGTTCGAACCTGGAATCCATGTTACCTGATATACTTCACATTCTTCGATACGTTGCTTGATATACGCAAGCTCGATACGAAGACGCTTGTCTTCAACAGCTTTCGTGCAGTACAGCGCTTGAACAAGCGATTTACTGTCAACGTAACACTTCAGAGAAATGTTCCCGGGATTCACTCCCATCAGCTCGGAGATTATCACTCGAAGAGAAGAAGCATGATCGACTGCATTACTCAGACTTAATGCTTCCGCAGCAAGAGTTGATTTGACCACTCGCTTGATTTTTCCGCAGCTCCAAGATAATGGCGCACACCGTTCATTGGCTCCCAAAAGTAAAATCACGTGTCCACCAGTGCTGGAAACACCATCTGACATGTTTGATAATGAGGCATCAGAGAATGTCACTATTGTCCATTGTGATGTTTCGGACATATTAGGGAACAATAAGCAGGATGAGTTGCGCTTTAATTTCTCTATGTTTCTGTTAGCCCGGATGAGATCAGATACAGAAGCGTGTTTGAATCGGCTGCTGAGGTCCACTATTTCGAACGCGAAATCAGGACGAGTTCCTTGGACTGCCCAACTGCATTTTCCAACCAGATCACGAAAGCATTTCTGTTCATCTTTGTTCAATTCATCTTTCTTCTGCTTGGCTCTCGCGGGATTGATGTATATTCCTTCTAGCTGTTGAACATAATCATTTTGGTCAATGGTAACACTGTCTTGTTTTTGTGCAATGTGAAAGCCGATGTACTTGATGTCGCTTGTCTCTGCTTTTCCGACAGAAAAACGTTTTCCCAATGGTTTCATTACTGTTTCATTGAAGAGGGAGTCACCACAATGAAGAAAATCATCGATATGGGTCACTAAAGCTCCTCTGACCTTGCCATCATATCTCCAAAAAACATGGACGGGTCTACAGAAGATTGTGTCATTCCAAGACGAATGAGTTCGCTGCGAACACTAACGTAGAACTGCCTGGCAGCATCAACTAGACCGTATAGAGCCTTATTGAGTTTCCAAATTGTGTCAGGGTCTACATTTGCTTCTGGTGGTGGATTCACGTATACATTGCGATCGATCATGTCACCTTGGAGAAAGGCAGATTTGATGTCCGTTGTCGTCAACTGCCAGTGATTAGCTGTAGCAATCGTAACCAATACTTGAATGGTGCTTTTCGAAACTGTGGGTGAGTCTCTGTCGAGTTTACCCTCCTCTTCAAATCCTCTGGCCACCAATCGTGCCCGCATGTCGCTTCCTTTCTGCCATAGAACCCAAGTGGTGGATATTTTTTCATTGTCATTGTCTGGAATTTCAGAGTAGATATCGAATACTTTGGGTTTCTGTAACTCATCTTCCTTGGCCTTCAAACATTCTGATTCGTTGTTTTTGTTTTGTTTAATTCTAACGATGTTGACGGTCTCGTTCGGACATGCTGTTCGCCATTCTGCGAGTCTTTCCAAATTGATGCTTCTACAATTGCCATCATCGTCACATATATTGTACCAATACTTCGTAGCAGTATTGGCTTTTCCGGCACGACCGATCACTTGAGCATCTCGCCAATCGTCACTTTCAGTTACTTTATACTGAATGCGATCATTCTTTTGCAAATAAGTCGGCAATTTTCCGGCACGTGCATCGTGAGCCTCTTCTTGTTCAGTGAGTACATCTGGTTGACTTTGCAAAGTTGAAATGTGTTCAGATGAGTCGTCAGGATCTGTTGGAGTTGAGGATGAATCTACGTCGCTGTCGGAAATGTTATTTGATACGTTCGGTTCGTGAGATATGTTGTCATCGTTGATATTCTCTACGCCAGTGTTGTCGTCAGAATCAACCTTTTTCAACCGATTGACAGATATACGTGCATAGATACCACCATGTCGAATAAAGACAATGTTTCCGTCTTGAAATATTACTTTCGCAGAACCAAGCCATCGATTATGACCATCGCGTTTATAGAAAACCTTGTCATCTAACGAGAATTTCGTTTCAATTGATCTCACTTGATGTCTTGGCGCTCGTCTTATCTTTTCATCTGCCTCACATCTGATAAAGGCTTGTCGGGCTGAGTGTAGACCATCCAGGTGATTCTTTAGAATTTCACTTGTAGTGGATCCATCAAGTGCAGGTAATTTCTCATGTATTATATTTGGAATATTTGGATTTCTTCCAAGAACAAGTTGATAACTGCTAAATCCGTTCCACATCTGTAATAAATTTTTCGCGACGTTAGCCCATGCCAAAAGAACATTGATATCAGCATTGGGATTGTCTTCTTCAAAATTTCAAGCATGCGATCAGTAATTTGATGATTTCTTTCACAAAGTCCGTTGCTCCAAGGGCTTCTACTTGGTGTCGTTAGAATTTCGATGTTCAAAATGCTGCTGATCTCGCGTAATTCGGAATTGTTGAATTCCCCGCCGTTGTCGGTCAGAATGGCTTCCATTACTCCCCACCCAACCGCTATCCAGTGCAGGAGAATTTTGTCTGCAACTATCGACGGACGTTTGTTTTCAATAATAACTGACACACTGAGGCGAGTAAGCATATCGACGAGATGTAGAATGTATTTTCCATTCCACACTTTCAGATCCATCGCGACCTCTTCGTTGAATCTTTTTGCCATGGGAAGTGATACAACTGGACGGGCAGAAGTTTTGGCGTAACATTTTCAGGTGTCGCAATTATTGTAAATGTCGTCGAAATCCGTTTTAAAACAATCTCTATATGCTCCTACATCCCTGATGATGACTTCCAATCGTGAACGTGTAGGATGTGCGAACTGACGATGCAATTTCAGGAGAGCGTTTTCTGTCTTCGGGTGACATATCACACAATTTTGTGGCTTTAACATCCTCAACTTTGACTTCTGTGACAGATGTTGGAACAAAGTAATGTCCACTAGTCGTGAAGTTCAATGGTACCTGTTTTCTGCCATATCACGTGGTAGATCCAACTTCACCTCGTCACGTTTGAGGGCTTTCAAACTTAAGAGAAGCAGAATATCCGACTCAACAACATCAGTGGTTATGAATACATCACGTTCTCCAATGCGTGCTGGTATCGTACATTCCATCAAGGATGGAAACACAGACCCACCACCGAACTTGAAATTTCGAAGAGACTTTCCTTGTTTCACTTGGACTTTTTTTGTTTCTGGAAGAGATTCGATAAAACTGTCATACCATAGCGTCCCGCAAACCGTGGAGGTGCATGCTGTGTCGAGAACCGCGCAACCAACTCCCTCCTCTCCAAGTCGACTAATTCGTTCCTCGTCATAGCCAGTAAAGAGAACCACCTTTTCACCATTTTGATCGACAATTTTTGCATTCTCATATCTTCGTGATTCCTGAACGTGTAATTGAGCGTAAGGACATCTAGAGATTAAATGTCTGTACGAGCCACAGCTATAGCATATGCGTCTTTTTCCGTCAGGTCCGATAGGATTCATAGGTCGGTTGTCCGTCACTGCTGTTGTAAGAGGGCGGCTTGTACTGTCGTGGGTTTCCTCTGCGCCATGAATGTCCTCCGCGATATCGTCCTCGTGACTGAGGTTGTGCAACGAAAGCTTCCTCCTTGGTCATGTAAGGAGGTTCAATTTTTATGGAAGGATGCGAAGCGTGAGATGCAGTGCTTGTGCTAATATTTGATTTGAATTTCCTCAGTGATTTCTTCGCTAAATCAAATAACTTGGCTTTTTGATCAAAATCAATTCCTGACAAAACAAGCATTTTTTCTTGTTTCGATATATTTGCGCTCGCTATCCGCTCAAAGCAAAGAATTTCTTGCGGCAGAATTATGGATTTCTTGCAGATCCGATTGTACCTTTGTTCAAATTCGTGAATGTAATCACACAAGTCTTGCCCATCCCTTCGCTGACAATTTTTGAACTCTTTATATTTATTAAGGCTGTCTTCCATTTCATCTCTACCAACCTTGGACTCAATGAAACTAAGCAGAACAGAAACACCATCTTTAACCTTCAATTTTGTAAGTGACAACTCTTCCGTAACTTGCTCCCTAATACGCGACTTATCACTCTCCGGTAAGGATAACGCCAAAAGCACTCCCTGAGTTTCTTCAGGTTCACCACAAATGTCTTGCCACATTTCCACCTCATTCTTCCAGAGTTCGAAACTCTTCTCGGCGCTGTTGAACACAGGGGGTTTTAACTTGGACATTGTTCAGTTCGATGCGCTCTGCTACCACTGTTAACTTAAGTACATGCACTTGTATTCCAAAACACAGGCTCCAGAATATAAACGTATATTTGTATAAACAAAACCCTCTGGTTACCTGAAAGGTAAGGAGGCCTAATGTGATACGATGATGCAAATAACATGATCATAAAAGATATATGAATATGAAAATGCATGTATTCATATTCATTAACACGTATCAGCTAATTAACGAGCTCAATTACGTTTGTAGGACTGCCTTATGATTTGATCAACTAAATGCGCTATGGAATAAC
Source organism: Prostheceraeus crozeri (assembly GCA_907163375.1). Lineage (NCBI taxonomy): Eukaryota > Metazoa > Platyhelminthes > Polycladida > Euryleptidae > Prostheceraeus > Prostheceraeus crozeri. Next base: position 307,217 of record CAJQUW010013181.1, read on the forward strand.
CTTTAACTAAAAGGTTGAACGGTGAATGTCTTACGTAATATAAATATAAATCAATAAATTCAATGTACAATGGACTGAACAATGGAATGTATAATGGACATGAATGGAACAGTACAGCTAGTGAAACTATAATTACTAGTAGCAGCCTAAAAGTGAGAATTACCAGCATGAAGAGTTTAGACACAATAACTTGTTAAAGGCCTAACGGTAATCACATAAGCATCAGTTATGTAGGGGTGCTTATGTGATTACCGTTAGGCCTTTAACAAGTTATTGTGTCTAAACTCTTCATGCTGGTAATTCTCACTTTTAGGCTGCTACTAGTAATTATAGTTTCACTAGCTGTACTGTTCCATTCATGTCCATTATACATTCCATTGTTCAGTCCATTGTACATTGAATTTATTGATTTATATTTATAAAAGCATCTTTAGAAATCAGATTCTAGCTGCACTTTTCCTTCTATTAAATTTCCTAATCTATTTCAAAGTTTGTTGTCCAAGTTTGCAATGGGGCTCCCTCGAGGACATTTCCGGATTTTTTTATCCACTTATTTTTATCCCTGTTCTTGGTTTTGACACGATTCCCATGCTGAATATGACAGCCATATGTATGTAGATCTTCAACGTCGACATTCCGTTCATTAGACTGCGGCGCAAGGGCGTAGAGTTTATCTTTTATCTTGCATGATAATTGTCTATCCCAGCGTGAATGAGACTCGCTTGCTGGAGGTATTCGTTCATGAAAGGGCGCTGTCTAACGTGTATAGAGCGAAGCATAGTGGAGTCAAGTATCTATGGGAAAAAGTTGAAAGCTGGATCGTTTGTTGGGAAGCAGATATTCATTTTTAAGTGCATCATTTAGATAGAAATTATGTCAAGTTTTACAGCATCAACCATGAAAAACTTCAAGCTCTGCGCTCTAGCTCGCTACAAGTTGAAAGCTGCTGCTAGTGGTTGTTTCAGTTAGTTGAAAAACCTCATTCTGTGATGCACCGAGCTGAGCAACGGTTTCAGATAGTTCTTCGAGTTCAAAGATGAAGCAGCTGGTGATGGTGACCATGTCGCACGCAGTCGAAGAAGTTGTCATGGCTGCCACATTGCACACAGTCCTCCAAGGACTTTCGAAATGATTCGTTATGTTAAACAGATGAATAGTGATGACTGCAGATCACTGCTCGAGAACTGACGACGATTTCGGACTTGAGCAAGAGTGATGTCTCTCGAGTCCTTGTATATGTGCTCTGGTTGGGGTCCCTCACATCCTGTTGCAGCCAACATACAAGATCGGGTGAACTGTTCTGAGCGTATTTGTCGTCCGTCCTTTACCGAGGGAATGGAATCTTATTGTAAGAAACTTGTTTATCTTTGAACTCGAAGAACTATCTGAAACCGTTGCTCAGCTTGGTGCATCACAGAATGAGATTTTTCAACTCATTGAAACAAGCACTAGCAGCAGCTTTCAACTTGTAGCAGAACTTGAGGTTTTTCATGATTGATGCTGTAAAACTTGACATAATTTCTACCTAAATGCCAACGCGTTGCACTTACTCAAGTGAGATGCATTTAAAAATAAATATCTGCTTCCCAAAAAATGATCCAGCTTTCAACTTTTTCCCATAGATACTTGACTCCACTATGCTTCGCTTTATATACGTTAAACAGCGCCCTTTCATGAACGAATACCTCCAGCAAGCAAGTCTCATTCACGCTGGGACAGACAGAGTATGTTTTCACGAAAAATAAAATTCAACACTTCGACATTCACAGGCAAGTGATTGATCTGGCTCTTGCTGCAATGTCAGTTTCCTCGATTAACTTCGACGAATCTCGATGAGGAAAAACAATAGATAGAGGTTAGAGGTGACACGCTTATCATATCACAATTTACGAAATTAATTGGAAATAATTAGTTACTGGGGTGAACAAACGCAAAGAAAAAGAAGAAACAGAAAGAACTAGAATAGTTTTCCCTTTTAGAAATAAAATCATGGACAAATTAGATTTGCAAAGTGTTATTCATGATCGAAGTGTATGCAAACTTTTACCCGAGAAAGTCAAGGACAGTCATCCCCCAAAACTATGTTTTTCTTTGAATAAACCTATTTCGCAAAAAATCTGTAATTATAGCACTTTACTTAATGAACTAGACAAAGATGTACTTTACACTATTCTCAACAATGACTGCGCATGTGATAAGCATCAAAATTTTATTTACGTGCATCATAAACACGTGATAACTGGCGATATAAATTTCATAGAAAATGAAGAATTGAAAATATTGATGAATTTCGGAACTAAACATAGAATTTCGGAAAACATAAGTAAAAAGCAAATTCTAATAGATATTGAAACGGCTTTAGACCAACATGTCAAGCGTGTTAGCAAGCTTAATTGTATAAGCATTAATAAATTTGACGATTGGAAGTTGAGAATATTGAAAATTACAAGAGACCGATTGTATAAGTTGTTCTTACCGAAATCTAGCAAAAGCAAAATTAACTATTTGATGGAAGTTATTAAAGACTTGCAAAATCATTTTATAATAGCATCTGTGGATAAGGCAAGTAGTAATTATTCTTTCATATGTAAAAAATTTTACATTATAATTCTATTGAAAGAGTTGGGATTTGATCTCAGTTCCCTGTTACCCGTAGGAAATGATACTTATGTTCCTACTAAACTTAATTCAGTTGACGTTATTAGTCGTCACCAAAACGACTTGATTTTAAAATTCAATATTAAATGCCGAGAAGATAATTTAAAGCTTCCTAAACTATTTTGGCTTCCAAAACTTCATAAGTCTCCCTACAAATTTCGATTTATGGCCGGGGCCAGGAAGTGTACAACCAAACAACTGTCACTTAAAGTCAATAAAGGTCTGTCTGTCATTAGAGACCAGTTCAAAATCTACTGTAATGCAATATATAAGAACAGCGGTGTTAACTGTTTTTGGAGCATCGTGTCGACAGTTGAATTTCTTAAAAGAATAGATAATGTAAAAATACATAACCTTCAGGTATTCGATTTCTCAACCTTATATACTAATCTAGATCAAGAAGACGTTAAGTTACATATTTACAGTCTAATCGAATTAATTTTTAATGACTCGAACCGCAAATATCTCTGCATAGGCCAAGACAAAAGTTTCCTAGCAGCGAAAAAATACGGTGGTTATAATAATTTTACGAAAAATAAGTTCAAGGAGGCTATTGCTTTCATATTAGATGAAGTCTTCGTTACGTTCGCAGACTTCACCTTTCAGCATGGGTGGTAATTGCAGCCCACTGCTAGCAGATTTATTCTTAGCGCATTGTGAATTTCAGTACATGCAAGCACTAATGCGTAGTAAAAAGTTCGGACTGGCAAAAATTTTATCTAATACGACTAGGTATATAGATGATTTGTGTATCATAAACTATAGTCATTTTAATAACTTAATTTTAGATATTTACCCAAAAAGTCTTGAAGCCAGCAGAAGTGGCTATGATAACAAACAAGTGGATTATTTAGATGTAAAACTTAAAATTGGAGAGCATATGATTGAGACCTTGGTATATCATAAAATCGATGATTTTGATTTTCCAGTAACCCTGCTGACATTTCCTGATAACAACATGCCTTAGAAATTAGGGATTCGTGTGTTCGCAGGGCAAGTAATACGGTATGGTAGAATATGCTCACACATTAAAGATTTCATTAATAAAACGAGTAAAACATTGCACATTCTAGAATCAAGAGGTTATGACAAGAAATTATTACGACTAGAAACAGAAAAAGCACTTCATAAGCATAGCTCCTTACTGCACAAGTTTGGACTATTTGCTGCACGACAGCTATTTGATCTGTGTTCTTCCTGAATCTCCTCATTTTCTTTCTATGAACACTGCCGAACAAGGAATTTTTAAAGTGTGGTCGAGGCTGCTCTCTATGTGCAGGGCCCCGCTCGGATGGGTTTGAGCGTTCAGGTTGAGGGGCCGAAACGCGAATCCTGTCCGAGTCACCTGCTGATGACCTCAGATACCCACGGGGAACGGATAATCAGTCCTTTTAAGGACTTAAATTCTTTCAAAAAACATTCCAAAAAAACTATTATAATTCTTAAAATTCACAAAAAATGTTTTCTTTCATTTATACTCCTTTTTTAACGTTTCGTTTTAATATTTATTTCATTTAAGAGTTCATCATTTCATTTCTTGAATTTAATTTTCATATGATTTTATTTTATTTTTATCATATTTTATTCATTTGTAAGCTTTAATAAATTTAATTTTCATCTATGGGTTTAACGTCTAACTTAAAACTAAGTTATTTGAGACAACTACAGATGTTTCACATGTTCAGTTTAATCTCCCTTTTGTTATGATTATATATAGATAAACGTTACGTGACGCTGATAGGGTCCAGATGGGAAAGGCTTAAGTGTCATCACGATGTTTAGATTAAGGTTTAGGATAGCGCCTCGAATTATCTCTCTAGTCACAATTACATAATAACGTTTATTAACGATTCTGCTTGAATTATCAAGTCATTAGGACTTCAGACCCTTGTCAGGTAAGCAGACAATTCCAGTCTTGTGAATTATTAATAACTTTTTTAATATCAAGATGCTCGTAATTTGGGTTGGTATTAAGAGGTTTTCTTTGCGGTAATAATTTATTTATTTATGGCTAATTAACTATTTCTTTTTCAACTACCTAAACACGATCTTGTGATATTATCTAAAATGCATTTCGAATTCTCAACAGTGAAATTCATGTCATATGTTATCTATCAAAATTTGATCAGATCATGCGACAATCAATGATAATTTCACAATTACAAACGATACAGATGATGAAAGCTTACATGTACCGACACCGCACTCATGAGTATTGTCTGACTCGATGATGCTTATCATGAAACGCTTTTGAGAAGCACAAGATCCACAACATCCCATCTGAGAGTGAGCTTGAATTTAGGTGCAAGTTTCACCGGCAAGCAGCAATGCACACCGCTCATTGTGCACAAACGTAGTGTGGACAGAGCAGAGTTGTCGATTAAGATTGCCGGAGTCATAGCGTGGAAGGCAGGGATTTCGTGTTTCTAGGTATTTACCGATGTACTACCATCCTCGAATGATGCTTTCGCAATGGTACTTCGATTAGTTGTATAGCTTGTGACTGCCGCTGATCTAACCATGAGCCTAACTTTTGCTTGATAGAAGCGCAAAGTCTTATAGCAGGAACGGATTCATTTCCATCGAGGATTCAGCGGACAGAGAAGTTTCCGGACAGGGTAGAGAAATTGCTGTTATTTGAATTCTGACAAAATGTATGATTGATTTGGCATTTGTATGCTGTAGTTCAGCATTCTATCGTAAGCTTTCTATCGTAATTTCGTGTATTTTGCTGAATTTCAATAAGAAGAATCGCCACTTTGTAATTAAATGTCGTGTTAATTCATTAAATGCAAACTGCTTATGTTGACATTTATCAACACTAGCGTTTCACATGTCATTAGAGGTTCACTTGTCAAACCAGCTTCTCTTATGGTGAAGCACTTGAATCACTTGAAGCTAAGGCACTCAAACGTTTATTATAAGCCTTCCGTCGTTTCGCTGGCTTATGTACAGCAGCGTTTAAATATTGACAATGCAATATTTTTACCAACTCTGTTGCCGGTGATGGTCACTGATCCATTATTTTTGTGGCACGCAAACCTGTGACAGATGATTCTCCAGCTGTGTGAATGATCAATTCGAACATTTTTAGTAGCAGCCATTTTTCTCGTGACAGGCTGTTGCTCTTGTCATCATCAATCTTGCCATACCTTACAGTGACCTTGACATACCCATAAACTGAAAGCAGAACGAAAAGAACACACCAAGCGATTCGACAGGGAAAAGCGTCAGACTGGAAATTGTAAAGAAGGGGCCTACTGACTGGAAACAGGGGCCCTTCAGATGAAAACTGAGAGAGGCACTCGGATTGGGACTCACAGAGAAGCTAGGAGTCCTCAGACAGAATGCCTTGCAGGCTGGGCACCTCAGACAGGGACTCGCAGAGAGGGATCAGGCAAAATGCTTTACAGGAGGGTCACCTCAAACTGGGACTCGCAGATTGAGGTGTGTGTTGAAGGAGAGTAAATGGGAAAAAATGTATAAAGATATCTGAATCTTTATACTGTCAGATCCGTATTAATAACCCACGTTGTTGCTCAAGCTTTAAGTTGTGGAAATTACCTTCAGCTTTGGTAATTTGTTCCTTCACATAAGCTGTTGGTATATTCTAAGAGCCAATTAGATTGACTTTTTACAAATGATTCTCTTATTGCATATCATCAACAATTGGTCTTTTGAACATTGCAATCATGCCAACAATAAGACGCGATCATGGTTAGAGCTTTTGGTCAGGACAGTTGTGAATAGAAGCAGAGAAAGTTCGCACTGAAATGACATAGATATCAACTTAAGGTAGCGCAAATTTCCTTTAGCTAAAGTAACTATTTCCGTCACCTAAGCTATCGGTATTAATGTGTAGGAAATTATCAGACAAGTTTACATGGAGCTGTCTTGGTAGTGATCTGCAAGCCAATCAGACCGACGCTATAAACTTATTTACGAATGTTTGTATTACGCAAAATCATTTTTTAGTGTTATGAATATTGCAATCATGCCTTCCGAACTGCATCGACAACTCGCGGAATTAGTAAATGAAAATTTAAATACTCTATCTGCTAAGTCCAAGCAGCCCCGCAAGAACATCGTAAGCGACAAACCTGGTTTGTCTATTTTGCATTCGATAAATAGCGAATTTGCCGAAAACTTTACTTTACCCCAATTGAAGGACAAATATTAATACTATGTGAAAACGAAGGCTAAGCGAAAATTCGCAGAGAACAAACGGGATCGTACGCGATCAAGAGGCCGGAGCAAAGAGAATAAGTTGACGCCATCAGAAGAGATAATTGTCTCATCAAATGCGTCAAAACCGTCTTTCTCGGTCTGAGTTTTGGGGTGGAATCTGAGGCCAATCGTGAACCTGAGTGTGAACAGTCCTCAGCATCGGCTCCGAGAAGTAGTGAAGTGGGAAAATTTCCTCTCGCTTCTAACTTCAATGGCTGAAGCTGACCCTGCTAAAAGTGAAAAATCATCTCTCCTCGGCTTTGAAGATGACTTTACGATAAAACCCGCATCAAAGAGGGCCAAGCTGAGCATTGATGATCTTCAGCGTGAAGTTTTAGAGAAACAATCCCGCAATTTGACTAACAAGAACTTCTGAAAGCAGAAAAGGCTTTACATTTATTTATTTCATCTCACCAGTGGAAAAGCAAATATGATGTTTTTTGAGACAAATTGTTGTTTTCTCTCTTGCTAAAAGCAATGCTGCGCAGAGCAAATTATAGACACGAAAGGATTTCGCAGTGTTGGTTTCACTGCAGCAGATAGGCTACATGATTGCAGTATACGCTTTTTGTTATAGGCATATAGTTTTCAGAAATTATTTGCGTAAATGGCGAAAATCAGTATTTAGCTCTCCATGTTGATCAAATAGGACATAATCCGGTGAGATTTTATATGGTTGCTTTTTGAAAACCTTTACAGAATATCAATGCTCAGAATCATTGATAAGATCTACGTAAATTAGATAAGGATGCGTCCGATGCGGTGAATACTAGTCGACTTGAAAATGATAATACTATTCTTGATAGAATTAACTTCTCTTAGATTGCGTACTTCAAATTATAGGTCTCCATCAATTACTAATTCATGATACATGATTCGTGAATTGAACTCAACATGATCTTCATAATTGAGTCCTATATGAATCCTTTTAAAGATCTAAAGCTATCCTTGTGAATTAGGTAATTTTGTTCTCTTAACCCTAGATTGTTAGGACTATAGAAAAGACAAGTTACATTGAAATCAGTGTTATAATTAACTAGCAAGTGATCAATCACCGGCAAATGATGACATAAAAAATGACATAAATTCGCAGTTTGTATCTGCTAAAAGCAGCTGTCAAAGCAAGAATTTATTGTCCAAAGTCAAGCGTTACTGAAACAATGTAGCACTTGATGGTATCTTGCGGTGCTGTTGTCTTCAGGATGAACGTCTTCAACTTCTTCGTCTTCGATTTCATAGCTGATGTCAAGACCTGGTTGATTAAGATGAATTGAAATATTATGGACTATGAAACAAGTCGTAATGATGGGAACTGCCTTCTCTGGCGAAACTCGTAATTCATCATGTAATATATTGAAGCGCCTTTTAAAACGGCCAAATGATTGTTCTATGAGAATCCTCGTTGACTTGTGAGTCACATTGTAGCGTTTCTCACCAAAGTCATCAGCCACCCCTAGTTGAAAGTCATTTGTTTCGAGATACCTCAAAGAAATTAGAACTTGTATTTTCGGCGATAAGGATCGACCGTTGTTATAAAGCTGGTTTACATCAGAATCGACGAAATCGCATAAAAATATATCCCATCACTTTTAAAGCGAAATATCCTTTACAGTTCTTTATCTGTCAGATTACTGAAATTCCGGATGGCTTTGTATACTTTTCGCTTGCGCATGCGCGTAAGAGCTGCCATTCTCAATAAGTGCGAACGATCATCAACGTCTGGTCTTAAAACAAGAGCGGATAGAGTTTTATTTACTGAATGTCAGTGATGAGTCATGAAATGAATAGAAGTTTTCTAGCTATGAAAAACAGCGGTATTTTGGAGATATGATACATAGGTTTTGATTTCACGATGATGAAAGAAAGACCACTTTCATAAGTGATTCCCACTTTGTTGTTAGAATTTCATCATCATTTAAACAGATGGCAACTAGGAATCGATTTACATCACCCTATTTTTTCCTACCTGCACATGTGTGTCGGTAGACTTTCACAATCATTTTTACCCGAAGCTAAAGGAAACTAACGTCAGCTGAAACTTATTAATACCAAATTTCCTGTATCAAGATTTTTACCTGCACGGTACAGGTAATTCCCTTTAGGTAGTTCGTTATTGATACGGCCATCAGTTACATTACTAGACTTAATAACAAATACCGGCACCATATAGTTATTTATTCATAAGTAACATCCCCTAGACGACTCCCAACGCAATAGGAAGCAGATTCTAATATTTTTTTTCTAGATTTTCAGTGTATTTATCGCTTTGGAATATTCACATGTCTAAGATTTCATAACCTAATTATTGACACGATTGTCCACTAGGGTATTTGTTAAACTTAGGTATCTTCCGTTTCCTGGATTCTTCGAAATTTTTGCCGTGTCGTATTTTAATTTAATTGTTGATTACAAGAAAATTATTGATCAATGACTTGCAAAACATTGATTGAATTTGAAGAACGATTGCGGAACAGACAATGGCCTGGGGTTGAAATTTCGATGACAGCGATTTTGTTGTTCTTGAGCGACTCAAAAGAGTTGATCATTTGTGATAGTCGACCGGTGTGAATAACATTTCCATTTGACGAATTTATAATGAAGAACATTGAGTCAAAGATCTGTATTTTCGCGCTCAAAGATGCATGCAAACTATGACAAGTTGAAGTTCAAATATTCCCAAATTTGCTCTACTTCGTTCCCTTTGTCAATCAAGTTTACCTAAAGGGAAAGATTATTTACAAGTCTTTGATATTTGCACTTAACACATGCATTTGTAAGCAATTTAGGAATACTGCAGCTAGGCATCAAGCTTTTTTATTTAAAGCTATAAATGAGTCTATTTATATGGTTCAGCCCCGATGCTATAAATGAAGTAAAAACACATTCAACTCTAAACCTTATGTTTGAGCGTAGAACAAATGGCGGGATGCATGTTGCTACTAATTCGAAAACAGTGTTTTGAAACACTGCAATGGCTACAATTTAGTTTTGTCGATACCTCGACTTCTTAGCCTCGATATCGCGTCAATAAATGTTAAAAAGCAAAAGCATTGATGAAACCAGTGCCTTAGGTCACTGGTGAGGCGAACTACTCGCAGTTTTGACATTCATGCAGTTGAATATCTCCCACTATCTCTTATCCAACTCAGCAAGGTATCACATCTTTCGATGTGTAAGTGTTTTGATAGCTTGGCGATTCTTGGTTTTTAATGTTGAAAATTGAACAAAATCCAGCGCGTCAAAATCTTCAAACTTAATCTTGAACCTCCCTAGATTTGTTTGTCTGACTCGACAAAATGTTTTACAAACGCCGGACGTGCTTGTTATTATATTTCACTCAATTGTAATTCTGAAGCCCAATTTATTTAGTGTCCACAACATATTTAATTCTCGCACTAAACTCAGATCTTTCTTTCAGATGAGTGCTGGTGAACCGACTGAAGACTTGAAGGCTTTTGAGCGACGTCTTCGTGAAATAATAGATAATTTGAGCCCAACAGCATTGAAGTGGCGTGTGTTTCTTGTTGTAACCTCGATTTGTACAGCCGTTGGATCATGGCATTGGTTACGAGACTCCAAGACTTACGAAGTTCCTTTGCTAACGTCTTTTTATTTACATCCTTTCTTCACGCTGAGCGTAATGGCATTATTCATCTTGGTTATCGCTGGTGTGCACAAGAAAGTAGTGCTTCATTCAATCATAGCTGAACGATGCAGAACGGTATTGAGTGACTATAATATGAGCTGTGATGACTCTGGAAAACTCATTCTCAAACCCAGACCTGTAAATTGAAGTTTCTGTTGCAATATAATTCGGACGTCTGTCATAGGCGTTTGTGCAAATGTTCAGATGTTTTTATGTTATTCATCAAAGAGATATCAGAATTCATTTTATATTCGATCATCATGTATGTTTCAATCATTTGATGATTGTGGCAATATAACAAAGAGCATATGTTTAAATTTGATTCTCAATCTTTATCTCTAAATTTCCCATGATGAGGCCATATTACAAGCATGTATTAGACTTTGCATAAAACAGTTTTCTTATAATCATGCAAATCACAATTTAAAAGTGAAATGATGTTGACATCTTAAAGCATTGTGAGTTGATAAACAGATCGAGGGAATTGTCGCAATGGTCGTGTAAATTTCCCATAACATGTTTTCAATCAGTGTTCCAAATGAATTACACAGCAGTAAAAGTACTCGGGGTTTTAGATTTTGAAAGTCATTCCAGTAAGGAGTAACAGCTCATGACCCACTAACGCAATGTCATTTGGTAGTAATTTATGGAATAAATGCAGATGCTTATTCAGAGAATTTGAAACTGTTCGTCTGACATGGATCACATGTAATGGTAATCGAATAGTCTATAGAACCAGTTATCGATTTGAAATTCAGATAAATACAATAAATAACCCAAAATGGAAATTTAATCTTATTCACATCGGCAATAAACACGGCTATGGGACTTTTCAGTTAAAGCAATCTGCAAGAGACATAAGCTGAGTCCCGTCACGCCTATCCCGGCCACGCACAGGCTGTCCAGCATCGTGAACATTGAAAAAGTTATCGCAGAATTTACGAGAGGGAAGAAGCAAAAGACTCAGGAATGCACTAAGAAAAGCGCTCTCGACGAGAGCGCATAATTTGCAAAGTTTTGACGATTGACCTCTCATGGGGTGGCTCAGGCCGACTATGCGATTCTTTCCATGAGAGACTATGCATTGTATAGAAAGAAGCATAACAAATTGCTATTAGATGTAAATTAGATCTCATCAATACGACAGATTATTTGAGCAGAAAGTGCAATGTCTTTCAAATTGAGATTGACGTGCGATGCAGGCCTATACGTGGGCTTTTTTGGAAACTTGCATTGTGATGAGCATTGGATCGGATGCTCAGGCTACAATTTGTTTTCTTTATTGCAATTTTTTCTTGATCAAAGGCACCCAAAATGCATGATCTTTAATTTTTGATTAAAGGGCCTCAGGTTGAACCGCATTACAGGAAGTTGACAATTTTCAAAAGTATAAATTAATTAAATAATAAGCTTTAATTGATAAAATGAAATCGACTTCAATCAGTATTCTGAATTAAATTACCGGTTATGCTTGATTTCGGTAATTTCCATTATTTGCGGTAATTTTTTTAAAAACCTTTTTCGAGCCCCCGGCCGAAGTCAAATCTGCTACACATCTCCCAATTACCCCGACGTTCAGTGCACATCACTCGCTTCATGCAACTCCCCTGATTCTGAGATGAACAATGGATGGGAGTGTTGTCAGCTGCTCGAATAAATACTTTCGTAAGTGCCCGCAGGATGTGCGCTGCACGTCTTCGGAGGCAGCTTTCTCTTATGCAAATTTACAGCGCGCGTAATTGTTTTAGATAATAGGGGCCTACCGGATTGTACCCGTCACAGCACAAATTTGCATATTATAATAGCAAGCGAAATTGAATGAAAATTTGCAAATTTTTAAAATTTACAGATTCACTCCTTTGTAGAAATTTTAGCGGCGATGTTTACTTCCGTTTTCTGCAAGAAGGCTTGCTCAACGATTAACCAGCCTCTGTTACACAGTTTTGCCTTTCGCAGTTATCTTTTAAGCAATGCAGCACTTCATCTTCAATCGATAGAGTGCTGCGGCCGCGGTCATTCGTCACTTTCGGGCTCCCTCTCATAGGGCATTTCTTTCACAATTGCTATGCATGTAGGTCTGCGTGCTCCAAGGATCGCAAACATTTGGCAATACGGATAAGAATGGGCAATTGAAAAATTTTTAGCCCTTAGACAGTGCTCTTCACGATTAATGTATCAATTATTTTTTATAACACCACGGATTTTATCTAACTCGTTTCTCACCAAAAAGCAGAATGCATAAATTTGAAATATAATTTATGCATAACCTCGTTGAAAAACTTCGATTCGTTTCTCTCGTGATTGAATTCGTCTATCGAATCTTTCCAGATTGGCCGGAAGCGATTGCTTTAGGAAGTGTGTTTCTTCCTGGAAACTTGCTGTAGATATGATTAAGTCTTAATCGCAAAACCGAAACTCCCCAGTACTTCCAGCGGAAGCTCTATTAAGGCATATTCCGCAATACACGAAACTGCTGTTCGCGCTAACCACTTGTGAACTTTTGTGCAGATTTCAACTGACTAACATTTCTCACGTAAATTGAACAACTGAAAACAATAGACTATTTTCCATGAGCCTGCATTGGCAGTGGGCAATTCAAAACATTCCTTTCCCAATTGTTAATATATTTACATTTATTGGAGCTAGATCTACAATCGTTCTTTCTCGTAAAACATCTAACAATGACGTTATGTACATAACACATGTCACTATTAGAATACAATTACTAAGTCAATGTATAATTTACATACGTTAATGAACGGCTAGTATTAAGCAAAGAAAGAAAAATCACAATAACAATAACATCAATTATCAAATTGTGTCACACATCAAAATAAATTATCATCTTCAAAATCAAAACGATACGTTCGAAATTGAACGAGACCTGATTCATTTTTCGATTGGTACGAGATTTTCTATAATCTGAATTCGTTCTAGTATTTGTATGTGGTAAGGATGTAAATGAATGGTGTATTAGACTTAGGACTGTTCGAATAATTCCAATGACAGAGGAAGTATTTGACGCCATAATAATGATATGATGAGTTCGAGAACACGTATCTCAACCTGCTTTTCATGAGTGAGCATTTAAATCTTATTTGCGAAATTTTTTCAAAATAATTAACAGGCATATCTCCAGAAAGTAGAAACTCTGTAATAACATGACTTATCCTCGCGAAACTTAAAGCATATGAAATCTACGACAATATTGTGTACACGAAGAAAGGACAGTCGTTTGATAATTGAATTCAACGATCTGAAGTGCAATATGACGAGACTGGAAATCACAGGAGTAATTTTGGGAGTAATTCTTGGTAACATCATCAATGAAGTGCTTTTGCTTTCATATGATGCATTTCACTGGGATGCCATGACACTCCAAGAAACTTTCATATTACACATTATTGTACAGATGATCATCAAATTTCAAAGAAACAGTCACAAACGATATCCATTCAAGAAAATTGACACTGATGCTTTACATATACAGTAAGTACAATTATGATTTCACAAATCGAACACAGACAGCGTGACATATAAAGATTCATGTAAGACGCACTTTCTTCAGTCCTTCATTTCCACAAGTACAATTGAATTATCTTGCTATTTATGTACACATTTTAGACGAGCGCCGAATATTGACTTCAGCCACGAAAGCTAATTCTATAAAAATACATTTCATCACGATGTATTTCTACTATAAAATAAATCAAGCTAGAAAATATTCAACAAATTGCAGACGATGAGCAAATCAGTTTAAGTGTAGGTATTGGTGATTATGTTTATCTTTCACGCTGTAATCTCAGCAGTAAAAAGGACCTTACATTATTTTCTGTTCACCAATGAAATTAAGGGGAGCTGCCTCAGCTTACTTGTTATGACGACGAGGAAAACAATGCAGAAATTGCTGATAAGTACAAATGTTCAAAACATTTTCAACTTATTCAATCGAAGTTAAATTTTGATCAAGTTAGGATCCTTTCACGTAAGCTCTTTTGAGGTAATGGAATTCGATAATTTGTCAAGTATGCAGAAAAATCGATGTGGATATAAATGAATGATGACCTGATTTATAATAGACGACATCCATGGTCACTAAAAACATCAACACGTGCTCCAGCAATGTACCGAAGGTCAATCATGCCAATGAATAGTTTGTCAACATCATTTTTACTACATTCAAGATCACTCGCATACACGACTGATTTGACTATGTGGAAAGATAACTTAAATTCTAGTTTGATCCCTTCTCAGTTGTGAAAACGTACTCAGATGCCATATTCTAAGCTAACAATTCCAAAATGACTGCAATTTTTGGTGACCTACTTGGTTCAGTGATTGAAATGACTCATCAATTCAAAAATAAGCTAGAAATAACATACTCGCCAACATTTTGTAGACTTCAGAACTGCTTTCATTGAGCACATGACAGCCCCACATATAACAAATGCATTCCTCAAGACGAAACACACTTTTTAGGCATAAAAATGGTATCTAGTACCTCATACATCGACAGTAATGAAGATAACTGGTATTTTTAAGAGCAAGTAGTCGACATTTATAGAACCTGTTCTTAAATCTCAATTTCATGAAATCACGAAAAAATCAAAGGTTTTATTGGAAAGAGATTGTGTGTGTGAGAGAGAGAGACAACTAAGCTGTCAGTGTGATATTTGTAAGCCAGTACAATTGATTTCTGCTAGTACAAATAATAACCGGCTGTTTCAGGATAGAGTTTCAAATTCACACGTAAGTTAATATAGTAGAACTAGGCTGGACAGAAAACGGGGCACATGGGACTATGCACAAGAAACTAGTGGGTTGATTAGTGCCGAGTCCTTCTGTACGATCACTTACCTTAGAAATGAGAATAGGAAACATACACTAAATGCATGACACATAACAGCAAGCATCAGATATCTCAAGCCTCAACGATTTATTGCATATCCATTTCACAAGCTTTGTAGCTGATTATCGCCAAGCAGCAATTAGTAATATACAATCTGGCTTTGCATCCTGCGATGACCAGTTCGGCTGGAGATTATTGGTTGCCGCATCAATCTTGTCACCCCCAACTAACATCTACAACGATCGCGGGTTGAGATAGTGAGTGACTGATTATTTTAGTTATAGACATCCCAATTCTTCTTTTTTCAGTTCGGTTTTGCAACACCGATCAACTTTTATGAGAACTTTGTACACATATTTTGTACCAGATTTACTTGATTTCTTTCGTTCTTCCTGATGATATCTAATGACTATTAGCAGAAACTAATTGCACTGATTTACAAATAAATATCAATTGCCTCCTATTTCCTTAACTTTTCAGCATAAGCATTAGATTACGGCAGTCAAAGAAAAGCGAGTATCTTGATTCATAGGCAGCTTCCACGAGACCAAGGAGTCGATTAAAATTTTATACAATGTATGTCCCTCTTTATCATGATGGACATTTCAGCTTTAAGGTAAATATCGCTTGATCATCAACTGTATTTGATACTTGATGTGATTTTTATGACATTTCTTTCTGATTTGACTTATTCATCTCAACAATTCAAAGAGCAGACAGAAATTTAGTGTATGAAAGCAAACTTTTCAAGGGTATTGTGAAGAAAGGTATTCACAATCACGAGGCTGTTGTATTGTCACTCGACTTCTGCCGCTTTTCTGAATGGACAGGCCTTTCTTCATATTGATGGGATCGTTTTTGAAGATTAGTTTTCGACACTGCCTTCGCTCTGGTTGTCTGTGATCGGTAGCCATGTGACTTTGACAACCTCTCATGTTGCTCAATATCTGAAGATTCGGCATCAGAAATAATCACTTCGGGAGTTTTCGAAGGTGAGATATCCTTATTACCTCTAGCCGTATGTCTTACCATTTTCTTGGAAAAGCTATTGAACGAAAGTCTTTTAGATGTCATTGATTGTTCTGCATTTGCAGGAGATTTGATTTGAGAGCTTCTGTGACTTGGGGTTGAAGACAGTTTGACATCGGATTTGTTTTTGTTTCCTGATTTTCCGGATAGGGAGCCAACAGATCGAACAATGCGAAGCGTTTTGTGCCCTTCATTGCCTACTTGTGAAATCGCACGTTTTGGTATTAAGATGCGCTTCCTGGGTATATAATCGTGTTCGCCGACACTTTGATCGGATTGATTAACTTGAACAAGATTATCATCATTGCTTTGCAAAGAGACATACGAGATGCTACGACCGGAGACTTGTGAGGCTCCTGCATGCAAAGGTGTACTAGTCGTAGCTGCAGCAACAATTGTAGTTTTCCCGCTTGGTGATCTTTGTTTTACCACAGGGATTCCACGTCTGACAGTTGTGGTGGTTGTGGTCATTGTCTTATTTTCAGGGCTGCTACTTTTAGATTCAACAGAGGAATCACGTGCATCGCCTTCTGGTGATGCAGCTTCACACGATTCATCTGGCTCATCCGGGTCGATATCATCAGCACTATCGTCATCAGGGACCTTCAAATCAGCAATAACCACAGTGCCAGCAGCGACTGATGATGATTGGGCTCCATCGGTACCAATAAGACTTTCATTTCCTGATTTTGAAGGTCTACTGACCAACGTTTTCAGTTGATCACGACAGAGATTTTCTAACTGGGCAACACGTTTCTTCAGTTTTTGACACTCTAAATTCAACGATGTGTTTTGATCCATAAGGAAACTGAGACGGTTTTGTAGATGCTCAATCTGCTCAGAGAGTTGAATTGTTTCATTCTTATACCAAGCCAATTCGTATTTCTTCCGTTCGCGGTATTGTAGAGCCGTCAATGCAGCAACGGAGCGAGGTCTTTCCATCCTACGTTGCCAACGTTCTTCAAAAGCACGATTTAAAGCCAATTCATGCGAGTCGTGCTGTTCCATTCAAGTGAACTGAAACGGAAAAATGTTCTAAATAACTTGACAGTTTCGTTCTGCAAATGCATGCAAATAAGAGCATCAATATCACATCCCCTGAGGAAACCGTGCAACCTCCACAAATGCGATGTATTGGTTTTAGAACATTATTTGAAAATGCACGTTTTCAGAGTATTGGTACAAAAAACAAAAGCGCAAGGGGAATTTCACGGAAAAGAGGACACGGAGAGCAAAATTCTGAATTATTTCCGGAATCTGAGTCGTAAAGAAGGTTGCGAAGGCAAAAAAGGCTGATTTATTATCAAGAGATTATTATTGAATCGAAAATTCAACTTGTGGTCAATCAAGTGAGGACTTGCTAATGTGAAATACTAATGTACATATGCATGAACATTCGATTGACTTGCTGATGACTAATCGTCTGTTGTCAGTCTGCATGCAGCTTGTATTGGCTTTGTTACTCTACTTCTTTACTTGATGTGATTTATGTGACATGATGCTGATACACATGCATCCGTAGAACTTCCGGAACTTTATTCAATTTCGTTATGTTTCTGTATGATAATTTGACAGTTCAATTGACTACATTATTTTCATTCCATTGCCTTTGCCACAAATGGCTCATTAACCTTTTGTTTCTAACTTCCTTTCCATCCGTCATAATTTTACGTAAAATTGAATATTGGTTTCACGTCACATCTGACTCATACGGAAAAGAATGTGTGCCTGCACGAAAAGCCTTGCGAAACTTCAAAAGTCAGGTATATTAATTTCTATTTATGTTTTCTAGTCCTTTAGTCCTGTCATAAAATTGCAAGGTCAAACACGTGATTCTCATCCGGCATGCCGCCAACTTCGGAGTGCAGCGTGTCGGTCGGTACATCTACAACCTTCATTTGTTTACACCACTATGGTGACTAGAGCCAAGAAATTCTAAATATAGTGTGGCTGTTGGGGAATGCACCAACTATTCAACACTGAAACTCAGTGAGGTTCATTTTGCTGCTATTGGCATACGGGCTTAGGCGAGGAATTACGTAAGTCTTGGCTAGGTGTGAATGCGCACAAGCCAATCATAGCACTGAAAGCTTTGGCGTGACAACCCGGAAAAGCAACAATACTCTACTGGCACTACAAATGACTGATTCATGCATCCACAACATGCGTTCTATTGCGATTCATGCATTCTATTGCTGTTACGGGGCATAAATAGGAAGTTTTCCAATTAATGCCCGCCAATATCAATGTTTTTTCAATAGAGCTAGAACCTCAAGTCATGCATCCATTTTCGTGTATCTGCTTTCAACATGATCATGTCAATGCTAATACCGTTCATCAACATCTCTGGGTTCATGTCATAAGCACATGATAGTTCAGACATGAATGGAAATTATGGCTATCTTTCATCGGGCATATAATTGAAGATACCCTCGTGCGCTACGCGCCCTCGGATATCTTACAATTTGTGCCCTGACAGATAGCTATAATTCCTATATTCTTACCATAAGAATTCAAGCAATTCAAAATTTTTTGCGTGGGGTTCGGCCGAAAACAAGACTACGGACAAGGGTGGCACAATGTGAAATTTTTTTTAAATACCAACGGACATTTCTTAGACATGCAAAGGCCTAAATTAAATATCCTTCCCCCTGAGTCCTGGGTCCACCTTAAAAAGCAAGTAATACTAGAGTTTTTGGCATGAAATTATTTTCATAGTAGTTGGTGAATATCAGATCGGACGCAAGAATCAGAGCTCCTCCACAGCCCTGGATTACTACCGGTCAATCATGTAAAACCAGTAATTCTCTGACGCAATGCATTTTATGCAAAGCGAAGTATTTCCGGTAGAGGCATTAATTCATTTCAAAAAGGCAAACATGATAATTGATCAATAATTTCATTGACATTTTACAGGCTGACTTAAGGAGTGACTTATGAGGAAGGATGCGGATTCGTAGTCATAAAAGGTCCAGTTTATTTCCGACTCAGAATCCCTGATCCCAAGTCACTAGGTGTCACGACATTTATCATTTAGACGCAATTCTTCCACTAATAATTTTAAGTTTTCGAATACTTTCATTCACTTTTAACTGAAGTAAAATCAAATCTGAATTTTTGAAGCTTGGTAGGTAGAGTTACAATACAGGTGAATGCCAATACTGCATGACATCATTGTTGATCATCACATGTTGAAGTTGGTGCATTATCTTTTCGATAACTCTACTAAGTTTCATACTTTTCATGTGAGTTTGCAGCTAAAAATGCAAGTTTATGACCAAATTTTTACTACTTTCATGTGCAAGTGATGTATGAAAGCGTCATACCTACGAATGTCGGAAGCAAACACACTCGTTCTCTTTCGTGGAAGAGATGTGATGTTTGTTCATAATATAACTTTAAGATTTCATAATTGTCCTACAACGTAAACCAGAGCTAGGAATTAAATATAGAAGCACCTTACTGGCAAATCATTTCAGGAGAGCTGCAAAAAAAATGAATGGGCTCTCACAGTAGGAAATTTTAATAGTTCATCTTGTCATTTCGGAGATGAAAAAAATATGCTGATCACAATTTTAGGGTTGCCAGAGCTGTAAACCCCGCCGCCAATATGATCAACTCAATGCATCAACACTGGAAACCTGGGAATTTTCCCGAGGCTGAATTTTTGTGAACTCGATCTAAATCGCTGGAATAATGAGACACTCACGAAAATTACGACTCATCAAAAACATTACATAAAAAATGCGTACGTAAATAAATAATTTACATTAAGAACATGAAGCTCGATTAGAGCATTAGTCAAAACACAGAATTTGGAATTTTCAGACTTTGCGTATTTCTACAAGTGAGAATAACAATGGACCCTCATTTGATTTGCATTCATGCAAAAGCATCTGAAGACTATTTGTGTTTCGAAATTTCCATCGGTAGAAATGGCTGCGAAAATGTGTGCTGAAGGTTCAAGTGAATACTGAAACAAAGTAAAAAGGCATTTACATAAAATCAGATCATATTATCCTTATCCATCAGGGCTCCCACTCCATAATTTGCGAAAATTTGCGCAGCTTTTGATTTCAGGGATAAAATTCGAAATTCTTGTGCCTAGACCCCTGTGTCGCCATCTTTGTGTTTGTGATTGATTTAATTGCTTCAAGTTATTATCTTACTGCATTTCTAAAATATCAATGTAGACCAAAGTTTGAGCTATATTGGTAACACCATGTATATGCACAAGCTGAACAAAACTTGGCATGATTCAAATTTCTATTAAAACTTTATAACCGTAGGCTACTATGCAAATTACATGCTTGTGATTAGCCTATGAGAAAGATTGAGGATTTTCCTTGAAAAATTTGAGGAATAGAAATGTGTAATGCCTAATGTGATAATTGCAAAAAAACTCCAAAATATACCATGGATTTTGGGCCAAACTTTAAGTCATGAAGGTCACAACTAAGAAGGTAACCCCAGGGTTGACCACACCACACCTTTAGAAGTTGTATATGTTACAAAGGGATATTGGCCTGCTAATAATCACTTCAAACGTTGTTATGAATTTAATTTGTTGACCTCAAGTACTATATGCTTAGAATGTGTCGAACAGAGGATGTCAGATCAAGCTCCTGATATCGCTGTGATTCACGCTATCGTCTCCAATTCCATGCTGCTTGTCAGATTTGTTTACTGTAAATTTTTGAATGTAAAAAATATCTTCAAATACATGCATGTGGGGCTTTGTGACGATCAATTTTTACGGATTTTAGACAAATTTGGGAGGAGAGTAACCCATAAGTATAGAAAGATTAAAATTGTTGACAGAATGCATTGCTTGTGGCTAAAAAATCAGTATTATGAAGGATGCGCCACATTACACACATTATTATTACTTTTTTACTAAATGAGTTTTGGTGCTTCTTGTTAACCTGTTAGCGTTTTGATCATGTCGCTCCGATCTACATTCAAATGAGCATGAATTCTCTCGCACGACACAAAACAACTGTCAGGAACAGGCTTGCCAGTTAAGTTGTTGGTCTCATCTAGGCAAAGGGTGAAAGATCATCACCTCTATTCCCATGAAGTTCCGCAGAGATATTGACATCCAAATCTTGCAGTAGACCAGGTTGAAAATCTACCAACCCAGTAATATGTAGTTTGAATGTCTTAATTAATCTAAGTTCGCATGCAACGATAAGCGATTCATGCGTTGCTTTCACACCAAGCTGTGTTCAGATGTCGGTCGGCAGACCCTGGATAACGTAGCTGCAGACTCATGGGATAGCAGAGCCTCATAAGCTTCCAACCCCCACACGCTAGTGACCAGGAGGCAGATAGACACTAAATTTAGAGACGATTTGCTTTACCCCGTCGGATGTGTTCATATTCAGCGGAAATAAAATGGAAGAGAATGAGTAAAGCAAAAGCTTTAGTTGATAAGAGCACTGAAATCCAAATGGGCTGGGCTACCTATACTTCATCATATAATGGATTTAAAAGATCGATATCCTAAATTTCTCAAGAAGCACAGGCATGCATTTGGCAATCATATAGTGGCAGAAACATAATGAAGGCTGTGAAAAAGGTCAAGATTATTAATGAAAATAATTGAAAGCATTTTATTGTTGGAATTCTAGGGAACATTATGATGTTTGAAGTAAAAATTGATTGCAGTGTTCAGATAGCCTATACAATTTCTGTAGGTTGATCGCAGTGTTTCACTCATTGCATACGTGAAAGCATTGCACTAAGGAGTTTGACAGACAATAACTTCAGACAACTTCTCTGCATAGCAAAATAGGTGCGGACGAACCCAAATATCTGCAGACCTGTAGCTTCCAGAAGTGAAAAAGACGTGAAATAAGAACACGTTATAAATCATAATTGTTCATACTCAGCAGTCAGGATAGGATTCTATCTTAGCTTCTTTATTGGAAGTTTACATATCATCGCCATTCGCCAAATAACAATGCATTATCCTACAGTTAGTCTGAAATGTGTCCCATTTGAGGAATTTCTCTTAGTTAAGCTATATTTGAGGAGTAAAAACAATATTTGAGGAATCTGAGGAATTTGAGGAGTAATCACAGGCCTGAAATTAATGTGGTTCCACGTACGTATGACCACATTATAATCAATCGCCCCTAAAGAAAAGAGACTATACACGAAAATATATTTCTATGGCGATGTGTGGAAAAAATATGAATCACTCCCGCTGTGTGAAGGACCTCGGGGTTCTCATGCCGAAAGACCTGAAATTCTCTCAGTACATTCTGACTTGTGTTCAGAGAGCTAACCGAATTGTGTCTACCATCCTCAGGTCATTTGTCTCTCGGGACGCCGAATTGCTTGTCCATCTTTCCAATACATTGATTCGCCCCCAACTCGAATATGCTATCCGTCTGGAGTTAAGAAATTCTAGCTATCAAACGTGTACAACGACGACTCACGATGACTGGAACCGCCACCCCGATAACATTGTTAATAATGATACTGTGAAACAATTTAAGCGACAGCTTATCATGATTTACTGTAACTGCTGATGTATTTTTCTTTGCTGCCTAGGTGCTCATTGCACTTGTGCCAAATATAATTTAATATATTGATATAGTATTCCGATTTTGTCTCCCTCTGTAGTACTAAATAAATAAAGAAAGCAAAACTTAACTATTTCTCGACTTTTCGGGTCAATACCCTTCTTCAAAGAAACGTCCAGAAGGTATTTATTATTTTTCTTTCTTTAATTAATAATTGTGAAGATTGAGAGACAAAATCTGAAGATCAACATCTTCCATGCAGACTATATTTCTTTTAAAAGTTTTATCATGTAGGCCTACGACCTTATAAATTAACCGTTATTACTCTTTAAGTAATGACGTTTCATTGAATGTTGTTGAAAGTTCAAAACTTATCAATTGGATGATAGTTACGAGTAGATGCAGCTTAGATAGGGAAATATCAAAAAATTACATACCAGACGACAAGCGAGTAGAGCGACTATGAGATTGAAAATAAATATAAACTCGCACGGTATATCAGTAACAATATTAAATTTGGTTGATTCTACGAAAAGTTATAAATTTCAAATTAAGGAAAATAGATTTGACAGTATAGGCTATAGTATAACAGTGGTTGAATACAACTTGAATGAAACAGCTGAATTAAATGTTTCCAAGGGATGCCCTTACCAACTTAATTATCTTAAGACGTAATTTTTTTAGAATTGTATCTGATTTGTTATTGGTATAATGTGTCTGCAGCTAAAGCGAAATAATTAAGTTGATGTACATTAAGTTAGATTTTCTCGTCTTCCTATCTGAATGATCATTATACGGGATGTTTACAAAAGTTTACTTCTGTTTCAGTCTCGGGAAAGACGCAATAATAATCCAGAAAAAGTAAAAGAAAAGAATGCTTAGAAAAAATATATTCGATGAATTTGTCCCATTCACATCCATATAATTAGCATGAAAAGGAAAATTTATTTTCAACGGTAGCAACTTCATGGATACCATGTCGATATTAATTATTAATTTAACATTTTTACAACAAAATTGTCAAATTTGCGCAGAAAATTGGAATTTCCTAAAAATTTGCGCATTTGTGCAGCATTTGAAAATTTGCGCAGGAGTGGGAGCCCTGTTATCCATTGCATTATTTTCCCTCAAAGCCCAGTTCTATTTTGATTATGTATTTCTCAAGTTTATCTAGAATTTTATTTTAAGTTACTTTATCAATCTATAGGAACTCCAGGTTTTCCAGAATTTGTCAACCAATTCCAGGCTTATCCAGTTCGCGGACGCCCTGTTCACTATGTTTATGATAGTACAGTTATTGTTTGAAGATGCATACCATGTAATTAAGAGGCTTTGAAGCACGATCCTAAGCAGAGTGATTAATTAGATGTAAAAAAGAAAACATTTGCTTATTTTCGTTTTCAAGAATAGAACGCACTTAATGAAAATCTCCCGGTTAACTTATGCAATCAATTATGATACGTGATTAGAAGTGTACAAGAAGTAATTCATGCTAAATTGCCACAATCCGCTCGGATATGACAAATGGCTGATAAATGAACTCCAAAATGTTAAGCTAGGGTAAACATGAAAAAGAAGACTTAAGTTCATCGATAGGTGTCAACAAATCTCTGAAAACGAATTAACGCATATATCAACAAATAAGTGTATGTACGAGCTAACTTACATATGTACTCGTCAGGATAAAGTTCTCTCTTGCTGGAAAGAACACTTTCAGACACATCTGAACACAGGTTTTCCTCATGATACAAATGCTCTAAATGATCCCCCTCCAACGCCTACCGAATCTAGCCGAATCAACAGGGACGAAATTGAAAAAGCTATTAGGAATTTGAAAAATCGCAAAGCACCCGGAACAGACACAATAACAGCATAAGTAATAAAGGCAGGCGGTAAACCTATGTTGCACATGCTGGAAAGAATTTTCAATCAGATATGGATGAAGAAAAGACTTCGAAAGTTTGGTCACGTATGCTTGTCACGCCAATTCAAAAGAGATGACAAGCTTAAGCCCGATAACTACGGAGCGATTGCACTTCTAATTATAGCAGGGAAGGTCTTCTGTCGCATCATACTAGACAGAATGAAGGAGAAACTGAAAAAGCACTTCATGAAAGCCAGTTAGGCTTCAGACCCAACCGAGGAACTAAAGATGCCATCTTCATCACGCTCCAGATAATCGAAAAGGCCACAGAGCACAACGTCCCCCCTCCACTTAATTCCATTAATTTCAAGGCAGCGGTCGACACAGTGTGGAAGAAGGCGCTATGGGAAATGATGCGAGGTATTCTAGTTGATCCGAAAATAGTCAATAATTAGGGCCCTGCGAGTCGGGCTTTTGTCAACCTTGAGTCGAGCCGGGCAAAATTTTCAAAGATGTTAAGAGGCAAAAATGTGTCTAGGCCTACTTAGGCCAATAGAAGCAATTAGGAGAATAAGAAAACAAGGTATATGGCGACGCAAATCGTTGATCGAGTGAGTGGGTCATCCTTAGTTAAGTATGTGCAATTGTGGACATTAGACATACATTATACAAATTAAAAAATTCTATGCATCCAATCATTTATTTATATTATTTTTGCAATCATCTTTTTAAAACCTTTTGTTTAAGCGTTGTATATATTCTACCTTGCAGGTATATTACACAATAATTATCAAGAAAGCATGCCATTATTCTGAATACCGTATAGGGTGAGAGAGAAAATCGCTCAGTTACTATTAGGAAATTGACAAAAGTTCAATTTCATCTTTAACGAGTTAACTTAAACCTGTATTTTTTGCAGTTATTAAGTGTTATATCTACTGGTCGCTGTTAAATGTCAGAGCAGGTCCTATAATTTTGATATTTATAGAAATTATCGGAGTTCGCAATTTTTATTTAATTTGTACACTATTGCAATTTGCATTTATAGATTTTTGTGTATTTATCAAATAGTACTCTATTCAGTCCATTCCAGTAAAACAGCTTGTGTAGTTAGCTATCACTTTAGAGAACAGCACATGATCAGACTATCAATTGCAGCTGATTAATGTGATTTTGCCCGAGTTGTAGTCTGTTGACCATTATATCATCCTGCACTTGCCTTAATGAGAAACCTGTTTACTTACGTTGATGAGTGCAATTTTTTTGTGAGTAGTGTGTTCGTTCGTCCCAATTTAGTTTTTCCCAAAACATTTTTCGTTTTTCAACAAAATCTGCGGGCGCATTTTCCACTAAATTACGAAATAAATTATGATTTAAGAACAGCTGTCAGGGTGAGTGTTTACGTGCGTGAGATGAACCAAAAATAGCAAGCAAACTGTCTGATAAGCTAAAATAACAGGCCCGAATTGTAATTTGCAACGATAAGTTTTTGAGATAGATTAATCTTCTTCAGGGATCGCACTTTACCCAAGAAAAAACGGAAAATCGGGAAAAGCCGGGGTTTACTTACTTCTTACTTTCTCGTTTTGCGTCTCTTCCTCCCGGTTCCGGGGCTGGACGTAGATGCGATGACCCGTTTCCATCTCGACCGATCTAGAGCAGTGTCTTCCGACACCTCCAGAGACTCCAGATGTTTGAATGCGTAAATTTGAAATATTTACATTACACAAATTTCGCAAAAAAAACGAAAATTGCGATCCCTGATCTCCTCCCTCTAGCTAATGTGATTGATCGTCATTAAATGCAACTGAATTTAGGGTACATTCCATTGCAACTTCAACAATATTGCTGTGACCAGACTGTGCACAAAATAATGCTACATAGACGCGTTAAAGTAGTAGGTCATTAAGGAAATTCAATGTAATCGAAATAAGAAAGCTATGCAAACGCGTCATATTTTTACTCATGTTCGCCAACTCGATTCGAATTCTGATCGTCGTTCGAGTGCTCGTCGAGTTGTTCGAGAACTCGAACGGTATAACAAAATGTCGAGTCGAGTACTCGAGCGGTCAAACTCGAAAGAACAACAAAGTTTTTGGCAAAACAACTTAAATTAATCTAAAATTCCCATTTCAACCGATTGCAAATGTGGTAAGCCATCTTTGGTTAACTTTTGCGCACAAATATACGTGCATTATGGGACTATAATGTCGGATGATTCTCTTGATGATAATATCAGTGTGAACGGTATCATCGTATACCTAGTTTCTGGCGCAACGAATTTAACCTGGTTCAAAAGAGATAATTAAAATGACAACAGGGTTCGTATCTTTTACTGGGTACAATATTTACAAGCTTCTACAAACTTTCAAAATCCGAACGAACCATTACAGTGATGCCATGAGAAGCCGAATGGGGCATTTTGGCAAGTTTTTTTTGCAATGAATTCCATTTCCAGGCCTGTGATTAGCCTATGAAAAAATTGAGGATTTTTTGTGAAAAATTTGAGGAATGGAAACGGAGCCCAATATGACAATTGCAAGAAAAACTACAAATTTTAGCACGGATTTTGGGCCAAACTTCAAATCATGTAAGTCACAACGAAGAAGGTAACCCAAGGGTTGACCACACCCCACTTTTTGAAGTTGTGTATATTGCAAAGGAATACCGACTTGGTCATAATCACTTCCCGCGTTGTTACGAAATTAATTTGTTGCCTCAAGTATTATCTGCTTAGAATGCGTCGAACAGAGGATGTCAGATCAAGCTGCTGATATCGCTCTGATTCACGTTATCGTCTCCAATTCAATGATGCTTGTCAAATTTGTATACTGTAATTTTTTGAATGTAGGATATATCCTGAACCACATGCATCTGGGGCTTTGCAACGATTTATTTTTACGGACTTTAGACAAATTTGGGAGGAGAGTAACCTATAAGCATAGAAAGCTAAAAATCGTTGACGGAATGCTTGTGACTTAAAAAAAGTCAGTAATTTATCATGAAGGATACGCCACATTACACACTAATTTATTAATTTTACTTTATGCTACATAAGTTTTGGGTTTTGTTTACTTGCTAGCGTTTGATCATATCGCTCCGATCTACATTCAAATGAACATGAATTTTCTCATACAACACAAAACAAGTGTCGGGAACAGGCTTGCCAGTTGAGTTGTTGGTCTTATACAGGCAAAGAGTGAAAGATTATCACCTCTATTCGCATGAAGTTGCGCAGAGATATTGACGTCCACATCTTGCAGTAGACCCAGGTTGAAAATCTACCAACCCAGTACTATGTGGTTTAATGTCTTAATTAATCTAAGTTCACATACAACGATAAGCAATGTGTGCACTAATTTCACACCAACCTGTGTTCAGCAAATTATGAAAACGATCTATACGTGAATAATTTATCCAGGATAAATGTCGGTCGGCAGACCCATGAAAGTGTAGCTGCAAAAAGACTCAATGAGATAGCAGAGCTTCATACGCTTCCAACCCCCGCACGCTAGTGACCAGGAGGCATGTAGACACTAAATTTAGGGACCATCCGCTTTACCCCGTCGGATGTGTTCATGTTCAGCGAAAATAAAATGGAAGAGAGTGAGTGAAACAAACGCTTCAGTTGATAAGAGCACTGAAATCCAAGTGGGCTGTGCTACCTATATGTTATCATATGATGGATATGGAAGTTCGATATCCTTAAGTTCTTTAAGAAGTACAGGCATGCATTTAGCAGCCATATAGTCGCAGAAACATATTTAAGGTTGTCACAAAGGTCAAGATAATTGATGAAAATAACTGAATGTGCATTTTATTGTTGGAATTCTAAGCAATATTATGAAGTTAGAAGTAAAAAGTTGCAGTGTTCAAATATACAATTTCTGTAGGTTGATCGCAGTGTTTCACTCATTAAATACGTGAAAGCATTTAATGAGTGAGTTCGACAGCCAATAACTTCGGACAACTTCTCTGCTTAGCAAAATAAGTCCAGACGAACCGGAACATCTACAGCCCTGTAGCTTGCAGAAATGAAAACGACATTCAACGTATTCAACGTAACAAAATGCGTCAAGGTAACAAAATTAAAAAAACAAGCTAACGACTGGTTAATTTTTGATGTGCTAAATATGACATGGCTAAAAGAAAATCATTATATCCTAAAATGTCTAGAAATTTAAAAATACTTACTAGAAGGACAAGCAATGGTTCTCCTCTCCTCATGTGGAATGAATTGGTGAGTAAGTCGCTCTCTATAAGTGATTATGTTTATCACTTATATATTGAAAAGATTCTACAGTATTTAACAGTCTGCCCATTCAGATGATAAAAGGACAGGTCTGTTTCCATTCAAAATATCAGATCTAGCTAGCACAGCGGGATTACGCTATCTAAAATCTACCAAGTAAGTGAGAGAAAAATCATTAAGTTATAAATCATGAGAGAAGAAAAAGAAAAGAAATAAATCATGAGTGATTCATGATTAGCAGCATGGATGTAGGGTACATGTTACAGGATTCTATCTTAGCTTCTTGTTTGGAAGTTTACATATCATCGCCATTCGCCAAAAAACAATAAATTGTCCGACATTTAGTCTGTAGTGTGTCGTATTTGAGGAATTTCTCATAGTTAGGCTATATTTGAGAAATTTTTGAGGATTTGAGGAGTAATAAACAAATTTGAGGAATTTGAGGAGTAATCACAGGCCTGCATTTCTTTTCATAGAAAACTGAGAATAGCAAACGTTTATTTTAATTCGGTGCTTGGCACAATTGCACATAACGACCGCTAAATATCATTAGTTTTTTCTTGCTGTGAATTTTTCGCGTCTTGTAACGACACGTTTTGTACGTTTTTGACGTACAGTGAACGCTAAGGGGGCGCCAGTAGAAGCCAATGGGTCGCAGTGAAAGCGAAAAAAGGGAGTCAGCAGAAGCCAAGGAAAGCCGCTGAAAGCCATTGGGTGCCGTGGAATTTAAAGGTGCACCGACAGGAGCAAAGGGGTGCCAGTAGAAGCCAAGTGGGCGCCGTGAAAGTCAAGGGCGCGATCGAGGATGAATTGGCGCCGGTGGAAACGAAGGAGTGCCAGTAGAAGCCAAGGGTGCGTCGGTGAAAGCGAAGGGGGCGCCAATAGAAATCAATGGGCGCTGGTGAAAGATAGGAGTACACCGTCGAAGCTAGAGGGGCGCTGGTCAAACTAATCTTAAGCGAATACAGTTTTAATGGATTATAACAAAAGCGATTTTTTTGTTCTACACAAAACCTTTTCATTACTACTTAGGCAGAGGCGGGCGAAATCGGAAATCCGTCAAATCCGGAAGAATTACACCCTGTCATTAATTTCTACTGTAATTTCCACACTTCACAGCACAATCCCTAGATAGTATATACAACGCCTGATTTAAATTCACATACGAATTGCAACTAACAATTAATTATCTGAAGACTTTCACTGATGCCTAGTAGTAATTGATTTCCTGAGAAACTGAACATCTAATTTGCGAAGATAAGCCACATTTGCTTGGCATTGAGCGATTTCCCATGCACTTATGTCCGATTCTGTCCAATTCTATTTGAGTTGAATTGTGGATTTACATCTCATATGCACCACGTTACATCAAAAGTTCTTGTCTTCTACACAGGTCAACATCATTAGCAGTTGCATTAGTGCCCAATTTTGACTTCCGCATTATTTGATGAAAATTTGAATTTTACTCAAATATGCCACTGATGGAGTAATAGGACGTACGTGTAGGCTATGTGTCTCATGAAGGAATAACACAAAAAATCACAAAATGTCGCATTTGTAATGAATGCGCGCACTATATCTGAGAAATAATGATTAGATCATGCTCTAGAGTGAGTATTTGGTCATGAAAACTACATCACTTGAATGTTAAGAAAAGACAATATTTGAATTTAAACTAACTATCTTTCAAATTGTATTACATTTTACGGTGGAGACTTACCTAAGCTGCCATCAACCTGAAATACTACTCAGATATTACTATTACATCACACTTCGATAGCACCAACGGACTTGCACTCACTTAGAGGAAATCCCCCGTTTGGGTGAGCGATTTTGGTCACCTATCACGAAATGTTACTCTAGCTTCTGAAATACTTAATGTTCGACACTGTGCTTCTCAGTAGCTTTTTCTGATAAGATGCTTAAATGTTTCCGAATTTGACTCACTGGATGGTCAGATTCAAAAGTGCTGCCCCAAATTATTAAACATTTTTGCTGTCTAGTACATCACATGTTGTTTTTGGTCATTAACATTTGATTTAAATATGAATTAGATCCATGATATGACCTCACATCAATGATCTGCAATGTTCTAGGAGCACTGTGCAATGCATATGCTTCACTCATGCTACTAATAAATATGTTAAGAATGTGAAAAGAATAGTTCCACCTTTTTGCGAAATAAATATGCTTTATGTATTTCACTCAGACATTTCATATTGTTTTAAGTTTTGTACATTTTCTGGTTCATTTTATCAGTTCGAAGCTCATATTGTAGTGAACTAGAAATGGGCCTCCGTATTTTGCTAAATTCGCCAGAATTTAATGAATCTCTGTGATTTGTTAAGTTGTAGTCAGATAGTATGCATCAATGGAATATCTAGGTTTTCTTTAGGATTATGTAAATGTATCATAATGATATAGGATTATCTACAATGCTTATAAATTGGTTGACCTCCATAATATGAATGAAGCTGACGGACGTCAACCTTGAATTTTTTCACAAATGCGAACTCACACCAAAGTTCTGGTTCCCTCTCTACAGTACAGTCGAAAAATTAAGTTTAGCAAGAAATCTAATGTGGGTCGCCACATTTGGATCTGACACATTTTGATATCCGAGATTTGTCACCTACTGATGGGCGTAAATGTCACATTCCTTTACATGCTGATAAAAGCACATGGCTAATTTTGAGTTGACACATACACGGTTGCCACTCTTCCGAGAAAAAAATCCCCTATATGTCAGTAGGTAAAAAAAAAAAACAGGGATATTGGCAAAATGCTTTGGAGATCCACCAAAAAATTTTGATAAAACAGTTGTGATTCCTTTTGACTACCGTGATTACTTACAGTCTGAATAATTTCTATAGATGCACCTGCAAACGAATAAAACATAATAAAAAAACATAAAACTGTAATACTGTAGGCCTATTGTTAGAAGCTAATCAAATGACATCAAAGAACTAATCAAATGCTTAATTGATCACCCTCATCATCTCACCTAGCGTTTGACATCCGCTTTTCCGCTGTCGGCTTTATGGCTCATCTCCATATAATGCGATCTGTTGCGTCTTTTTCGGCAAGTCTAAGTGACATGATGTGCAACTGTGAAGTTACATTGAAATTGAAAATTAACAGTCGTGAATTTCGAAAAAACCGGAATATGGCAATGATTAAAATTTTCGGATAACAAAAAATCGGGACATGGTCACGAATTTCGGAGAAATCGGGACGAGTAGCAACCCTGCACATACCATTGTGCAGAAAATTGGCAGCCTTCACTCTTCGTTTGATGTTAAATTTCTTCGAAAAAGTTGGGCATGTGACGTACTATTCATAACGCGTCACGGGATTATAAAAGGACAACATGGAGAAACTTTTAAATTATCATTTTTTGTTCTTTTTTGATTATGTAGCTTCATAGAAAATTGCCATTAAGTGTCCCCGAGATTTGTGGGGGGGGGAGGACAATAGCGCAACAGATCATGGGTAAAGTAGGGACACTTTAATTTTTTTAGTAAAAAATCACACTAAAACGTTATACTTCTGCTACATATTTTACGATTATTTTCGTTGCATCGAATTAGCTTTAACATGCTAAGTATGAATATACAATAAACAGAGACACGTATTTGGAACAAATTGAACCATATTATTTCGCAAGAAAAAGGAGTCACCCAGGTTACAATTCGGCTAATAGGCATATTCCTTTTCTTCTGCATTCAGATCAGTGGCAAGCACTATACAGAAGATATACACTTATTAAGTATAAATGTATGCGTGTGTATAATCGAAAGCATACCTTCGCAAGTGAATTCTGCAGTTGGGCCATTGGGAGCAAGATGGGAGAAAAATATCGATCTCACATACTCCTATTACAAGCATCACTAAAGAAAGAGGATCATTAGAGTAATTGCTAATTAGAATAATAGGACTTCTTCACTATTTCACTCAGCAAAAGTTAAGGCTCCTCTAGGACTCATATGGGCTCCCTCTAGGTTCATCATATTTTGTCATACTACTAAAAAACTACTTGTCAGATTATTTTTTGGGAATGTGGATATGTCACATCTCGTCAAACAAACAGTGATAACACACATTTTGTCTATTTTGTCACATAGGCCCACCCCTGCCATTGGGACCTTTGAATCACCATGTATAATTATGTAATGTGTAAGTTAGCCATACTTTAGTGCATAATAGACAGAAAATGGAAGCAGAAGCACACAATCGTAACATGATACTAGCCTTAATTGCTTAAGTATTGCTTCCGCAGTCAACTTTCGCGGGTTGTCAAATCCAGTAACACA
Source organism: Prostheceraeus crozeri (assembly GCA_907163375.1). Taxonomy (NCBI): domain Eukaryota; kingdom Metazoa; phylum Platyhelminthes; order Polycladida; family Euryleptidae; genus Prostheceraeus; species Prostheceraeus crozeri. The sequence continues at coordinate 340,588 of CAJQUW010013181.1, forward strand.
GAGATCTATTTATGAACAAAAACTTGTCACCAATCTTTGGAAATACCCCGAATGATTTCCATCGAATTAGAAAATTTTCCGCCAAAGCGTAAGGAGTGGTGGAAAAACAATTCTGCAGATAGCCAACCCTGTTCCATCACACTTCTCTTGCACGTTTGTCATTAAGGAAAATACTACTTCAAAAACGCTTGTTAGTAGCATGGAAGATAGGCCCTTTTCATATTTGTAGACTTCATTTGAAAGTCAGATGAATTATGACATGTTGCTAACATGTGCTCATTTGGCACATTAAAATTTGTCATAGAATGTGACCAATCTCTATGCCATCTAGGTACGAATTGTTACTTGAAAAGGAAAAAATTGATGTGTTTGCTGAAATTAATAATGACTTACCATTTTAAAACATGACAGTTGATTAACCGAGTATTTAACAGTGCAATCTCACCAATGAATAGACGACTGATAATTCGCTCAGCGGGTCTATCTGAGATCTTCTACGCAAGTGACACAGATGCAAGATAATGCCGATATTGGCTAAGCCAAGACAACTGATAGATTAAGCGCTAGCTCAATGATACAACTTCAAATGAGCCAGCAAACAAAAGAAGGTCCGCTTCAGTATCGAATGATTCGAACAGATAATGGATTCCTTTTTCATTAAAATATTTGAATGAGGAGAACGGCATAGTTAGATGACGCAAAAAGCTAGGGTCACTACAGGAAGGCTTTTTGTATAACCACAATCAATAACAATAAACAGGCTTGTCAACCATGGCATAGTAAGCTTTGTCAGCACATTAAAATGTAGCACATGAAGAAATAGCTTAGAGCAGAATTCATTGTTTCAAAATAGTGTTCAGCTTTTGATTTTGACAATATGATATAATGATTGCACATATTTTGAAGCTGAACTTTAGTGCATAATAGACAGAAAATGGAAGCAGAAGCACACAATCGTAACATGATACTAGCCTTAATTGCTTAAGTATTGCTTCCGCAGTCAACTTTCGCGGGTTGTCAAATCCAGTAGCACAGAGATCTATTTATGAACAAAAACTTGTCACCAATCTTTGGAAATACCCCGAATGATTTCCATCGAATTAGAAAATTTTCCGCCAAAGCGTAAGGAGTGGTGGAAAAACAATTCTGAAGATAGCCAACCCTGTTCCATCACACTTCTCTTGCACGCTTGTCATTAAGGAAAATGCTACGTATTAAGACAATGATGAATAGCAAACAAGTGAAAATATAGTCTATAAAATAGCTGATAAGCTGATTGTGGTATGATCATCAATATAGAAAAAGATCAAGAAAATGTCACAAAAGTAAGAATCATTGACATAATCTCAGAAAATAGACACTTGCATAAGCTTGGTATTTGGTCATCCGACTATTTTTTTTAGACGATTAGTCGACTAATTAAAACATTGAAGATAAACAGCCCTAGCAACGAAAAGTTCAACACTGATCGAAATAAAAATCGGAACAATATCCATTCTCGTTTTACGATGGAATACAGCATACTATACCCTTTCATAGACAAATTGTGTTAATACTTGCTGTGTTAAATCAACTTCCAATACATTTCGATGAAATTGTCCACTGTCATGCCATTTCCCATGACGCTTCAATATAGCGGCAATGAAATCAGCGAAGCATTTACTCCTTACCATGCTACTGCATCAGATTTGATTTACAATAATAGTAAAAAAAAATCGATTGCACATTTTTGTCACAATTTCCGGCATTTCATGTGTGGTATTGAAGAAAGCAATTACTTTCAGGAGGAAGGCATAAAACACGTGACTTTTCTAACATTTGGCTTTCCACAGTCGGGAACACTTTGCGACATTGTCGCCGAGAATTGGACTTCACCCTTAAGGGGCAATGACCCCTTTGATATTTTGAGGGCTCGAGAAGACTTAAGGTGAAGGAATAACTCTCTGGCGCTTCACTCAGGAGCCGATTCTGCAGACTTTCGAGGTCTGCCACGAGAAAAAATCGGAAGGAGCTTCTCGAAAGAAGCCAGTGATTCGCTCGCTGATGTCATAGTTGCGAACGTAAAAAATATTCCCCTATTTATACAGATACCTGCATACAATTACAATGACGGCGATAATGTAACCAACCGTTCACTAGTGACTGCATTCGAAAACCAATTGAAACTGCTTTGTATTGTTTATTAGTTCTGTGCTTGTTTCGGTAGAAACTAGTGAACATGCCAAATTTGTCCACTGCATCCATGGGCGCATTATAGTCGAACGGGATAGCAGGACATTGTGCAGCGAAGAGAGAACGTATCTTCCGGTCGTACCTTCTAGTTGAAGATGACGGATCGACACTCAAGTGCGTTGACGAAAGATCGACTGTTCTGTTTCCTTACCACCGAAGTGCTGAAGCTTCGTTGTACTTAGTCGAACGAACCTCCTCCCTTTGTCCTGAGATGATTTTCGTCATAATGGGCTTAACGACGTCAGTTATCACAGTTCGGTAGAAATATGCCTCTGTCCTGCAAGCTTGCATGCAGGTGTAAAAATAAGAAATAATTGTCAAATTAAACCATGTGCCGTTTTTGATCTTGAAGAGAGACAAAAAGTTTCAATAGATCTGGTTGCTTTCCATCTGATGGGATCTTTCGCATGTGAAGATATATTTCATATCCTTTATATATAAAGAAATTATTTAGAAAAACATAATTCATGCTCATTGCAACTTATCCTTTAGAAAATCGTATATATATATATATATATTCAACATTATATAACATTTACTTCGTTCACCTGATGAAGTCTTAGACGAAAATTCGTGAATAAACAATTTTATCTTGAGACTACGTTGAATTTTTTAAATTCATCTATGTATGATTACAAACCATTGATGTTATGCCTATTAATGCTACATTTATGGCATCAGATCTGATATAGAGCGATTATTTCTAATAATATCCGTTGCATCAAACCTGATAATTGACTTTATGAGGAGCTTTCAGTTTTTTGGTGCTTTTTATTAAACATACACATGGTGATGCAAACATGGCAAGCTGATTATATCATTGCTATTTGCGACTCCTTTATGCTTCGAGTAGTCAACAGCAATTATATTAGCTTTTTCTCGGGTTCATAGGCGAATGACCGGTCAAATAACTCATTAATCTACATCCTTGTAAAAGATGTGCGAACAGACCCGTATTCATTTCCTGGAATTCAGTAGATTCTGTCAACTAAAGAGTACAACCCTTACATTAATGTCAGACAGTAAAACAAATCGTTTGTTCTTTTTGTTTTCCCATAACCTGATCGGTACAATTTATTGCATCTTGGAATGGCGAATTTAATGGCCAACTCTTCAACCAGCTTTCTGTGCCTCATGCAAGTGTTTGTTGACATTACTATTATTTGCGCTTGGAATTTAAGTGATGTCATTTTAATCAAAATCAATGTGAAATTTAGTCATGAGAAATCATGCTTCAATTCGTGCACGCACTTTACAGAGCAAGTAGGCGTGGGAGGGGGGAGGGGGAGGCGAGAAAGGGGCGCGCAAATGAATCAATCCTGATCATTCCGGTTCTATGTCCCGACTTTATCTGCTGGACAATCCACTAGGCGTATGGGGTTCACTTGGTGAATGTGTCAGCGATCAACAGCATTAGGAGTGTTCCCTCTTCAAACTCTATCAGTCGCGACCCTGCGAACGCAGTAGGATTGCAGGGGAATTGACAGCCCCATCACAGTACTCTTTTTTAATCAAGATCGAGCAGAGCATGTAATGGAGACATGAGTTGTAAATGGCATGATGTCTAAGGGAGGCAAAAGTTTCTTCGTGAGAGAGAGTGGGTGGGCGCGTAGGGTGTAGAGCGAGGGTGCGCTGGAGATGGTGGCGCTATAACGGAGTGTAACACAATGGCAATAGGGGGGGGTGGAAGGGGGATATGCATATTTTTAACATCAATTCTTGTGGTGTTTATGTACGGGTGGGTAGGGTGGGGGCTGTGTCTATTGTTTTCATTCACTGGCTGCACAGCACATGGTGGACTCGAAGAATCGATGATATCCGTGTGTGTTAAAGTCATTAGCGGGATAGTGGTTTTACGAATGTTTCCTCTGAACGTGATATTCTTGTTGGAATTTCATCTAGGGATGAAAAGGTTCGATATGGCGCGGGATTTGGTGGGAGGTAATGGAGTGAATGAGAATGTTTGGGTGGTGCGAGGTGACAAGGGTGGGGGGGGTCTGTAGAGTGTAGTTATATGACACAGAGGGGTTAAGGAGTGGGGTGTATGTATTGTCGGTTATGGTGTGATTGATCAGTGGATGTAAGAGGTATTTGTGTGATGGAATTCTGTATCTTTGTGTTTATGATCTTTTGCTGACTGGCATAGATTGGCCAAGAGAGAGTAAGAGGAGTACTTGTGCGCGGAGCGCGGTGAGTTGCAGGACTACTGTGCGACTTCATAGTCCGATTGAAAATGATATTCAACAAAAATTCATGATCGATCACAACCCTTAAAAACATGAGAAAGCGTTAATACCAAGGAGAGAGAACCACTTAAGCCAGGCTCTAACGCGATCACAACCAAAAATACCCTCTCTCACGCGTATACAAATGTGTGCGGTCCCTATCTCGCTTGAACGACCACACAGAAACCAGAATAACGACTACTTCCAACCAGTGTTCTACACACCCACGCAGACTCTCGCCTCCGGGAGAGATAGAACCCATCAGACGGGGTGCGCAGAGTGGGAATGGGAGAGAGAGTGCCCATAGGACAAAATTAATCAGCCGAGCCAAAGAGAGTGAGAGAGCGCAGTGGACTATAATCATCAGATGGGGTTGAATAGTTAAGTCATTTCACATGCCGAGAGTGCGCGAGTCTATCTGTATGCGGACTCTCACTCGTAGTTCGTTAAAACTAGACGCATAATTTCAAGCAGATCTATCAGAGATCGCATAGCAATAGATATTTAGCGAGCCATGTGCCATTGTGCATGGCGACCTTGGGTAGTTGTAATAAAATAGGTCGCTAAGCCAAAAACAAAAAATACAGGGACATAAGCTACGTCAGAGTATTATAGTTATAAGGTGGTGGCATCGGATATTAGAGAATTAACGCGTCATAATAATAATAAGATCGGATGACCAGTATTGTAGCATTAATAGGGCATAACATCTTTGGTTTGTAATCAACAATAGATAATGTAAAATACTATCAACAGTAAGCTCATCACAACGATTTAAAAAATGATGTTAGTATATTCACTCTTTTTTTCGGCGTATCCAGAACTTCAGGCATAGGGGAACGAAGTAAATTGTATAATAATGTTGAATAACCTCATATATATATGACTGATTCGTTTTTCTGAAAGGATAAGAGCCATTTTATCTCTAGCCCTATGTGAGCCATGTATCTACAATCGTGCTTTTCTTCTAAATAATTTATCTTTATATATAAAAGAGATCTAACAAACATACATAACTCCTATCCACACCATTGCCACGGCATCGCAGATCCCTGCAAAGACAAAGCAACCAGAGATCTATCTGGTTCTGCGAAACTTTTTG